>VWZL01003158.1:289904-305045 GCA_013396915.1 Stercorarius parasiticus
GGGGGGCCGGGCCGGGCGGGCGCCTGGTTCCCCGTCGCCGCTGGTCGCTCCGCTCCGTCCCTTCTCCCGCCGCGCTGCCTCATCGCCCGTGCCTCCACCTCCGGGCGGCCGCCGCATGCCGTGGCGCCGCTGCCCTCCCACTGCCGGCGTGCCGTGGCCCTCCCCCGGCTCCCCGAGTGCACGCATCGCGGCTCAACCCCGCCTCGGCCCCCGCCGCGCTCCCTCCCTACCCTGCCTGCGCAGGGGCTCGCTCCCCGCCCCTGCCGCGCCCGCCGGTCACGCCTCTCCCCGCCGGCTCCCCCCGCCACCTAACCGCCCCGGCCTCCGGGCTCCGTTGTCGGCGTTTCCTCAAGCCGCCTTCTCCTCGCACTGCCTGCCGTCGCCCGTGCCCTGGGCGTGCGGCTGTCCCTGCTTCCTAGACTTCTCGTCCTCGGAGGTAGTGCCCCATCCCGGAGCCCTCGTGTCCTGGAGAGGAGGTGCCTGCCAGCCCCCTACGCCCGCGGGGTGGACCAAACCCCAGTGCTTTATAGGTGCCTTTGTCCCGGTCCGAATATGGATGTTTCTGGCCCTGCCAGCCCTTTGCTGTCTCCACAGCCCACTTTATAACTCAACACAACCATACGCGTGCCTAAAGAGGAGTACCTGGCTTCCCATCTTCTTTTCAGCATTACACATAGCTTTGATTTCTCCCCACAGCTATTGTAAAGGACAGTTTTGGAGGGGGAGAGGGGGTTAGAGTGGTAGAGGGGAGATACAGTACCTTCCCATGCTAACTGTCATGACTATACTTGTGGCTGTACAAAAAGAAAAAGCACCCTGCTTAAGTGAACCTCCAGAACTGGCCTAGGTAGTTCTTGTCTGCTTTCTCCTAAAGATGAACAGTGCTAAAATCTCTTACCTTCTCTGTTAGCTCAGCTCTTAGCAAACAGCTTTTTCCCTTAAGTGCTTAAGTATATTTTTGGCAGCATATTAATACATGAATCAGAAATTACTGTGAATCTGGAATGTGTAAGTTGATGCTCTAGTAAGAATTGGATCAAATTTCAAGCACCTTATTTGTAAAGCAAACTGGGAATTTGTCGATCCCCAAAGCAAAACTTATTACTAAATTGCATAATACTGTGCTCTGTGTGCTACTATTAAAAAAGAAAAAAAAAAAAAAAACAAGCTACAAAACCTCCTTTTTTCATACTGTATTATACTACAGATAGCCATTGTCTCCTTGACAGCTTTTTTTTGTACAGCTATTTCAAACAGTGGTTAAGTATAATATACTAAGTTTGGACTGCTGACACTCAGAAAACAGTGGAAGAAGGGAGATGATACAGCTAGTCTAGATATTGCCTCTTGGACAGAGACAGTGGCTGCTTGAAATTATCAGGGAATTTTGAACATCTTGCTTCTAAATAGGAGCAATCTTACTGTCATGTACCAAGAGGTTTTACACAATGGCTAATGCCTTTTTGAGTATGTTAATATGTAAATCAATAGAGAAACATACTTACATATTAATTAATTAGGCTTTAAATTTAGTATTCTCTTGAGATGAATGCTTGCTGAAGATAGTGCAGGGAAGTCTGGGGAAGGTTGTTTATTTGCAAGGTTTTAATTGCATCCGATAATGGCTATGAAGTTAAGATTTTTTTTTTATTGGGAACTTAGGTTCTGAGGCACGCTTGTATGCCAGTTAATAGAATCTGAAGAAATAATTCCTATGATGGGCATTTTATTTAAATTTATTTTAACTGAGGTACACATGGTTTATTTATTGCTTTAGGGAAGAACTTGGAATCACATGCAGCACGTCTTATGCATTATTATATTGCATGGGAAAACTGTTTCCTACTTTAGTATGTTGATAGATTACATACTGGACTGGTCTGCCAACATCCCCTATGTCTTTTAGTTTAGTGGATGAGATAGTGGTTCTTTTACCAAGAACTTGTGCATTCCCATCAACGCTGTATCAGTCTGCTGTTTTGGGAGGCAAACAGACAAAGCCTCTAAAATTCCTCTAAAATTGTCAGATACCCAAAATAGCACCAGAAAATATTTTCATTTATTGTTCTTGTGACTGCATCATCTTTATCTGTAGTTGTTGTGGGGTTTTCTGTGGATTTTTGTTTGGCTGGGGTTTTTTAAACAAAGTTTATGCCCTTGTCACCTACCCTAAACTAAAAGAGTATCTAGTAGGAATTTGAGGATTCAAATAGTTACCGTATACAGGCTCTCGAAGAGATTACTCTTCATTTATGGAGTGTTTTGAAAGTATACCCAGGGAGCAAAAACTTCTGAACTTTTATAGCACCGTAAGGTTTTGACAGAAATAAAAAATACTTTATTAACCTGATATTATGGTGTCTCACTGGAGTGGTAGTTCATATGCCTCATGACCCTGTCTCATATGTTGCTGTGTGCTCAGTCCGTAAAAGAGAAAGAGAATGGGACTGTAAGTTGGTTAAAATACAGTTTCCATGACATAACAGCATTTTAGTCTGAATATTTTGGGATCGTGTCAAAAGATTTTTGGCTTGAGAGTGTTTAAGGTGGGGTTTTTTGTTGTGATATTTTAACAAGTATGCATTTTCTTGAGAAAAACATGTTTTCTGCGCCCCCTGGCCTCCCGAAGTCCTTTGTCAGCCATTTCCTTCACCCCCAATTTTGAGATCAAGCACTCTTCCAAAATTTTTTATTACCAGCCACAATAGAAAACAAAAATAGATGTCCATATGCGTCCTCTTGTTTCTTTTCTAGGTATGTACTTCAGTTGCAGACACTGAGCTGTCTCGTACTGTACAGACATGTCTAGAAAAGTATCTGAATTGTTCTCATATTTTATCATATAAGTTTTTGTAGCCTGTTGAAACAGACCATTCTTTTAAGTTTCAGTAATCAAAGGAATTGTTGCATGTGTTTGGTAGTTGTATTTGGTATATCAAATCTTACTTTGTCTTATATGTGTTTTACAAACTCAGCTTCTATAATTAAAACAATTTAATTACTGTCATTACTTTCATTATTGTCATCTTGCAAAGCAAATCTTAGTCATAAAGTTTCTGTGCTGGTAAAGGAAAATTCTCCCTGGTTTTGCTGTTTCAGTTTTGTATTTTTGTATGCTTGCTCTTTTTCTCTAGATGCTACAGAGATACATGGTTTTGTACAACAAAGGTGAAAACTGTATAGTTTTGTGATAAAAGCAATGAAGACTTGCTTTCTATATGCTTTTGTGCATGTTTAAATTTTTCAGATGATCACTAAAGATCTTGTTTGCTCTTTAAATGGCAAAGGCATAGAGCTAAGGGAGAGGCTGGTCCAAAGGTCAGGGTAATAGCCTAGAACTTGGACTCAAACTGGCAGTTTCCTTCTCCTGCCAGATTTTGCGTATATTGTCAGGCAAATCACCTTTGTGCTCTAGCTGTAAATTTGGTTTAATAGTGCCATTCAACTTTGTAGGAGTGTTGTGAGAATAGAGATACTGAAGCAATTGAAAAGAGAGGTGTTTAAGTTTCTGAAATGGGAAACTATTTTGTTCTGCATCTCCTGTACTTGACTGACACCTTGCTTCCCGGTACTTGGTAGGTGGTGCTCTAACTTTTACTGTATGGACTCTTGCTCAGTAGCATGGGAGAAGAGGAAGGACTACATCAAACACAATTACTGGTATGTAATTTTTTGTTTCTTAAATGAAACCATAACCTAGTATTTTGTGCAGTGTCAGGAACAGGTTGACAAAGAACTGGTTTTATGATGTATGATACTAATTGGAAGTGTTATAGAAAAAAATCCAGTGAAAGCTGTTGAAGGGTTTACCTTTAAGAATCTATAAACTTTTTTTTCTTCTGCTTCTGCACACCCAGAAGTGTGTGATGTATTGAGGTTTTCAGGTTTGCTGTGTTCTTTTCTTCTGTTGGTGTGCCTTAGAATAGTAGATGTATGAAAACCAGGGTAATATTCAATTGAAGTTTTAATTATTCTTCACAAGAATATAAGTTGAAGTAAAAGAAGCTTCAAACTCTGCACAGAGTGTTTAACATTTGATGACATAATCGTACCTGGTTGATTAGTAGTCCGAAAAGATGCCTCTAGAGGTCAAGTTTCACATGGGGGGGCATGTGTTTAGAAATTACTGTACATACAACTTCGCAGGAAAAATTAAATCATATACCCTCCAATAGGAAGTTGCAGGAATATCTAAGAATCTAGAAAAGGCACGACCAAGCAAAAAATTGGGTTGCATTTAATGGGACTAGTGCAAATATTTTAGGTTACAGGAGAAAATTTTTAAAGAAACTTCCAAAGCATTTAATGTATTGGTAATCCATAGATAGCTTTTAAGAAGTCTATGAAAAATGACCATAAGAACAAGTTCATATATTCTATATTGTAGTCTCTGCATATTATAATTTCTAAAGAGTTTTGTACCTTCAGTGGAAAGAATTATTTAAGAGTTGGCATATCCAAAAAAAATGTTATTTCATGGATATATACAGCTGTGTAAGAAGTGTTCTACAGAGTCAGAGCAAATGTTTATCTAGATATTGTGCTGTCCCCGGGTTTTCAGAGTAGATAAGTATGTAGTGTATTTTGAGAAGAACAATGTTGTTTCATTTTGGTGGATTTTCAGTGACTCTGAAAAAGCTGAGAGAGCGCTCTCTGAAAATATGTGGAACATACCGTAGCAACCAGAAAAGCAAGGCAGAGGTTACGGCTTACCAAGGGAAATGGAAAATAATATAGGAAGACACTGCAATAGTATTTTGCTTTTATCAGCTTTTATTAGAATTATTTTTTTTGTTTGGGTTACTACATTAAAAAAAATCCCCAAATATTGGGCAAATGTGAATTCTAAGGACGGAAGACTTAGAAGGGACAAAACAAAGGTGTATAAATGTAAAGATCAGGTACTAGCTTTCAGCAGCAGCCTGATTTTTATGACTAAAAGAAGAGACCTCTACTGCCTTCAGGGGGGAAAAAAGAAGTTACTTTGTATTTCAAGAGATCAGCTGCAATATTTGCATAGGGCACTGTTGTCAAAATTAGTGCAATTCAGAAGAAGATCTGGAAGCTAGTGCTTGAAAGTCATACCTTGGAAAATTCAGCAAATGATTTCTAGATGTGAAAAATGAGAAGACTGGATGCACCCCACTTATTTTTAGCTGGTGAACCTAAGCTAGGAATGTGGGAATTTTGCTTTCTTACAGTCAACTGGGAAAGAAGTACAGAAGCCCATACAGAGGATGACTGTGCCTATCCTTTTTGGACTTGCACAATTCATATTGGAATTACACAGTACATTGACTCACCTGAGTAAGGGAACCGGAAGGACTGCTTTAGGCACCTCAACTGAATGTCTTAAGTTATATGGAACAAATCTAGATCTTACTCTCTCTGTAGCCAAAATAAGCTAACTTTTTCAAGTATGCTGCCCATGGTATTTTTTTAATGTTACTCTGTTAGGAATGTTGATGTTTTGGAGGGGTCAAATCTTTTAAAGATGGTGTGCCAGGTTGTATTTTTATTTCCAAAATTAGAGGTTAAGCATGCCAGTAGAAACTCGGGAGGAGCGAGGAGAAGCTGCCTCTCCAATAGGTGAAATACAGCTGTTGAGATGTTTGCTTCTGTGCAAAGCAGCAGCTCCTGACTTCCATCAAGTGTGGAACTTAATAGGAGCCAGGAGCTGGGAGCTCCTGCCTCTCTCCAATGCCATGACTTGTGGACCTGCTCACCCCTGGTTCCCGAGTGCCGTCTTTGGGACCCAGTCCATATGTTCCTGTCCCCTGTTGTACCACACTGGCCATTCTATAACCTGGTATGACAATTCTGATGTTTCTATCTTAAAAAAAATTGCTGTTTAAATTTGAGATTAAAGTTTTTCTGTTTTGTTTTTTAGTCTTTTTTTCACCTCCCTCTTGAGCTGTTCATGTTGTACAAAAATTTTTTGTTTTATTTTTTTTTAACAGGACACAATGTTTGTGCGAGGATTAAAGAGAAAATGTTTTGATGGCGAAGAAGATATTGAAGGAACTCTAGCTGGTATTAAGGCTATTCCTTCATATAATCTTCAGCGGCAGTCACTTTTAGATATGTCCTTGGTTAAACTTCAGCTGTGTCATATGCTGGTTGAACCTAACCTTTGTCGTTCGGTACTTATAGCCAACACAGTACGGCAGATCCAAGAGGAAATGACTCAGGATGGGACTTGGCAGATGATAAATACACAGAGTACAGGGCAGGCATCCCTGGATCGTCTTGTTTCAACAGACATCCTCTGTCGTTCATCTAGGGAACAAGCTGAGGGAAAGCATGTCCCAGGCTATAGTACTTTCAATAAAGACTTTGAGGGTGACCAGGCACAAGACAGTTCAGAGACTATGTCAACAGCCTCTTCAGTGCAAGCTCCCAGAAACCTGCAAAGCAATGTGTGGGAAATGGAAAATACACAAGAAAATAAAGGAAACTTTCAAAAATCATTAGATCAAATATTTGAGACACTGGAGAACAAAAGTCCTAATTCTGTTGAAGATCTATTTTCAGAAGTTGACAATTCTTACTATGATCTTGATACTATGCTAACGGGAATGATGAGCAACACAAAAATGGGACACTGTGATGGACTTGAAACATTTTCTTCTCCAGCAACTGCAACTTCTAACTCTAATTGTAAATCTGATCTTAATGAGCTTGATCATATTGTGGAAATCCTTGTTGAATCCTGAAACTCCTTGTGTAGGAGATAAAGATCTGTTAATTGGGCAAAAAGACTCAAGAAAGCTGTTTCCACAGTTTGTTCTATCTGATCTGCACGTGTATTTTACAAATATCTATATATTATATAGATATATATATATTAAAAAAGCACTTCATATTGCAAAATAGTGTTAACTCTTAAAGTTAACCTGCAACTTGTAGTGTAATAATCCAATTTATTGTCCATTGAACTGTTAAGTATATACGGTAAATGTTTTTAAGTTTGGGATCCGAGGCTCTTGAAATTGGGTTCCTTTTACCAATTTGTTTTAGCCTTTGATGGAGGTCAGTGAGAGGGAGTCTCTCATCTTTTTCTTTTACTTCTCCCAGTAAAAATGGTAATAAACAGAGAGAAGTTGGATAACTAGTTTTCTATTTTCCTCCGGTTTCCACATTGTTACACCACATAACTCCTACCATATCTGCTGCTTCTGTTCTAAGTCGCTACGTGGCTCTTAAAGAGCAGTATGCAATAGTTCCTATTATTCCTAGCTAGCTTATTCTGGTTTTTTGCTACAATTTTTACTTCAAAAATAGTTTTAAATATTGGTGTTTAGATTTTTCCAGGTATTTTCCTAAAATATATTTTTACTACAGATGTTATGTCAGCTGCTAACTTAGTACCTTTTGATCATATCTGCAGTTGATGTATTTTTTGAAAGATTTTCAAAAAGGGATGTTTTTTTACCGTGAGCTACCCAATGTAGTTCAGTAAAGTGTATGTAAATGTAAATATATGATTTTATACTTTACATTAAAATGTAAGAGCTGTTTTCATGATTCTGTTTTATAGAGTAGTACTTTACTAAATTGAGAATTGTACAATTACTCTTTTCATACCCCATGTACTTGAGTATCATTAGAGGAAGAGCTTTGATCCAACTAGATACAATTACATTTAATTCATTTCAGACCATATTTTTTGTTAACTACAAACCTAAATTACATAGGTTTTTATTTATGTGTATTTATATGTAAATGTCATCAAGTGAATTGTTTATCACTGAAGTCTACCACCAAATATTTGTTTATATGGGAAAACTATCTTGCACTAATTGCTACAAAAAGTGTTATTAGCGGCCTTTAAATCTCAACTGGTATGTCATGATGTCTTGTCATAATTAATGTGCTCCACTCTTACCAAGGGTTTCCTCTTGGCTTTTTGTAATAACAAAAGATAATACAACATGGGATGGTGTTCTTTTCTTCAAGTACTCACATTCGTTTTAGAGTGTATATAATTAGGCTTATTCCCATGAGACTTCTTCTGGGGAAAGGGATAGATCAAGTGCAGTGTCTGATTTTGCTATAAAATGACAAATGTTTACTTTCACAAGCTGGTACTGGGGAAGAGACCTGAACTAGCGTGGAGGTAGAAAAGGGGGGAAAGATTGATTGGTTTCTTGTTAGCGTTGGCTGTGTCAGCGGAAGACACTCACCAGTAACTCAGTTGTTCTCTGTAGACCCGAACCAAGCAAGTTGCTGAACATGAAGAGAGTACGTTTCTGTGTCTGACAGACTCTGCCCTCCCACAAGTGACCTTACCTACTGCGTGCTACCCTTTTCAGATTCTCAAACCCCTAAAAAGTGGGAGGGTGGGGGCAGGGGGGTGTTAAGGACATTCCAGCGTCACCGCCACAAAAGGAGACCACTGAGTGAGGATTTCAACAAGTGCTTTAGAAGCAGCTGGTTTGGGGAAAAATGACATCGCTTTGCTAAATTTTTCAAGCCTGATAGTTGAAGGCATTAACTCAGTCACATGAAACTGCGCAGTTGGTGTGAGTCTTCAGTGAATTCGAAAAATTGCTTTTCTATTAAACTTGGATGTGAGATAAACCATAGTTACTGTAGTAATTAAACATTACTTTCTCAATTAAAGTTTGATTAATAACCTACCATATAGGTACTTGCAAGTTCAGTCCATATAATACGGCTGGACCAAAGACACAAGCCAATACTACAGGTCTTAATGGGTCACTCACAACTGAGAGGTGTTGCAGTTGTACATCCTGCTTCAGGAGGATGTAAGTACTGATGTGAGTTGTCGTATCAGTGACATAACAGTCTGTTTTATTTTGCAGTGTTTGTTGGGAGTATCAGAGATTCCTTCCAAATTACAAATCCACAGGGAACTTTTCTTGATGCTTTTCTGTGTGTGAATAGATCCACTGAATTGGACACCAGATGCCTTAGGGTAAAGCAGAAAGCCAGGCAGTTACCAAGTTTTATAAAGGGAACATTAGCGTTGAGTTAACTAAATATCTTCCATCCCTCTGGGAGAGTTCCCCAAAACTGCTATGAACTCTGGTTCAAAACCCACAGGTATGAACGCCTGGGGGTATTCCCCTCTGGTTCCCTCCCCATCCTCCATTTTCATTAAATAAGCAGTTGCACGTTAAGATATTTAAAAAGATGCTCTCCCCCGCCTCCTTAGTGCGCATCAGTCTCCACGTTACAGGTAGGAATTAGTATAATTTGTTCATAACTCTTAAACTGTATATGTCAAATGCACACGTGTGTGTGTATATGTATCTGTACTTCACAGTACGAAGCATCTAGCTGACTGCACTCCTTTACTGAGGAAGCTATGCCTAGTTATAGCAATTTGTAGAGGCTACTTGGCTTAACGGGAAAGGTATTAAGTAAATATGCATTTATGTAGTTAAGCATTTCAACAGAAATATATATCCTGGTTTATTATGTTCTTAAAATTACGCTTACGTGCTTTTACACGCCTAGTATCTTGGCTCAAGTCTTCAGCAGGTATAAGAATTTGTATTGCTGAAACTTGCAGAGTCACTGTGCAGAACTGATGCGTGCCTAGAACTGGTCTGACTTTGCAAGGACCAGTCAGTGTAAAATCAGCTTGTCTCCCTACTGCTTTATTGGTGTGTCTCAGGCTAATTCAGCTGCTCATTCTGAGTGGCTTCACTTCTCCTGCTTTTAAAAAAAGAAAAAAAAAAGGCAGCTTTGTTTTCTAACTTGTATCATAATTTCTTTGCTAGTCCAAAGAGGTCTTAAGTTAAATTTGCATCACTTAAAGGTTAATACAGTCTGTTTCCCCTCTATGTATTCCTCTACGATACTGAGAGACATCAGAAATTATAGGGTGCCTGTAATACAGTCAATTTTAAATTACCTATTTTGTGACCAGTTACTACAAATGTCAAGAGATGACACTTGCTGGTGGTGATTTTCTTAATTGCTACATATAAACGTGAAATAATTTAACCTGTGTTAAATGAGAAAAGGCTTCTGTAAGATTTTGTTACCACTTCTTTTATGTGCTTTTAGGGAAAAGAGTCACGAAACTTGCACGGCAGTCAACGCCGTGTCTGAAACAAGGCTGACATAGCTGTAGACTTGCACAAAACAAAGTTCTTTCAAGCAAACCAGCTAACATCAAATCTGCTTCCTTCTCAGATAACCTTGAATATCTGTCCCCTTCTGCCTCTATGTCTGTGGTTTTATTTCTCCTTCTCCCTTGCAAGAAAATCCAGAGCACACGGAGCTTCTGGAGCTTGGCATTCAGCAAAGGCAGCAGCGTGAGGAGCCAGGCTGAGTTAACAGTGGCTTGTGTGCATGAAAGTTTATCGCTTTCCTGTTTGTTTGGTGTTTGTTGGGATTTTTAATCCCCTCTTCTTCCACAGCTCTGAGTTTTATCTAGTAAAAGACGTTGGCTGTCTCTGTGAATGTAGCCATGTTTGCCTAAAGGACAAATCTGGTAAACGAAGAGGGAATTGGTTTTTTGGATGAAAAGCACCTTTCCAGACTGCCTCAGAGGCGCAGCAGTGAGGGGTTTCAGCCTCCAGCAGGTTAGGGATTCACATGTGAGTCTTCACACTCACCAGGAATTACCTGTTTTCAAAGCTGTTCTTAGACTGTTTTTGAAGTCTCAGGTATGTCTGGACTGCTTTAGTAGGCATTTTAGAAAGCATTATTGTAAATTGACTGATAGTATAGCTTTATATTGTAATTATCAGACTGTTATGGATGTCTTATGCCTCAGAATATTGATTTCAGTCTGTGACTTCTTCACAGTTCTGCAACTTATTCCATATTCCCATATAACTAAACAAACTGTCAAAAGCTAGGATGAAAAGAATACCCATTTATTTGCTGACATCTAGGATACGACAAATAAAAATGCTTTCAAAACTGACTTTTGTTCAAAGTGAAAAGTGTGTTTACGTCTCAGGCCTAGGATGTATCGTCCCTTATGCAAAAAAACCCCATGACTGATAATGACAAATTTTGATTGCTCATCAGCTCTTAAATGAGTGTGATTTCACACTATGTGACTAATACTAAAAGTACAAAATCACCAAGTTGCAAAGAAATGAAATACGCATCTTAGGAAAATACGTATTTTTGTCAGTTTACCTTGTTCAACTATAAGCTTTCACAAGGATTGTCTAAACCCCTTTTGGTGTCTCTTGCAAAGTTGACAGTTAAGATAAATTTTCCTGTTTTTTCAAGGAAGTTCCACAAAGAGATGAAATCCCACCGAATAATTCAAATTGTCAGGAAAGAAATTTGCTTCAGATGTCTGTAGTGACTTTTTTTTTTTTTAAAGCCAGTGAAAAGTACTAAAATTTCATTAACTGACGTGATTTTCACAAGTTTGCATGGTAGCTTTTTTTCAAAAATAATTACTCCTTTGCTTAACCAAGATTCCCCCAAAATAAGTGTTTTATGACCTAAAGAATTATTGTGGTAAATGTTGATGCACAACCAATATGTCAACAGGAAAATATAAAGCTAGAGGCAACTTTCCATTGCAGGGGAAACATTCAGTAATTTCAACTGTCATCTTTTTAAGGAAGAATAATTGAAGTTACAGGTGATTACATGACTTCTTGCAAAAACAGAATTAAAAAGAAATTGTATCCACATGTCTGCTGTATTTGGAAGTCCCCTCGGAGCACGTGGGGAGTGGCAAGTAAGTATTGCAGTAGTAAAATGTTACAACAAAGGAGCAGCATATCATATTTTTCATGTGCCAGTTCCAGACAAGTTCTGGAGATCAAGAGAATTTAATGTAACTTCAACCTCGCGTTGTGCAAGCTTCCAAAACAAGACTTCTTAAGGAAGAGCAGGTTACATTACTAAAAAAAAAACAAAAAAAAAACAACTCCAAACCCAAAAAACACCACCAAAAGAGCTTAATACACAAAAGAGTTTAGGAGAAAAACAGTACTTAAAACAAATTCACTTTCCTTTGAGATCACTGCTGAGAGAAATGCTAGATGGAAAGTACTGGGTGTTAGGATTTTTTTTTTGGTCCAGTGAGCTGAACAAAATTTAAGATAAAATTGTTGAGTGGCTATTTGTTTTAATTGAAGCCCAGTAATGTGGTTTGCCTTTGTGTCTGGTTGGTTTGAAAGGTATGGGGAGAAAGCGCTTTTTCTTGTAAATTGTGATTCTTCTGGCAAAATAGAATGGCTTATTTAGTACTCTGCCGAATATTCAATACTGTTGGGGTTTTTTAAAAAATTACCATCTTGAGTCATGGGGGTTTTTTTTTAAAACTTGAGTAATTGCAGGTTTGGTTAGTAGTTCACAGAGGCTCTACCGCCAAAAAGAGGTGGTAAAGCTAACCAAGGCTTGATGCAGTAGGCACTACCCCTTCTCCCTTTCCTGTGGAAATACAGCATACATGATCGGTCTGTATTTCAGCTTCAGAATCGCTAATTAATTTCAAGCAAATCTGGCCGATCTCACAGTCACTACATTTTTAGAATTTTTTTCTCTAAAGTGTGCAGGTGAAAGAGAAGAACGCAGAAGAAAACTGGATTCTGTACCGATATCCACTAATCCTGATAAGGGAGAGACATATATACGTTTCCAGCCGTGAGACCAGCTTCAATTAGAGCTTGTACCTTAGACACAGAGGCAATTAATCACAGGCATAAATCCATAGGAAAGCAGTCTTCATTAGTTCCTGTGTTCCTGGAACTGCATTTTTGAATAGATGCCTGTACGAAGGTAAGTAGAAGCAGCAGACCTCCAGTAATCCTTTCATATGAGTTATATAGAGACCCTGATTGGGGTTGGGTTGTTTTCTGGTTCATGTGAAATCTGCTGCAAAAGCAAAAGTGCTGTTCATGAGAACGGTATCCTGGCCTGCTGCAGTGAGCGCAGTCATACTGAAAGACCACGTTTAAATCATAAAAAAAATCACATTAAGTCCTCTGTTTGCCTCAAGGTTAGTTTAAGGCAAAATGGGAGAGCATTAGAGACTCCTAGAACATGACCTCATTTGAGAAAGTAAGGGCCTTTTAAAGAAAGTTTTGTCAAGAAAGACCTTATATGCGAGCTCAGACCTCTGAGTTCTTAAGCCTGTGAGACAAGCACGGCTCCTCTAGCTTCAGATGCGAGTGGCACGGGACGTAAACATCACTAAGCTGAACTAGGTTCCAGTTCTGTTATTATGAATCCCACTGTTGACACTCAACACAAGCAAAAATGTGACAAAAACCTCTGCAAATAATTGGTGTATTTTGTGTAATTTCGATTACTTCTCCAAATGTTAGGCCGGAAATCCAGTATGTGTATTTAAACAACTCCATGTTAATTTTTTTTCATAGATCTTGTCAGAGCATGTACGAAGCAGGACTGACCTTTCTAGAAACAAAACAAAAATTGGTTACAAAACAGCTGACCGCATTAGGTTAGTAACTCGGGAAAGGAGGGTGACGGGTGTTGGTGTCTTTGGGTGATCTGCTGAGTGGGAGGAGAACAGCTGGGTGGCTCAGGTATGGCATTAACTCGCTGTAGCTGTGGAGGGGAATGAATTGTGCACTGTACCAGTGCGATGGGGTTGCCCGGAGAACATGTAGTTTTGGCCAGTGGTGGTCAAATTTAGAAAACTTAATTTTTGCTCAAGTTATTAAAACACTGTGGTGGTGCTGCTGGTTAAATTACCCCTTTATATGCTGCATTAGACGCGATCCTTCCAGATCCATCCCTTCTCCGCCAGCTACCTTTGTACACCCATCCTTGGAGATAATCCCCAGCATATGGCAGGGGTTGGTCCTGGTGCGACACTCCCGGTTGTCCCTGGTTGACTTGAGCAGATGGAAGAATCCTCAACATCTTAGAGTTACTCTTCCACTTAAGCCACAGCGCATGGTGGGAAGGGAAAGGGTACGGGGGAGATACTTGGTCCACTCCTCCCCCTTAATGCTGCCACTGGTCCCCGGCTTACATGTGGTGCAGCAGATGGACTGTGGGGGTAGGGGTGTCACCCGTCAGCCATTCGGGGAGGTGTTTTCCTCCCCAAGACAGCCCCCGCAGCCTGTCAAAAAGGATTCATTAATGCTTCTCGTGGCAGCACCAGCTCCCCTTCTGTGCTCCCTGACCCCCGGCAGCCAGGTCAGAGCACAGCTGTGGCCCAGAAATGGGTGGCAACGGGCCGCAGAAGAGTGGTGGCCTGCAGAGACGGTCCCCTTGCCTCCAGCAGTGGGTCCTGCTGGGGTCACCGAGGGCTTTCTGTGCTGCTCTGCCCTTCGCCCCTTCCTTCGGGTCGCTCCTACCCCTTCACAGCAACCACCAGGAGACACAGGGGTTAAAATCTGCTGCGCCTGGGGGGTTTCGTAAAACTGTCAGTTTTCTTTATCTGAGTAATTGCAAAAAGCAACTGATCTTCCATCAAAATTGTGGTTTATCTCCGCCAGACAACTGCAAATGTTTCTGTAGTATTTATTAGACCAACACACCACCTGTGTGTGAGTTTGGTCTACGCTGGCGTTCAATGTAGAAGAACCTGCCCGTGCAAACGTGCTCAATTTTTGTTTGGTTTTACTGTCCTAGGGATTAATTAATCTAAGCCCACCTCTGAGAGCCTAGCAGGTTTTTGGGGTCCATCAGGTAACCCACTGTAGGCCTAGACAAAGGCTCAAAATCAATCTTCACAAACACTTAAATGTCGGATTTTGAAACCCAGTTTGCACAAACGCTTGTGCCAATATAACTGGATTACGCAAATGCCCATGGAAAGCAAATATAAGAGGTTTAAGCGTGGCCAAAACCACCTCATCTTTAAAGTAAAAAAAAAAAAATTAAAAAAAATCCAGTGAATATGGAAGAGTTGTGCAATGTTTGATGTAGCTTTATCGCTGGCTGAGAGACGTATGTGCTGTGTTTCCCAACTGCCCTGCAGGCAGGAGTTGCAAGAACGCTGCTGCACGGAGGCCACCGCGAAGCCCTCGTACTTAAAATTCGTTAATTTCGGTCAAAGACTGCGACTTTAAACGCCCTCAAAAAAGGGGCTGGGGTTCAGCGCTTGGCTCAGCGGCGGCCGGTGTTTCCCCGCCGCCGGTGGTTTCACAGGCGCCCGGGGGGGACGCAGCCGCAGCCGCCACCGCGGCACCCGGCGGCCCCGGCCCGGCC
>VWZL01003160.1:0-391065 GCA_013396915.1 Stercorarius parasiticus
ATGAGGAACGATTGAAGGAGCTGAGACCATTTAGTTTGAGGAAGAGAAGGCTGAGAGGAGACCTCATCACTCTCTACAACTACTTGAAAGGACAGTGTAGAGACGTTGGTGCTGGTCTCTTCTCACAGGTAATCAGTGATAGAAGAAGAGGGAATGGCTTCAAGCTGCAACAGGGTAGGTTTAGACTGGACATCAGGAAAAAATTTTTCACAGAGAGTGGTCAGATACTGGAATAGGCTGCCCAGGGAGGTGGTGGAGTCACCATCCCTGAATGTGTTTAAGAGTCGTTTAGATGTGGTGTTAGGGGATATGGTGTAGGGGAGAACTTTGTAGAGGGGGGTTGATGGTTGGACTTGATGATCCCAAGGGTCTTTTCCAACCTAAATGATTCTATGATTCTATTCTATGATTCTATAACCATGATCAGCAGACTCCTATTAGGCTACTCATTCAGGTTACAGAATTCTTCAGTAGAAAGACACTCCCTGAAAATAAACACACACCCCTATCTCCCCCCCAGTGAAATGCACCTCTAATATACGATTGCATGGGAAAATTATTAGTATTCTCTACAACGGCTGAGGTCATGCCTGATGAGCGCTGAGGAACCATGACTACACCAAGACCGAGTGCAGAGCTTTCACTCTGCATAACCCTTGTGTTCACCTAAACCTGGTTTAGTAATTGCTGGCAGGACACTTGTAGCAGACTGCTTAATTCTGGTATGTTCTGTCATATGGATGTGCCATAGCCTCATTTTCTAATTAATGAACAGTGATCTGGACTGTGCTCTGGTGCGATGTAGACCCATGTATTTGATGTAGTCTCACACTGAAGCCTAAAAAATTTTCATTTAACTTTCCTTCTGTGCTTGTGAGTTTGAGCGTAGCAGAGAAAATATTTCAATGGGATAAGAAGCTCTTTGAATTTTCCAATCCACTTTTTGCAGACTAAATTGGCAGAGTCATGTCACAGTTATCATCTGTCCTAAAACTGAGCTTTCCGAGCCGTTTCAGCACAAATTCTGAGTCTGTCCTTTGAAACACAGATAAAGTCCTTGACTAATGCTGTTGTGAACTAAAGTAAATTCAGATTCTGTCAGGGTGTTTTGAAATGCAGGATTTGGCTCAGAACAGATTATCTTCCAACATTTAAACATTTCAGTCTTTTCTTAGATTGCATTATCTTTCATTTGTTGTGATTTAATCCAGGAACAGGGAATGACTGGGTCCTTTGGAACTGCCCCTTCCGATGGCTTCTTTGCCACATCACTCCCTATTCACTCTGTCACTTGTGAAACCATTAAAAACGCCTTTTGATCTCACTGGCCACATGCATTTCAATAACAGGGACCTCCTTCTGCTTGTTCCCCATTTTGCAGCTTCCACCCAGACTTAAGCAGGTTTGCAGTTCAGAAGATTCTCAGAGACACGAGGAACGGGTACGTTCTGACTTCACACATCCACACATCACACTGATAATTGTGACTTCCAGCAGAGTCAAAAAAACATTACAGTTTGTGACAAAACAGAGGAGTCTTTCTTGAATTTCATGAGTTGTATGGGTTGCTACCTTTTTTTCAAATCCCTTAAATATCTTCAAATTTTTCCCACAGCACATCCTGACTGGTTTCGCTGATGTCATTAACCAGTAACGAGTAACTCTGTCAAATCACAGCAGCATCTGAGGGATGTCCGAGTTGCGGCTCACAGTCTCCATGGAATTACTCTGTTGGTTTGTCACTTCTGTCTTGTCAGTGTTTAGGACCAAATTAAAGTGTGGAGACTAAATGGGCTGGGAAACCGAAACACTCTAATCGCAGATATATACAATTTTATGAATTATACCACTTCCCTTTCCTGTGGGAGAAGTAACGTGGTTGAGGAAAAGAGTCTGGCAGGTCAGTGAAGTGGTACCAGCAGTCCCAGTGCACGGTTGTGGGTTACCTCAGGTTCTCCCTGTTCTCTTGGTCCTGAAAAGATCACCCCCAATCACAGTGCAGGGTGCTGGGGGCCCCTCGGAGAATCTCAGGTTCTCCCTCCCTTCTGCCTTCCCTCTGCACTTTCTCTCTTGGCACCTCTGCCCCCCAGAGTCCCCCCCAAAATCCTGTAGTTTCCCTACTTAGGGGATTGGGCAGAAAATACCTCTTTGGTGACAGATCTGTTCAAATTACACTGCTGTGTTCTAACCGACTGTTGTTTGTCATTGATGTTTGCAGTTTGCTTGATCAGAACACTTCTGGACAGGCTCGCACTTCTTCCTGATGAACAGGGTATTTTGATAGTTTGCGTATTTACTTTCTTGAGCATACAAACACTAATCAAGCTTCATTCTGTTTGGGACAAGGGGTTGGTCATACTTTGTATACTTCCATTAAAACATCCCGGCAAGATGGATAAATTTATTTTGTCAGTGAAGAATATATATATGCATCTCCTGTAAAATGAGCGGTGTATGAAGGCTTTGATTTAAGTGCTACATTTCATGAAACCTACAGAAGCATGAATTGGGTGCTCAAGGACCCAATGCTGCTTACTAGAAGAAAGGAAGTGCTCACACCAGGCAAGGCAAAGAAGTCCCACAGAAAACAGATTAATTCTGTCTGTAGAGTCCCATGGGTCAAAATTTCAGTGAAGTTAATTGCAAGTCATGACTGGAGTAAAAATTAGTCTGATGAACCGCTTTTCACATATATTCACAATCTGCACTGTGATATCAAACTGTTCAGAGCTCTTCATGTGAGCAGTTGTTAACCGACTCAGATTTGTAAACACTTTAAAAAATTCTTGGAACTTAAGGAAATCTTATTAAGATTGGGGAAAATGCCTATCCTTTCTCCTCATACTAGGCAGCCAGAAAACGCGGATGCTTTAAATTCCTCGAATTTAAAGGAGTTTGAGATGTACTTTGAAATGAGAATGCGTTTCCTCTTTCTGTCTCAATTTCCATTTACTCTGAATGGCTGAATTACTCTAAAAAAGGGTTATATTTAACAGAAAAATTAACAGCAAACAGATGAAACGGAGAATTTCAGAACTCAGAGTCTGTTTTTTTCTTCCCTCCCCAGCTGCTTCTATGCCAGTTAAAAGGAAGGAAGTGGGGCCATCATGTTGTGAAGAAAGTCCAAACCACATCCATCTTACAGGTGTATGCATAGGGGAAAGGAGAAGGAACATACAAGAGGAAGTATGGTTCTCATTCCCTCTTGGGATAAACCCAAGGATTTTGGGGTTTGATTTGGGTGTGACAGCACAGAGCCTTGGTGAACACAGTGACTGTCCCCAAGAAACTGAGGCACCCACCTTCATGGGGATGCATGCTGGGCTTAGAGAACAAAGCCACAGTCCTGGTCCTTCCACAGCCCTGCCTTTTGTCCCAAGTGTATGGTTATTCAGAGCTGAACAGAATCATACAATGGTTTGGGTTGGAAGGGACCTTAAAGACCATCTAGTCCCACCCCCCTACCCTGGGCAGGGACACCTCCCACCAGACCAGGTTGCTCAAAGCCCCGTCCAACCTGGCCTTGAACAGACCAGAAAAATCTTTCAGCACTTCAGTTTAAATTAGCACATCCTCATGAGACGTCTTCCCGAGTACTTTACAATCAAGTGACTTATAGTGCAGGTACATCCAAGCTCTTTAGGACACGTGGGAAGCCTCGCTCCATGGCAGAGGGGAACAGTGGGCTCTGCCCCGGGCACGGCTGCCCCCGCAGTCCGGCAGCCAAGCTCTGTGCTGAGGCCAAGATCGCAGTCCCTGGAGGAGCTCTCATTCCTTGCATTTTTAAGGGAAGAAATTCTGATACTTAACAGAAGCAGAACCAACAGGTGGTTGTTCCTCCTCCTCTCTTCTACCAACAGGTGACTTTGAGCTGAATTAAAATGGGACTTGGAATGAAAAATAGCCACTTTTGCTCTGCAGCCTCTAATTACTCAAAGCCATTAAGAAGCTCTTGTAGAATGGAAAAGCTGCAGTGTTATTTTCACTTCTCTTTTCCCTTGTTGGTAACCTACGCAGCATCTGAGGCGCCGTCTTTGTGCACACTGAGCTGGATCTGTAAAACAAAGTCTGTACAACACACTCCATCTAACGAAGCTGTTTGAGGCAAATAGCCCCCGACGTCCTTTGAGATTTTCTCTCCTCTTATTTCTTCTCTTTTTTTAATGCCATCTCAGCAATCGCTAGTGCTCTGGCTGAATGTAAGGCCCTTCCTCTTCAGAAGCTGATTGTAGCAAGACTTAGATTGCTACCCCTTTCGAAGAAAAATGCCTCTTGACAGCTCTTTGGAATGAAGGGGGAGTTACGTGCAGGGGTGACACTGGCAGAAAGAGTTGGCTCTCACCAGTTTCTTGAAACTGCATAATGAATGAAATGTTTAACAGAAGAGAGGATGTAGGGCTGGCAACACGTATTAGTTAAAGGGCTTTTTGAAGCCATCTGTCCACCAGCTTTAGCCACTACTGAATGAAAATTCGTTTTGAAAGCAAAAGGGACAGACACTCTAATCTTCCAGCTCTTCATCCTCCACTGCAAGCCGAGCAAAGGCCCTGGCAGTGCTCAGGGAAGGAATGCATTCCGCAGCTGAGGGAGGGCTGTTTGCAGTCATTTAAAATTGTGATGCTGACAATACTTAATATCAGCTAACAGTATTTATAAATGCCAATTACCACTAAGGACTGAAACAATAAGAGTCAGCTGCATAAAAATCAGCCACCCTTTATGTGCACTTCAGAGTGCAAATTAACAGAATTTTAGATAAACCAAACAGAGCTTCAGTCTCTTCTCTAAAAATAAAACTGCAGTTTAATGCTTCAGTCCTGACTTTCAGCTCCTTTCTTTAATCACTGGACCAAAACTTCCCTGTGAAGGCTGGTCCTGATGATGCTAGTTTTGGAAGTACCGTTCTTAATGAGTTATGCTCACCTCTATTTCTGCACAGACTGAAGGACAGAACAATTCCCGTATTGTGGGGATAATTTGTGGTGTTTGCTCCTCAAAGGACATGGATCAAATAAAAAGCTTACTAGTTGGTCAGTGCAAAACTGAGGTTTGCACACAAACATGTCATTTAAAAGGTTATGAAGCTACCAAACAAGAGTACAAATTGCAGACTTAAGAACACTCTCCCATCACAGTTGTGAGCAAACAGTGAGAAACGGAGATTGTTTCATGCAGAACGGAACACGAAAATGCAGGGATTCTCTGGCAAAATTCATCCTACTCGAGAGCCGCTTCCTACCCAGCACTGTACGCTCTTGATTCAACACAAGTGCAAAAGAGAATGAACCCACAGTTAACCACTAACCCTGTACTACCAAATGTGGGAAAATGACGTGTTAATTTATGCAACAGGATCTGAAGAGCAATGTAAAAGGAAAGAAAACCATCCAGGCAAATGTCTTGGGTGCGCCCTGGCCTACTGGATCCGTGCACCTGGCAAATCAGCAAACTAAAGCAAACAAATGTGGGAAGTAAGTTCATGTTTCTGAAGAAAAGAAAATAAGACAATTTCCCTCGCCCCCATTCTAAGTTTGCATTATTATACTTTCCCAGGGCTATTCCATGTTAGTTGTTACCATCCTTCACAGCCGTTGTTTAGACAGCTTGAGCAGCGGCAACAGAAGTGAAGTAGATATTTGTGCAGTTGAAACTACAGCATACGAGTGCATCTTTGGTCCTAATTTTAGCAGGAAGAGATTATATGGAGAGAGTTAAACCGGATATAATGTAGAGGGACAAATAAATCCTTGAAAGCTTTGTCTCAAAATGTTAAAAAGTAGCATTTGAGCAATATGTTCTCTGAGTGGTACCTCCCTGTTTAGGTTGCATTGTTTGCCATCTGAAGCCCAAAGAGCTCATGCAAAACTACAGCCAGCCTGTAGAAAAGACTGTGGAGCTCCAGCCCTGCTAAGAGAATATTTTACAATTCACTTGCAAAGGGCTATTTGTTAGTTACAACGTGTGTGTGTGTGTGGCAAGAAGAAACAAGGTGTCATTTGGAAATGTTTGCTCTTCTCTGTTGGCAAAGCAGTGAGAATCTGTGCGTGAATCACGTACCCGAGAGACAACTCTGGGACTCAGGGCCTGGAAGGGATTACACTGAACCACCAACAGGGACCAACCTGCTCCCACGCCGGTGGTACCAAAAGCCAGGGGCACAGCTGGTAGGAGACCCAGGGGGATCAAAATTGAGACTCTGTGGTGAATGATCAAATTATCTGCCAGCGGCCCGGAAAGCTGCGCTAAGGGACTGGCCAGCCTAAATCCAGGCTTGGCTGGAAGAGCACGAACAGAGAGAAAGACTCGTAGATCTTTAGGGACCTGGAGGAAGCCGTAGGGCTGCACAGCCTGGAGTGCAGCAAACAGGAACAGCTAACGGACACAGCAGCTTGCTATCACCGTGGCTACATTTATTACCATCGATCAAAATACTTATCTGCAAAGCGCAAATTTATCGAAGAGCTTAGTCCTTTGCTGTACTCAGAGTACCTAATAATTACCAGCCTTTTCAAAATAGCACATTGGAGAAAAATAAAGGAAAAAAGCTGAAGGGAAAAGGTACCATCTACCAATTCCACCAGTGACACTCTAGTCCAAGTAGGGGTGTGTGTGTGTAGCAGGCTGTAATTCGCCACTGGGCAAAATGGTCACGCTGACTTGTGCGCTGCTTTCTCCCCTGCATTTAATTTAAGCAGGGCTGCACAGAACAGATTAAAGCATAATATAACGAAAGAAAGAGAATGCGCTTTGTCCAAATGGAAATGGAGTTTGAATGAACAGTTGTATGAAATAGAATGTGTATTCTTGTTTATGTGAAACAAGTATCTACAGACTAAAATGACTGAAAAGTATCTATATAGGTCTATTTAAAACTGGAAAGAGAGAGGCAATTTGAAAAATAACTATTTTATCTGCTAGCAAGCTGATAAGGGAAGTGATGTGACTGAATGCTGCTTTTGTTTAAAGGCAACCAAAGAGATAAGAACCAGAATCCTTGCAGAGATGTGTGGTCAGGCTACATTACTAGCTGGACACAACTTAAAAAAACCCAACCCCTAACTAAAATGGCAAATTACTTACTTGGCAAATAGAGAAACATAGCCCCGGCTTGTGCCAGCTCCCGGTCCCAGCTCCAGTGAGGCACCTGAACAAAGGCCTCTCAGAGGCAGTGTAATTGAGGCTACCTGAGGTAGTAGGATGCTCAGGTGTATAGAGGGGCCTCACGGAACGCCAGACAGAGACAAATTCACATGGAGTAAGTGAAGCACTTTGCTGGCATGTGGACGTGGGTTCCGGAGGGTATTCCCAACACAGAAGACAATCACTGGCAGGTAATAAAGGAGGCATTTATGCGATATGTCAGCGGTTAGTGCAAAGCTTAAAAGAAATGAGATCATGTGGCAAGATAGCATTCTCTGCCTTTCCCCCAGGGGAAGGAGCATTACTGTTATTACTATAAGCCATTGTTACCGCTACTTCTTTGAAATAAAACGTGACACAGTATCGTCAGCTGATACTTGTGCGATCGCAGCTATCATAAATTGTGGTTTCCAGAATATTAATCTCCGGTTACGCTATGCAACTACCACACAAGTGTGCAGCACAGAGACAGACAGATTCCGAGGAAAAAACCCCCTCCGACAACCCGCGAACAAGACTGCCTCCCCCCAAATACTGCTTTACTTACTCTGAGCCTTCAAAAGTTAAAAATAAAAAGAACAAAACAAAGTAAGAACAGGTTAATACAACAACTTTCACTTGCCCTCTTGGCATAGACAGTGTAGCTACAGCAATTCAGCCCAAGAAGGCCAAAAGAGACCAAGATTATCCAGTTCTTCATGCCCCATTTGCTAGACTTCATCAGACTAATTTTCCATTTATTTTCTATATTTCATATAGAAAAAATAACTCTAAAATATTATCTTTCATTTGAAATGCAAATCTAATCGCCTGTCGTAGTGAACATGACAGGTCCAACGTGGCTCCTATTAAGATAGAATATCTTGAACAAAACAGCTTCATTCCAATTTCTTAGTACATGGAGAAAACATAATTTAATGAAATCACGTAAACATTGAAGTACCTGAAATTATTTGAAATGCCAAATTAATTTTTATGGTATCCATAAAAACTTCTATTTTTCTTTAGAAAAGACACAGGCATGCTATTCTTTTCTTTTTAAACAAAGCATATGCACCACAACTGTACTTTAAAAAATTAAACTAACAGGTAACGGAAGAACAGATGAGCACCTTCTGAGATTTAATATGTTGTATATTATTAAAACGCTTGTTAAACCACTAAACACAGGGTTTTAAAAGCTAACCCTGTCAGTACATCATATAATAGGTCACTTCAGCTGTGGTTATGTCCAACTAACGCTAAGAAGGTTTAACCTCGCTAAAAAGTACTAAGCAAATTAGACAAAAGAAAACAGTGTGAATGTTTGTATTTATCCATCTGTGACTTGCATCTAACTGCCATTTTTTTGTGACTATCATTTTTTTTTTGTGATAACTAAGTTACATCATTTATTGATTGGAAAAGTTTTTGCCCATGGATTCCAGGCTATGAATCAATGATGTAAGTGCAAGAAGTACTAGATGAACCTAAATTTCCAAACTGTGGGAAAAGCACGCTGCTTCTTTTCAACGTAAGCATACAGAGTTGAAATACATGCGTATATAAAAGCATCAGAGCTACATAATAGCACCAGAAGAGAGTTCATTAAAAGAAAGTTTCCCACAAGAACCTCTGACCAATTCAGTAAAGAGTTCATGTTTGGTTTCTCAAATACTTCTGCAAAGATGTTACCAAAAACCTCCTTGATTTCCATTTAGCTACCTGCCAGGGCTGGTCCCAGTGCACTATTTGTCACTAATAACATCCAGGATCACTCCAGCTGCAACAGCTTCATACTTTCATCTGTAAAAGTCACATATGGAATAAGGGCAATATGCACAGTCATAGTTTCATTTCTGTTCAAAATACTCCCTTGATTCCCTGAACTGTGCAATTACATGAGAGATTAGCAAAGAACATCCTACAGTCCAACAGCTCCTGAGTTTATTTCCTTGCTCTCCAGGGAGCAATCTATCGCACATGTAGAGAATGTTTCATCAAGTATGAGATCCTACAGCTGACAGACTAGCACAGTGGCCCCAAACTGAACTAAAGCTGAAGGGAAAGTGGACTAAAGCATCTCTTTCCATCTGCTTATATGCTGTAAAATATTTCATACAATAAAACTCCATAGAATAAGCCAACAGGCTTCTAGGTATATCATAATGCAACCAACAGCCCCGTTTTTCTAAACACACACGGTCATAGGTTCTGCTGAGGACAATTTAAGATCTCAAAGTCAGGTGTAAGTGCACGGAAGGACTGAACTGAATAGCTAGAGAAGAGTTTATGCCACACTTATGATTAACAGTGTAAATGTTCTTAATCAGCTATCTGCCTAACTATCTTCAAATTAGCATTTTATTACAGATCTCCCTGGAGAAGGGGCTGGAAAGAGGGTCCTAGAAGAAGACAAGCTGTGCCACTTGCGCATGTAATGTGTTTCCCAACCAAGAGCAGACAAGTGCTTACTGAAGAAACAGGCAGGTTGAGGGTGGAAAGCAACAGCGATGCCGGTCAAAAAGATGAGTTTTGTGGATCACATCAGTTGTTACATTACTAACTTGAAACTGAAGAACTGGAGAGAAGTAGGGTATAATGGAAGCACTTCAAAGCAAAAGGAAGTCAAAGGTGAATTGCTTTACAGTAACAGAGAAAAGCGTATACTCCTGCAGCAAAATGGAGTTAGGGAGCAGGGGAAATATAAAACCTGAGCACTGCAAATGCGGGCAGGAAGAGACAGAATCAGCCGATGCATCTGGAGATACAGAGAATATGGAATAGATAAGGAAGTTCAGATGGCAAAAAGCGAGGGCTTACCAACCAGCACAGTAAGGCTGTGATGTTGGACCCTGGCGAGGGAAAATTCACAAGAGCCAGCATGTCGATTGGGAGTGAGGGACGTGATCTGGCTGACTGGGAGGTGGGACTGGCTCAGCAGACAACTGGGAAGGTTTAAGGGGAAAGATAACCTGCCTGCCTTGGACAGGGGAAAGGAAGCAATCAGCGGAGCGAAGTCGCTAACTCTTTCTGGTTGTATAGCAGTGAAGGACGGAGATGCTGGAGATAAAGCAGAATTAGTGAGACAGGCTGTGAGAGATGAAAAGACGATGGCATAAAACACAGAGTGGAGCAATTCTGTAACAGTAAGGGAAGCATAACCATGAGCCAAGAAATTGCTTGTTCTTCATCTGCTGGGAAGTAAGAAAGATGAAAATGCAGTAATGGGCACACAATCCCAACTAAACTCCTTCTTTCCCTCTTAACTTGTCCTAACTTACAATTCTTTTATGTTCCTTAGCTCACTTTATTATGTTTGGGCTGCTTCATTTTGTTCACAGCATCTTTAACACACTAGAAAAAACATACAAGACCTATGACACGAGAGGTTTTAACTGTACATATTCCCTTAGGTATAGGGTGCCGCTCACTGTGGTCCTCCAATTAATCCTAAATGGATTAATGACTCGGATGATGTTCATTCCTCTTGCTGCCCTGTCTATTAATCTGGGGGTTCTGCCACTACCCGTGCGTGCTCCATCTCTACCAGCCAGCACAAAACTGACATTACAAAGGCCAAGAGCTAACAAAGTTTTACCCACCCTCAATCCTGACAGTAGGATGATGAAAGAATTGTTTTATGGCAGCACAGCAGAGGTGTTTCTAGAACCAGCGTTGCTACAATCCTTCAAGTTACCCGTCTTTCTGCTTCTGATTTTTTCTTTGTTAAAACAGCAGTGGCCGACACAGTCTTTTCTGGCAGGAACTAATGACGGTCTTCTTCCACTCCCAGAAGATGAGTTTCTGGGATACCACTTTGTAATTGCACGGAGCATTGGACTAAGAGAATATTTCAGCCTCTAAACAAAAAATTAATTTTGCCTAACCCCAAGCAGGATAATTGCTTCTGGTATTCCAGTGGGAGTTTTAGATCCCATCACTTGCCTTCATGAATATAATGACCTGACCTATAGAAAGGACTAGCAATTTGGAAAACCATGTGTTTGTATATATTGGATTGTAACTATGTAGACGGTGGCTATTTTTTCCCCTTTGGTGATATTAATGCAATGAGATCTAAAACATAATCCCTAACAAAACACAAATCAAAAGATCATGATCTGTAATTAAATGGAATTTTCTTGTTGATACAACAGGTGTACAGATGCTTCTCTTATCTGATTTAGCTCAAATCTCAAATACCATTGGACATGGCTTTCATTGTCCTCTGCTTTTGGCCAAAACCTGCAGGCCTTACTTAAAAGAAATCAAAGAAAGACCTTCTAGAACAGCAGCTCTGGCACTGCCCAAAGATCTGCTCCTTCAAAGCTGATTCCCATACATTGCGAGATTTGCCAGGAATTCCCTTTACCTCTCTAGAATCCTGGGAATAAGTCCCAGTTGCTGGAATACTGTTGAGTAATGAATTAGAAGAATTTTCTTTCTTTTTCTGCAGTCTAGCTCCAGTGGGGTCTGAATAATTTTTAAAACATAGTGGATTAAAAATTAGCAGGAAGACCACTCATTACTTCATAATAAGTCAACAGATTTAAAACTTTCTTTTCAAAGATATAATTCTACTAAACATTAAAACCTGGAGTCTTAAAGAAAATGGGAAGCATAATATGGACTCCCAAGCAGAAGACTCCTCCTAGTCTCCTACAACAGGGTAACTGACCTTGATTTTCATTATGTTTTCAGCCTGGGACATATAACTCACTTTGTGGTTAATTATCTTGCACTGGAGCCCATGACAGTGGTTCGAGTGTGGAGCTATTGCGGGTATGACCAGATCCATTAGAGTCTCACTGAGTACGGGAGCAGACCGAAACTTAAGAATTTACCAACTTACCCAGTGTAATTACTGTCAGCATGAGGCAGGCGGGTATGGAAGGAAGAAGAGAAGGATGTTTTATTTTTTTTTTCCTTCCCTGGAAAGTGCCTGATCATAAACGGATGGCAGTGCTGAGGTGAGAACAACCTGAAATTCCTGTATAAGGAAATAGGGTTTTGTAGGTTCCCAGTCTTCAATTTCTCCTCCATGTCTGGCCACTTAGTAAATACTTGAGCTAACCTGCAAGTAATTACTGGACAGTTTAAGCAGGGCTTTTTTTTGGAAGAGGCGAAAAGTCAAGGATGTGCTGTTTCAGAAAAGTGATGAGCAAATATCAGGGAAAGTGGAAAGAAGATGCAAAGGATACAATGGAAAGAACTGAAAGGTATTTATGAAGCAGCAGTTGCAACACTGCAGACACATCTTGGCATAGAAGTCACAGCAATTAGAAATAATTCTAATTGCAGTTCAAATATATTGAAAACATGCAGTTTAATATACATATTAGGTAGGGCTGAAGTGCACGCAATTCCCTGAAGAAAAGAGGCAACCTCTGCAGGATGTCAGGTTCCTTTGGCAAATGTGCTTCGCTGCCACCCGAGCAAAATTCAAAGGACCCAGGAAGAAGTGGCCCATTTCTAAGGCAAAGTTGTGTCGCGGTACTGCTGCTTGATAAAAATGATTAGATATGCTCCAGTCAGGGTGCCAGTGAGCCCAAGAGTGGCAGCTTAGAGATCTTGGCCCCTCCACAGGCACCACTGCATAGAATCACAGAATGGTTTGGGTTGGAAGGGACATTAAAGCTCATCCAGTCCCACCCCCCTGCCCTGGGCAGGGACACCTCCCACCAGACCAGGTTACTCCAAGCCCCATTCAACCTGGCCTTGAACACCTCCAGGGATGGGTCAGCCACAGCTTCTCTGGGCAACTTGCCGTAGGAGAAACTCTGTCTCTGTGCCCGGAGGAGTTCCCGCTGAGGTCAGAGATGGTCGCACGGCACCAGGGACTGGGGCAGAGCTGCCCATGGTGGAGTGACAGCAGCAGCGGGCCCCAGCTGCCCACACGTCTTGGGCTGCTGAGCAGGAGCTACGGGCTTAGCTCCTCTCTCCAGCAACACCCTGCTGCTTCCTCAAGCCCAGACAATAAATCCCAGAAAAGACGACCCCAGAAAACTTCTAGAAAAGCAGCTGCTGGTTTCACTCTGTAGTTCCCAATGAAAACAGGAGCCATCCTCCACTGTCTTCACTAGCAGCCCACTGTCTCTCGTGCACCCCAGAAAGTACCTGGCTTCTGAAAATGACCAGGATAATCATGCTGCTTAAAAGCGCTGATGTCTTTAATAGACTATGAAAGTTCAAAATACACATTCCATTAAAAAAAAAAGATAACATTTTCACAGTGAAATTTTTGCCCGCCACTGCATAATCTGCAGATTCTCTTTAAAGAAAAGTGACAGAAACTGTTAGCTATTTATTTTCAAGCAGATGTGGTCACCAAAATCCATTTGGGCAGATGTCACCCTTTCTGTTTGACAGCAAAATTTCCCCGATTCCTTTAGGGTTTTGGCGCTGCCACTATCCACCACAGTTTGCAATCTTAGCAACCAGGGGCAGGAGTGAGGAGAGAAAAGACTGCACAAATCTTATTCTTCGGTAATTTTTTCCCCAGCAATCGCTGAGCTGTCGTGGGGAGTGGGGGGGCAGTTCCTGGAGAGGCACTGTTTGCTGCGGCAGCGTGCTCCTCGCATTGTGTGCCACTTTGCCACTTCAGCTCACAGCCATGGGATAGCAGAGACAGCCAGGCAAGCGGCTCCCAGCTCCTGCAAGCCCACCGAGCCCCAGTTCACCGTCTCCCAGGAGACCGAATCCCTTATTTCCCAGTACCTACGGTTTACTCTGTAGCCTCAAGAAGGATTCGTTCAACGCTGTTCCGCAAATACTTTGAATATTCAGTTTGCAATAGCTTTATCGAAGTCTGTGATAAAGCTTTTCAACATTTAAACACTCGTCCGGTTATACTTGGAATTTACTTGAAGTATAAAAAAAATAATTAGTACAAACATGACCTGTGCCTATATAAATATTTGCCCATATTTGGTAAATGGTTACACATATAATTTCTGAAAAGCTCCTCTTACTATGGCAATTGCAAGGTTTTAAAAAGAAAAGAAGAGCTTTCCTCCCTGCTTTATTCACAATGTTACAGGAAATTTGTGGTTAAGCAAACTTTTAAAAAAAGTCTTAACAAAGTGTGTTTTCAGGTTCGTTTAGTTTTGAATGAACTTGACAAATTTTGAAAGCAAACGTCATTGGAGTTTGAACAACTTTTGAGCGCCGAGGAAAGCCTTCTTTGCTATTTGAATTTTAAAGATTGGCCAAAGTCTTATGTCAGCTGCCTTGTTCCACAGTCTGTCTTTGAATCCTCTTAGGAAAGTCAGGGATACCCACAAACAATAGAATTAAAATCTGTCTTTAGGACTGGCAAACCATTCAGAGTTCTGTCTAGCTGCTTAGCATAGACTGTGCTAGGCCTCAAGAAGAGAATAGGCCCCTAAAGAAGCAATAATTTTCAGATTGTTGTGTACAATGCAGTGATAAAGCTCCCTGTCACATTTTTCTTCCCAGTTACTGAAGTTCCCATTCAGATGAATTGTCACAGCTTCTTCAATCCAAACAAGCACCCTTCCGGCCTTGTTTGCATTAAAATGTGATAAAACTAAAGGTGACTTTAGCACAGCTGTGCAGAAAAGTGGATTAGGTCAAAGTGACAGCGTTTGTTAGGCCTTGCCACAAAGGTAGTTCAAGATTTGTCTAGAGCGCTAATGTGGGAGAAGCAGAAGTTTCTTAAACCCAGACATTTGTAATAAGGCCAGAAACAAAAAATAGTATTTCTTTCATCCAAACCTAGTCTCCCAATGGCAGTAGGCCAGCCTGTTGACCTGTTGTCACAGAAAAATTTGGAATGGCACCACAAAACAAAGTGCCTTGTATTTTCTGTCATTCTCAGCAGCCATCAGGCAGCCATCGAGCGCTGCTGTCAATACCCACAGCGCTGCAAAGGCGAGGGCGCTCCGGCAGCACTGGGCGGCTCAGGCTCCTCCAGATGGACAGACACCGGCTCCAGAGCTCTGCCGTGACATCCCAAAATGCCCAAACAGTTTGTAACACTATTTTGGAGGGAGAAGTACGGCAGGCCTGGCTTCCTTATTCACGGCGAAGCAGTAATCACCGGTCTTTCAACAAAGAGGGCACTTCTCACTTCACCATTTTTTAAGCTCCTATTTTATGTTACTTTTAAGGGAAAACCCCACCAAAGCAAAAAGCCATGGGAAACAGCACCCTTTGCATGCCACCTGCTGGCAATGTTTTGTATTTGGCTAAGATGGGGCAGAGCATAATATTCTCCGTGACAAGAAACACTTATTAATGTCAAAGGTTGGCAGAACAATCAGTGAAGGTCCCACATACGAGCACATTGGGCCATCTGAGGAGAACCAGGAAGAGGCCACCAAAACTCACCTTCTCTCCACAACTCTATTTCTTCAGCTCATTTACGGTTCCTAACCCTCACAGAGACAGAGACATGCCATTAATCTTCCCAGTGCACCAATAAAACTCTGAAGAAATACACAGGACACTACTGTAGAGCAACAGGATTTATACCTCAGGTTCTACCTGATGCACTTCTACTAGTTAAAGGTAACAGAAAACTCCCATATTTATGGGATTTATTTTCAACCTAGATTTTACAGATAGTTGTCGTCATTTCCATGCCTTGCACGAGTGTTACTTCCAGGAAATGTGGCCCCTCAACAGGGACGGTCTGTGCCACAGGATGCTGGACATCACACAGGACCAAGAACAACTACTGGGCGAGGGAGCTCCCAGTGATGCTAAGCTGAAGGAAGAATAATAGGGGGCACTTTAGAGACTCTTGGGTAAATTATAAAAGTAAAATATGTCTGAAAGAGAAAGCTCTGCATCAGGTCATTCTTGCTAGCAGAAGAAAACACTTATTTGGTCTGCTCCAATAAAGATCACTTTGTAGGTCACTCACTGTACAGCCCCAGTGAATGTGCAGCAGAACCATATTTTATTTCTACATGTCTAACCAAAGTTAATTGTAGATGGTTCTCCTCAAAGGTTTCCTTCAGCCAGTAAGAGCAAAAGCTAAGCACATCCTATTGAAATAAACACAATTCTTCATAGGAGAGTATGGACATCAGCTGCAGTGCCAGGCAGTGGACCATCAGGAAAGGGTACCAAAACACCCAAGGTTTTGGTGAGGTATACTGATTTATTGGAAATGGTCTACTAGAGTGAAGAGGTCAGGCATCGTTCAAAGACAACTATTTAATATGAACTTAGACAATCTATTGCACCTGCAAGAAAATTACTGTCTTCTCTACCTGCAGAATGAGACCCTGCAGTGAGAACAAGCCTAACGGCATTGGTACCAAAGTCCAGGAAGCCACTGTCTTATGGAGCTGACTACCATCAGCATAGGCTCAAAATGCAGAGGAAACAAAATCCACTCCTGGTTTACAACAGGGCTTCACAACCCCTTATGGAGAAAGGAGCCTAAAAGATAGGTCTGTCTGGGGTGGGGTTGAAATTTTTGGAAAGGGTTCAGGAATTCCAAAGGATAGGACCTCAAAACAGCAGGCAAAAAATCTGACTTCAGAAATTAATATACCCTGGAAGCAAGTGTGTCTGAAGCCTCGCCAAATAAGGAGCCAGCTGACATTTGAACAGCTCTGTAGCTTGGCAGATGCTCTCACAGCTAACTACATACACAGCGCTCGTCTAAGGATGGAAAACCCAACACCCTCTGGTGTGGCACACGGAGAACGGAGCTCAGCACATAGGCCTGCTAAGGCCAACTGTGTAAGAAGACAAAGACAGATGAGACAGATTTTAATGACAAAATTGTCCACAATATAATACATAAATGTATTTTCCATGGAAACTAACCCCAAGACTACCAACTACTCTGGGGACTGCATTTTTCTCTGAAGAGAGCACTACAGCAAAGATATTTCTTCTACAGAGAATTTTTAAGCTCTCAAACTTTAGGATCCTCCTCCTCTGCTGATATTTTGTCCCCACAGAAGAGTCAAGACTTATTCCCCTTTCATCACTGCAAATGTATTGCTAGGCTTGAGTTTGAGCTCATATTAAATTACTATTAATTAACTTCAGCTCACTTATGCGTTTGTAAACACTAACTAGGCAATCCACAAGTGCAAATGTGCAATCCACAAATGCAAATGTACCCGAGCTTTAACCCAGACAAAATATTTGTAGAGTATCTAATTGGTATTTCTTTATCTCCTTTGAAATGGAGCTTGGTGAGGTCTCTGGAGATCCCCATGTCCATAGGCTGACACTTCTGCCTCTGGAACAAATGGGAGCAGATCCTGGTGAGGGAGGAGCAGCCAGGCTGGCAACTAACCTCACCCCAATTCGTGTCCAGCAACATTAATAAGGATACGCATTTTTTCCACATTGATCCTCCAGGACTAAGTACGGTGAAACCTTCTACTGCAGCCTGTTTCACTCCCAACAATGAAGTATATAAAGATATTTCCAATGGAAATTCACTAAGGCAATATTGCTAGGACAACAGTACAATAGTTTAAAAAGGGTTTCGAGCCTCAAATGTTCACTTGTTTTGGAAATTTTAAGTCTGGATTAGAAAGGATCAACAATATTGTTCTCATTTGTTGCATCCTGTGAAGCTTTCTGCTTAGTCGTCATTCCTGCACTATTCAGGCTGCCACCGTTATAGTTTCTCTGTCTGTTTTCCACACACAAAGAACAAACTGCAGAACTATTCATTTTACAATAAGCATTGGACTATCGTCTTTACTGGCTTTACACATACGTACTTGAAGGGGGGCCTATTCCAATTTGTTGAAAGGTAGGGGTGTATACCATTGCGATAATTTCTTAAAAAAAAAAAATCCCCATTATTCTTCTGGTAGAAAGGCCAGCTCCTGAGTTTTTAAACAGCAGATCAAATGGGCTATGTGTTTCCTTGATTGCAAAGTTGTTGATAAGACACCCTTAAATTGTGTTTAAGGAAGCTTTAGAAGTTATAAACTGTACGTTCTCATTTATTGAGGCATCTAAAATTAAAAGGCCAATTCCTAATCACTGAGCACAAAACCATACATGCGTTGGAGGCATTCTGCAGTGTCTTTATACATGGAATTGTGCAGTCATTCCTCAGTTGTTACAGCGAGAATTGCATTCTTTCTGAATAGCACTTCTCAACCCCAAAACATATTCTAAAAGTGTTTGCTATAATGACTTAAGGAGTTTTTATCACATCGTACCCTTAAAAGAGTCCAAAGAGTTTAACCTGTGTTTGGCTAGGGACAACTCTTGCAGTCCCTGGTTCAAGGGAGTTTTGCAGGAGACACGCTGAGAAACATGGAGCTGCTTCACATAAGCGATGGCAAGAGCACTGCCAAGAGAGGCAGCCCCAGGCCTTGCAGACGTGATGCCTGTTAGTTGCCAAGTTCATGAAAGCAGAAGCAGCCTATGTTACAGGAGAAAAGGTCCCGCTGACACCTCCCATTGGCCCCAGTACCAGCCGCAGAGGGAAGGCAGCACACTGCTGTGGATTATGCAAGCTCTGCCATGGCTTTTGAACAGGTCCAGAACCTGCAGGTGCCTGAACTCCACCAGAGAGTCAGTCCCTCTGCTCCACTCCTCCAAACCCTCAAAGATTCCTGACCATTTCTGTGCTTGAGGCACTCTTTAGAAACATCTCTGCGGACACAAGTGCATTTCACTACAGCGTTCATGATGGAGATCTACACACGCAAAATGGAAATACGCCAACATACGCCTACAGAAACTAGACACAGGAAAATCAGAGTAAGTTTACATATGAAGTGCAGTATTTCTATGGGAGCTCACTAGTCTGTGTAGCTGGTACAGTAGATATTTGAGAATCAAGGAGTCACCTTCACCCTACTGATAGAAGAGAGATGCGTTGTCATCCACCTCCAGCTGTTCTAGTGCTTGCTGGAAACTGCTGGGAAGGAAATAAAGGGGAAGGAACAGAAACAGAATGAGAGTAGTACATTGGTATGTTTTCAGTGCGATCATGCAATCAGGCCTAGACATTATTACAAGGATTCAACTCTACTGTGGAAATAACAGAGTGTTATTACTTCACTAATTAGCCTGGCCAGGTAGATGGCCAACGTGTTAACGCTACGCAACCACAAGACAAAAAGATGGTTCCTCCTTGAAAGGCTGGTAAGTCTGAACTGACCGGCTTTAACAACTGGCACAAGGATCTAGATTCTGCAGTTTAAAAGCCCGATTCTTCATACTTTTATTGGTTAATTAAAGTGCAAACTCTGCAAGCCTATAAGCATGGTATCATTTCCTTAAACAGAGACTCACTCCTAAGACTGACTTTGAATTTTGTATTGATTAAAAAGCATTTCTTTTTATGTCATTGCACACACCCCATACTCTGAATACTGCAAGTACTGTAATGACACTCCCAAATATTTTTATCCTTTGGTTTCTTAATAATTATGACCTTATTCTTGTTGGAGGGATTTTCACCTTGTTATAACTGCATTCTCCAAAGCAAGAGAATGAATTTATTGTCTTCGCCGACTCCTGCCTGTTGATGCATGCCCCTAGGTCAGTAGTACATACGAGCTCTAATCATGCCGAGATGACGTTAGTTTAAGTTTTTCCCAACCTGAAGGCAAATGCCTTCTTCATCACCAAAGTGTACTTTCATTTCAAGGCATCCAAAGTTAAACCTCCAGGCTTTGGATTCAAAGTAAATGCATTAAGCACATAAGAAACAATGTGGTGCAAGAGTTAGAGGATACACGCTATTTAACCTGCAATCAAGCCTTTCCTTCTGTTTTCTCCTAGGAAAAGAGAAAGAAAGAAAGAAATGTGATACACTTTCACAGATATGATAAACGAAACCAGTTCAGTTTAGCTTTCTGGTTCAAGAAGTGCATTTTTACAGAGTCAAGTGAGGCAACACTTCACTCTAGAATAAACACGGGGATATTTTACATGCAATTTACTTAAACTTTTCCTTAAGTTGCAAGCTAACACTTTAAAATGTCTTTAGTGCTAATGATTCGAGAACCTAATGTATCCTATCTACTATGTATATCTTTCTGTGGTTCTCTTAATGTACCCACTTGTCTCAAACAGAATACATACAAAAACCAAAGCCCAGATAGCGGTATTTTATAGCTAGTTTTCATGGCCCGTGCGCACACTGATACAACTTTCTTTAGATACCAGATATCACAGGGAGAGGATCATTATTAGTTTTAAAGCTTTCAATTTATGCAGTGAATGTTTTCCACAATCTTTTCCCTTCCCCCTTCCCTTCCGCCAAAAATCTTTGGCTGGAGGACCTGGGATGAGTTGACAATAGACACTGTCCTGTGGTAAAAGTAGGGAAGAATTTGGACAGTTGTCTCAGGGGGCAGAGTACCAGCCACAAAACAAGTCCCTCCTCTCTGGGAGGCCCCCAACAGGTTTTCTAGGAAGTCTGAAAAGACAACTCTGTGTTCAGCATGGCGTACAGGTGAACTGTAAAGTGAGGTCACTCCATCTCCTCCCCGTACAACACTTTAGCTCTCTGTTGATCTCTTCACTGCTAGGCTGCTGCCTCACATACTTGCTAAATCAGTATAAACATACTCCAGTGCTGCCCAAGTACATCACTTTGAAGGGCTGGTATTTCAAGAGGAGCCCTGCTGCCTTTTGCCACATTGCAGAAAGCCGAGTAAGAACAAATTGTGTTTCATAAGCCTACGAGCTTAAACCACAGACAGCTGGCTGTGCCTCATGAACACACATTCAGGCACACACCTAAATGCAGACACAGCGAGTTCTGCTCTTCATTTGGTAGGTGGCTTCTCTTCCTCAGTATTCTTTCTGTTCAGCAAGAGCAACTTCCAAGAATGATACTAAGTTATATTCCTATGCCCTCATTTCCACTTATAAAACAAGAATAATTTGTATATGACAGTCAATGAAATCTAAACAAGTGCTGAGAAACTTTCCCCAACTCTGAATTTTGATATTTGTGTCAGAAGTATTGCTGCAGTTATAAACACACTGAAATATCCAGCCTTGAAGAGCAACCTCTTAAATAGCAGCCCCAGATGCTACCTGCCTGTACCATCTTTTAATTGATACAGGAATATCATCTCTATGAAAAGCTTTAAAGTGACATCTTACCATTTCCAACAAACCTCAAGGCATCTGAAACTTCACAGAGTACTCTAAGAAGTCGCTATACTACTGACCTACTGCTCCGATCCAAACACTTCAACTGATAACAAAGTCTAACCCTGCAAGCTTAACTAGCTGAAACCTTTCTGCATTGCTTCATAATATTATTTCAGCACTTGTTTGTCTGCTATTTAATTGGAAAAAATAATTAAGCAATAAAACAGGCACATACTAGCCCAAAACAGAGAAAATTGCTTATTTGTCTGGAGTCCTGGCAACTAACTTAGACATTATTTCACTACAACTTATGACAAGAAGTGCACAAAAGCAGAAACAGTATAGTCACAATTTTACATGATTTTTCTGTATAATTTACTTTGTTCTAATAACAAACAAAAAAAAAACCCAAACCCCAGCCTAATAAAAAAAACCCCAAACATCTCATACAATGGCTACCTGGGAGACTACATGGTCACATACAGAATGTCTCATGAATCAGTTGTGTATTATGACCACTTTCTAGACAAGCAATTAGATCAACATTTTCAGAACTGGCTTTAAATTTTAAAATTCCTCTGCCTCCCCTCCCCCTTTAACTTCTTGCCAGGGTGTGCAGCATACCCCTCTACAGGGCCCAAAATTCTGTACCTAAAACCAAAGTCATGCAAACACTTGGAGAAAACGTACATGGAAAGTGACTGATCTGAGAAAGCAGCAAATGAGAGGAATTCAGGGAATTTAAGTTCTATTCTTAAGGAATCAAGTACTGTTCAAAGAAGTTTCAGTGGTCAGTCAGACATCCATCAAACCACCATTTTTCCATGCTACAATGCCTCTAAAGTTTAGTGAATATGTAAATGATGGTGGGGAAACCAAATCTTCACTATGAAACCCACACTAGAAGTCCAGTATAGGCATTTTTATAGTAAACTAAGAAATTGTCAAAAGCCTAGCCAAATACAGAAAAATTTGAAGCAACCTCTTAACTCTTGCACTAATACTGTGAAGAAATGCCATGGGCATAGAGCATCTTCCTCTTCAGCTGTATTGTTCAGTTTAATCTCCGTTTCAAATTAAAAAGGCTTTTCTCTGCCCTTACTTTATACTGAGTGTGGTATAACACTTCCATCCCTGATCACAGATTTGCATAAGCTACATTAACAGTAGTTAGGTTGATGTTATACTCTTCATTTTAACATCTATAATTGATCAGAGAGTATCACTATTGTGAACTATATTAATACATTCTCCCTTCTTTTTACATTGAATTTTACTGCCATGTACTTTGTACTACATAGTGAAGGCAAAGAGCTTGGAAGTAAACTAGGCGTACATTAAATTTTCTATATAAGGAGGTCACCCTATCTTTACTCTATAAGGGCTCCAACCCTAGAAGTTGTCTGGAGTTCAGGAAAAGTGCTCCACAGATGCCTCGATGTACCGGTTCCCCTTCCCATGACGGGTGTGGGACACGTACCGGATGGGCTGATCATTGGTAAGGCTGCTCTGGCAATTAAGGCATTCTTAACACATCACTTAAAAACAAACTAAAACCAACCAACCAACCAACCAAACCCAAAACAACACTTTTTGTTTTTAATACAGGACATGATTTTTTTTGGTCTTCTGATTATTTTGGTTGAATATTTCTGTTCCATTACATAACGCATTGACTAGGCACCACCGAGAGCAAGCAAAGCAACAACTGCAAGGATGTATAATGGTCTTCATTAAGTTACTTTTTCAGCTGGCCTAAAGCACTGAAAGCCTTCTCCAAGTTTGAAGACGTAGAAGCATCAATCTTTGTATCTAAATACAAGTTGAAAGCCAACGCTGCAGAGGCAAGCAGCTGAAACCTGCCCGGCACTGAGCAGAACACACAGGCTATTCCAGCACACGTCTGTGGTAGGGCAGTGGGAGCGATGAGAAGAAGTAATGGTTTGCAGTGCTGTCATTGCCACCAGTGCCATACATAAGGCTATCCAGAAAAGCAAAGCAAAGCAAACTTCAGAATTTCTCCAGACTTTTGAGAACAGTCCATACAAAAAGCACTATATAATAATTACTGAAAGACTTAGATAAAGGGAGTATCACTTAAGATTGCTTGATTAGAAAATTAATCAGAAATTAAGATCAAATATGCCAGAATTTGTAACAGCTTTCCTGTGCACATGTATTATTACAGGTTTAACAAGAGAGAAACATACTTTAAAAACCCAACAACCCAAAACAAAACACCAAAATCTTTTGTTTGTTTAGTCTATAGCATAGTTTATATTTATTCAACAAACTATTCTGCATTTTTAAAAATTTGCTTGCTCAGTGCATGGCTTTGCTAGAACTCTGTATAGACCCAACAGAGACATGTTACATGTGTGTTTGCCAAACACAACATTGTCAAGCCGGGCAAATGTTTACACCAAAACTTTTCTTCCCCTTCACTTTCAAAAATCTCTTCCTCAAAGCTCAGAGGTGCTGAGATGTCTCAATGTAAGCTTTTAAGATGGGCAGAAATATTGAATTCTTCCCATTCAAGACTGAGGCATTTGTATGGAAATATTCTGAGAGGAAACAATAATAAAATAAAACACGGAATGGCACAAGAATTGTATAGTTATTTCCACCTTCAAGAGTTTCTAAGTTTGGTAAAATTTTGACAACCGAAAACATAATCTTAAATAAACGGCTGCGCCGCCCACTGAGGATTAGTCCTCTTCACCTCCAGGGAGAATGTCTCATTCAAAGAACTCACAGTATTTCTTACACAACTAATTTAACTTCACCATTCCACTATTTGAAAAATAGTAAATAGGTCAGAGAAATTTTTACTTTTCTTTTAAAAGGGCAATCATCACCAAGGCTCAGTTCTTACCTTCCTATTTGCAAACAGGGAGGTGAGTGGGTTCCCTTCCCTTTGCACAGCCTGCTTACGCTCCGCTCTGTGCCCAGGGGAAACCTAGCTATGAAAACCAGGTCCATAAAGTTACAGGGAATTTATACAAATACAAAAGTTAGTTGCTGGTGTTTAATGTGTTTGTATGAGCACGCATGAAAATACATCGGGGTAGAGTTTGGCCTGCTATTTATTGACACTTTCCGAGTGAGGCATTTTGTCATTCTTTTGGCCTAATATAAAGTGACATCTACATTGTTGCTTTTACAGTTTGCTTTCTTGTCATTAATGTGACTATTAAACACTTGTAGATTTTACTACAAAGTGATTATTCAGAGCAGAAAATAGATAAAGTTGTTTGCAGGAGGGTTTCAAGAATTTGCTTTCAAAACACAGGTGAAACAAAGCCCATCAAATACTAAAAGAGAATCAAAGTGCACTGAAATGCAATAATTTATTTCTATCTTATACAGTTCTGTAAATGCAGTCCATCATTATATCCTTCCAAAAACGGGGGTTAGGCTTTCAAAGGACTAGGTAGGGGATTTAGCCACAAAGTTTCCATCAACATCAAGGAGTCACTCAGCACCACTTTGAAAGGTTACCCGGGGCGGTTATCCTTCTCTTATTGCACAGGGGTTTTATACCCCAGCTCCTCTTAATGTTAGGAAGAATTAAGTTTGTCTCTTTTCTGTTCCCTGATCAGAGAATAGTTTTTTGTAACTTCTGACTGATAATTTTCTAAGTCCCAAACTTAAATGTCTGTTTTGCTTTAGGGAAAGGAGGATCAACAGGCTCAAGGTTTTCCACCCTTAATATCTCTCTTCTTAATGCTAGAGTGCAGAACATATATTTTCAATATTGCTGTTGCTAAAAGTTTCATTTAATTAACTATATGCACGTACACACAAACCAATTCTGTTTTACAATCCTTAGCCAAAGCTGCATGTCAATCTAAAAATTAAATAATGGAAAACAGACATTTAGCTTAGTTTATATAACCTGACAGTGCTCCTATCCTTCCTCTGTTTCACCTAGTGTCATCTTTCAGTGTTCCTCTCTAATTTTATTTGGAACAAAATAAAAAGATTAAGATAAAATAATTCCCAAAAGATAATTGCAAAATGATTTATGTGCAGGTGTTAAATTATTTCTGGCATTGATGTTCCATAGAGCGCAACATTACAACATTATGGCATTCAACAGAGCACCTACATTTGATAATCCTGCTAATCATCAAAAGACACTGGATCTGAATCCCAAAGGCAATGTTACATTTTGATTAAATTTTATCATCGGTGATTCTGTTTACGGTTCACTAAGGTATGAATTTCTTTCACATTCCATTGGGTTTACCACTTATTGTGTTTGACTTGGAACACAGTCAGTTTAAGCTTTCCATAAGCCACCAGTTTTTCAGCTACTGCTTTTGCACCCTTCAGATATACCGAGTAATCCTCAGCAGGAACAATTAAGCACTTTTTTAGTGTCTCCTGTTGGTGAGCTCTATTATGGTAATGATTAAAAGCCCCGGCCACAGCCAAGAGCCACCGCAGGCTGCTCAGCGCATCCTCTGAGCCACGCAGAGTTTGTTCTCGGCTGGCTCTTTCAGACAGAGCGCAGTCAGTAAAACATGTTTCTATAACTGTATCACCAAACGGTAGAACAACTTGTATGGCAGGCTGTTAGCATATATTAGCATTGTGTACGTTGCTGCAAGTTGTGTAGTAATGCTTGAAAGAGCTTGTTGTAATTAAAGTCTACTCCTTTGGAATCTTAATCCCGAGGCTTTCTGATTTGTAATTCCAACTTCATGGCTGCACAACCAATTTTCTGTTCTCTGTTACTACAGCCCCCGGCTGCAGTATCTTTCCACCCCAGCCAGGCAGCACCCAGGGCACACACCATACACACTGCACCTTCAAACCGTGTGCCTGGCTGCCAGAGCCATCGCTTCTGAAAAGCGGCTCAGTGCCTGGGGTTACTCTTCGCACTTATTCCAGATCAGCTCCCTGCAGTTTCACAAGGTTTCAAGCTTTTTTTCCCCCCTCCTTCTCTTTCTTGCTGCACTCAGCTTGATATCGCACCACCTCCTACTATGGATTTTACTTGCACCCATACTACCCCTGTGCTCACAGATGATAATGTACTTGGCAACTATATACGTAGATTCAAATGTAGTTCTTCTCATTTAGCTCAGAAGATTTGGGAGGCTAAATGAAAGGAATTCTTTTATCAGAAAGCTAGGACGCACAACCAGACATATGCACAAACACTCGGAGAATATAGTTCATATTAACAATTAGCTACTTACAGCAGCAATTCTTGTAAGAACAACCACATGAAAAAAAACCCAACCACCAAACCCCTCCTTGCCCTGGAGGGATTCTCCCATTATTTGTGCTAATAATAATAATACCACCACAAGAAACCCTACAGACTGTTGAGCTGGCTGCCAACCACGGATACCAGACTGCTGTGGCAGTATTTGGACTGAAGCCGCGTTACTGTCCCATCGTGTCTCCGCTTTGGACCACCGTCACTGTGTACACACACCGTTTATGCCACGACAAGTACCAAGAGGGTGCTCTACAATTTACACCTTGGCAGAAGAGCTTATTTTTGATGTGTCATGAGGCAGGAACAAAAGCTCTGGCTGGGAGAAGGCAAAAGGAAAATGGGAGGACGGCTGGTTCTTTATATTCTTAAGTTTACACGTTTCTCACATTTTAAGGAAAAATTTCAAGTTGCTTTTTGGTACAGTAGTGGTTTTGGTATCAAACAAATAAAGAATAAAAAGAAAGGAAAATGCTTAGAGAAGAAAGGAAAATGCTTAGAGAACAAAGAAAAATGCCTTTAGCACTACAGGTTAAAAAAATGAAAATATGACTATGAACGTTAACTTTATTTTCAACATTCCTCACATTTTTTTTGGTGATAAATGACTTCACATGTAGTTGCCTTCAGGCTTATATCCACAGCATCGTTTCGTGTTCTTCTAAATAAAATTTAAGGTGGACACTAGAACAGGCTTTGCTAAAACCTAACTCTGTACTGGTACATGCACACAATCTACATCTGATTCAAACAGGGGAGGAAAACAGAGTGAGAAGCAATTCATGAAACATTTCTGTTGCAAACAAAGCTGGTATTTTCCTGTTGCCTACAAGTGTGTTCTTACATGATTAGCCTTTCCTGTATGGTTAAGACAAACTTCAGTAATATATATTGAAAAGGTGAATGGTAAAAGGAATCAAGCTATTATGGGAGGACTAGAATTTGTGAAGTAGCCTTGATTCTTCCCTGCACACAAATAAATAATGATTTCTTGCAATGAATGGGTAGCTTTAGTTACAAGAATAAGGCAGAGCTGAACAGAGGGAAAGGTAAGAGATTCTCATATTTCATCGCAACTAATGAAAAATACCATCTTAACGCCTGTAACATTCTACAAGTCAATCAATGGGGGCACACAGCCAAGCAGTGCAGGGGACATGTCATTAGTCTTTGTTTTATAAACTTGTTCAGCTCCACTTAATTGTTTCAGAGGTTCAGTTTAAAATTCACACAAATATTTCTTTATTTATTTTCTTTTTCTTTGTGTAAACAAAGAGTTTGGCATTGACTAAACTTCATAGCTGGCACCTGACAACCTGCAGTATACCAGCAGCTAATTATTTTACTTGTTATTTTGCTTACAGTTGCATATAGGTGGTGGGAGAGGACCTAAAATTATGTTCACTTTGCAATAAGTGCTTTCACCTTTAAGAAACGTTGGGGCAGCAGGGGCAAGAGCAGACTTCTTTATCCCCTCTGTGGGAGAGCTGGAAATTTTTATTACTGAAAGCAGCTGTAACTCACTCCAACTACCATCTTCTGACTTAAACAAGAAAGCTGGTTCCTACCAAATGGTTGGGTTTTACTTCCTGACCCCACTCTGGGTTACAAACAGTTAATGCCCACTGTACAATGAGAGCATCTCCAAACTTCAGGGGCCTGGAGTACCTTGTAGACAGTGGGCCTGCATATTCCTTCCTCACACGCAGGCAGATCACAGGTCGCTCTTTCTCACAAAGGTCTCACGGTAGCTTTAGTCCCATGAAGTACGCTGGCATTACTTTAAGCTGACTCTGCCCGCAGACAGGATTTTCCAGCTCAGGTGAAGTGGAGCTCTGAACCCCGGCCAGGTAACCCACTTTGGCAGGTGGAGCTGGTTAAAGCTCCAGGGCTGCCAGCATACCTAATCCCCAACCAGGACGCCGATGCTCACTGCTGGGAATTCCAGTCCTGCTGTACAGCTCTAGCCTTCTGCACTGGGACGTGAACCTTCCCGCTCGACTGTGTCTAACTGTAATGTGAATCGTGCCAAGAACGAAGCTACATGAGACATTTCTCAATTTTCTCAAGTTTGCCACGTGCAAAGAGCAGCACCAATCTTTACAGAAAGCTGACAGGAAAAACACCCAGCAAAAATGCGTGTGAGGAACACGTAATGCATGCAGGTGCATTATTTGCTACATAGGACTTTGTAAGAACAGTATCAAAAGACCAGCAGAGATGCACAGACCGAACTCAAGAATGTGTTAAGAAACACAATGGAAATGTTAATCAAAGGGCTAAAGAAGAATAAGGATGTAGAAGTAAAAGAATCCCTATCTCACTGAACTGCAGTGACCAAGACTAGACTGAACTTGGGAGAGTGAGAAAGTTTTTGGTTTTCAGTAGATGAGCAGTAGACAGCCATAAGACAAGAACTCCAACCTGAGGTTATAAGGAGGCTCCAACATGATCTAAGAGACTTATTTCTTATTATAGCTTCTTTGTGTATCAACGTTTATAAGTAAATATTCTTTTATGCCTAAAGGCATCTACTAATAATGCTACCCCTTAGGTGAGCTAACACACAAGCATTCATTATCATAAAGTAAGGTACAATACAAGATGTACCTAGGTTTTAACAAGGATGCACATTCTCAGTACATGTATCCCAAGAAGCACATCTTGTTCCCCTAGGAGCTGCGCAGGTTAGTTTTAAAAGCTAATAATGCAGAGATGAGGAAAGAAGACAGCATCTTCGAATGCCTATCAATAGCTACAGGTCCTCTTTTGTAGAGGAGTAGTAGGTAGTACACCTAATTCTCAAGCCTCAATGCCTGTGCAACATCAACTCTACCATAATGGATTCAAGGACATTGACTCTGCAGTTCGGACAAGACACGAGGACCTGGGGATGTTTCACAAAGCAGGCAGCCATTTCTGGTGTGAACTTCAGTATGTGATACCTAGAAGCAACAGCACAAAAGTGCCTGGACTCTGACACTTGCAGTCTAGAAACCCTTCTTTTATCTCAGCAGCTTTCTCTACAGCTCCCACCTGCACCAATGGGTTTTTCATTGTGCTGCAAGTCATTCCATATACACGTTATTGGCACACACCAAATATCAGTTCCGTCCACAAAAGGATCGGGGTCATTCCAGAGTTTGTCTTAGGATGTTGAAAGTAAAAGTGTACAAGTGGAAGTGGAAGACCCTATGCGAAAGCAAGGGCAGAAAAAAACAAAAAAAACAGCAAGGTCACCGGCTTTTGAGAGCTGCTGTCTGCCTTGACGCTTTCAGCATTGCTTTGTATTAGTTCTCTATCTGTAAAGTTAGCATTTTTCTCTTCTGTTTCTCCCTAGAAACTTTCAATGAACATGAACACTTTACCGCCCAACTGAACTCAGCTGGGCAACAAGCATGAAGCATCCATTTCATCTGGAAAATGCTTTTCCTTATGCCACGGCAAGATTTGATGCATGCGCTTCATTTTAAACAGCAACATTTATATTATCTCAGTTTCTGCTTGTAATCAGATGTGAAAACAGATTAAAAACACCTTCCCCCAACTGGGTGTTAAAAAGACTTTCCCCAGTATTCCAAGATTATATGTTGTCCTATAGATTTCTTAACGATCTCCTTATTGTGTTGCAATTAGCCAAACATTATGATGGTATGTCAGAAGAGAACTCTACCAGAGCATGTTTTATTTGGAGTAGCGTACCTGTAAGGCTTAAGAGCTGAAGAAAATGATGACATAAACTGTTGACTAGATTATTATCAAAGCACCTTCTCAATAAATACCTCTGCATTATTTTTCTGCATGTAATGCAGCTTTTATATCAAAACAGGGAAAAAAAGAAAGAGACAGTACAAAACAAACAGTAACTAGAAGCTGACAGACAGTTCAATCTGAACTTGAATGAGCTGTAACCACTTGATTCTTTCTTTGAACTCTGCTGGCTCTTTCCACTCCCTTTCATGCTGCGTGCGTTGCCAAACATTACTCCCAGGATTTCCCTGTCAAGCTGACTAGCTGTTGGGAGACACGCTCAGAGCAAGACCCTCCGGTCAAGAACAACAACTGGCATTAACCTACTAACTGTAATCCCAAAGTTAGAGGGCAGAACGGGCTGATTTTTATAGGAGATAAATGTGTGGATATACACAGAAGAGGGAAGATCAATACGTCATTAGGTGGAACTGAGGTTGCAGGCAGAACTGCTAGGCTGCTTCGTTTTGTTAGGTCACAAATAATTCAGAAGGAAAAAATTCTATACCAAAATGAACACACTTGGAAGTGCGTTCTTATCTTCAAATGAGCCATTTCCCTGTTTGGAGAAACAAAGTATGAATTGTGGAGCAAAATAGCAAAATTTTATCTCTGCAGGCAACAGTACTCCAGAGGTGAGCATTACTGCTGACAGTAGGAGAGCAAGTATAGGTTGTTATCTTTGTAGTAATGCAAGGAATCACATTCATAGCAAGAAGTTTGGGAAGTCAGAAGAATAATATTCTTGGCTACTGTTTTTAATGACAAAAGAAAAAAAGGAAGAAATAGCCCTTGGAACAAAGATCCTGGTTCTCTACAAAAAGATTTGAGTCAGGTTATGGTCATTTTGAGTCAGTTATCTAAGAACACCGGAGGGACAAAGATTATGGGGATGAAAGGTACACTATTATACTGTTTATATGATCTGTCTTCTAATTATCTATATTGAATTCTGTAGGTAATTTTCTGAAATATGATGCTTACTTATTTGAACAAATTTAGGGAGTTCTAAACTGCTTTCAGGCAGCTAAGATCTCCGTGCTATTGGATATTAGAGTACAGTTGAGTGTCCATTGCTATACTTATGGGAAATCATATTTTTTAAGATGCCCAACATAACCATGTACTTCTCAGGGAATGGAGCCCCCTCAAACGAAAAGCCTTGCTGCTGGCTCATATAACAGGAGGTCTAATACCCCTCCTGGAAACAGCTGGCAGCTACTGGCTTTGGACTCCTACCAGTCTGTTTGCCAACATAAAGGTAAGCTAAGAGATTCAAACAGCAAATTAATTTGTGAATAAAAATCCCTTCTCTATTTTTATCTGCCACTTTGTGCAACTTGCATACACTTTTTGTTTACTTTGCATAATTTATTTCAGATGCCACTGTGAAAAATTTTTTATTGGTAATAGATCTTTTCAGGAAAAGATGTCATGTAGTTGGAAGCCTGTCTCATTCTTTACGTTTTTGGAAAGCTGATCTTTGTTTTAATGCTAGTATAATTCTGCATCTTGTTTAACAAGCTCTCCTGTATTAGCATTAGAAAACAGACTTGCTTATTTGCTTGTTCTGTAAAGTGAAAAAGTACTTCAGATGTTGACAGATGACACTTCTAGTTAAAAGAACATATTGGGATAAACCCAAGTCAATGGCAAAGTAGAAGACCGAAAATATCTATTCCTTTTCATTACATATGGTTATTACCAGCACATTCAAAAAAGGGAAGTAACTCATAATTGACCAATAATATCCTTCAGATAAATCAGCCTGTATCTCTCATACCCATTTTCTATATGCAGAAATGTAATGGCATTCGTTAGTCTTTAGTGGAAAGATTGCACAACAGATGTAAAATAGACGAGATGATGGGAATAAATACAATGGGGAAGGCAGAATCTCCAACACGTGTTGCAATCAGTGCTACAGAAGGACTTGTATGGAAGGAGTAGTACCATGCGATAAGGTTACAGCACCCGACAGGCAAACCTACCGGCTGCCAGCCTGGCAGAACATGTAGGTGCTATAACAGCTGGCTTCGGCTCCCAATCACAGTAGGTCAGGCATGAAACGCCATGCTTGTTTTGTTCATCATCTTGCAGCCAGACTGAAAATGAAGATCAATCCCATCCTGAAAGAAGAGAGTGGATTACACGGCCTCCTGAGGTCCCCTGCATTACCAGTTGTCTGTGGATCTACAAAGGTGAAAATTGACTTTTGCTCTAAATGTGCCATTGCTTGAGGTTTTTATTTATTTAGTAACAAACAGCATCATGTCATCCTCATAAAAAAATTGAGATGTTATTTCTGGGGAAGGAAGGAACTTGCTGTAAGACTAATACAAAGGGAGGGTCCTTCTTCCTTTCAAGTAATAAAGTCAGATTTGTAGTTTACAATGTAAACAACGGCAGATTTTAGTTTCACTAGCCTGGCTTTATTTAGGAAAGCTGCAGATGTCACACGGTTGAGGTTTTAGATGCAGGCAAATAACATAGACTCTCACAAATATCTATTAATATTCCAATAGCAGCACCAGTAGATGGTGCTCAAGAATATGCAGCACAGCTCAGGTGATTTGTAGCACTGACACAACCTGTGCACCAGAAGTGGCTTCCTCTGACACCTTTTTCATGAATACCAAGAGAAGCGCACAGTCATTGTTTCACCAGTATTACAGTGGACAAAGTTGGGTCAGTAGCCCACCCTCCCCATTAACACCATCCAAGGCAGCAAGGTCACACCTGGGAGCCCCTGCCCAGGCCATGGCACTATTACCTACATGGGTCTCTACTGATTATTAACATCAGGATTATTGAAACAAATAAAGTGGAAATGACTGCAAACTACTAAAACAAAGTGCCACCAACAGAGCGGTTTTGGGGGAGGTGGAAGCCGTAGGCAACGTGCATGCAGAGGTGTCACTAAAAGGCATGCACAACTCATCACACTTCAGCTGTTGCATGCTGACAGTACTGGATGAATTCAGGTGTGAACCTGGTGCATTTCAGGCCCATCTCTCATGGGCAACATTAGAAGAACTCCTCCAACAAGAAGCAAGAACCAACACCAAGTTGGTGCCAAGAACTCCAACATAAGCAAGCAGTAAGTCTGCCTGCTTACAACTGGTGCCCATCAAGTACTCAGCAACTGGCAGCAGGAGCAATTTCCTCCAAAAGAATAAGAGTTAGTGCCAGGCTGTGTACATTTTTTTNCAAGATTCTATCCAGTTCATCCCTGTTGCCAGTTCTAGCACAGCAAAATGGTTATTCTTCCTGGGGACAGCAGTGAAGGTCTTTGCCCAGGAGTTGGTACCGTCTTTTTAACCTGGAGATGTAATTTTGAAATCCCATTACAGACAGAGTCCTAGATATAATGCTCAAACTTTACTGCAGTCAACAACCTGAAAAACCTGCATCGCTTTTACCCCAGCATTTACAGGTGGTTACAAACGGACAAATGCAATTGCTGAAGTTTTCAGTTCTTATGACATCTGGCTTGTAATAATCAGGTACAGGGTTCCTTCTGCATGCACTTGTTCAAACCAGGCTTCAAGACATTTCTTGTATGTTCAACGTCACCTGTCATTCAGGATTTATTTTTTTAAGCAATGAAATATCTACCATCATGCAAATCATGGACTTTTTGGCTATGCACCAACTGGTGTCCTTCTACTTGAAATCTTGTTCTATTTTTGCAGGAGGAATATTTCACTGGTAGTATTGCATCTTTAACCAAAGCGTTTGGTAAGATGGCAAGAGGTCAGAGAAAATGCTTTGTTTATATTAGCAAGAAAACTTGCAGTCTGAAGCCTTGTACTGCTTCCTTGTGACATTCCCTACACAGCATACAGGCAATCCCTTAGGATGAAGTATTTCTTCCATCAGATCATGTTGTTTCCTATAGTACTACTTGAGTTCTCAAAAAGTAACATCTATATATAAAAAAATAAATAATTAAAATTGAAAATTAAAGGACACCAAACAGGACTTTTAAAATTATCACAGGGGTTTGGGTTTTTTTGAGCTTCTACTCATTTGCACCTTACAAGGTAGGAACTTCTCTTTCTGAATTCTACGGCTAACAAGCTCTTATTTTTTTTGTTAACTCATGGAATGCCATCTATAAACATGCTCACTGACTCAAACTACAGTATGGTGAGCCAAAAGCCAGGCACGTTTAAAGAATCCGATGAGGGGAAAAGGAGGATGGAAAGAAGTGAGACACAGAGAAACCTGCAATTATCAATAGGATGGATTTTCTTCCCTTTTTGACAGGGATAGAGTTACCAAACCTATTATTACATGGCCCTAATTACATATCTCTGCAATAGATCACTCAGTTAAGGAGAAATATCTACTGACTGGGAAACATCACTAATTGTTCCTTTTTTGTTGGCATACTATCTGATTGGAGTAATTATAGAGCTGCTTCCCCATTCTCTTTTGCTCTGAAGATTTTGAAGACATATTTCTTCACAGATTGCATAGAAGGCAGCACCTTGAATCTCTTGATTTTGGCTTTTGTGTTCCTCTTTCCTACCTCTTCTTCACTTGTATAGAATATTCTCTATATTACCGTATGGGAAGAAACCTATCGCAGCATTTTCAGCATCCCACCATGCTATGCATTTTATATGCTACAAAAAGCCCACGCTTTCAATCTTTATGAAGTTCTCCCACTAATTTTATAGGAGATGGGGTTCCAGAATTATCACATGTAGCAAAAAAGGGAAAAAAAAAAGTTTAGACCTATTAAGTGGCTTATCTCTTCAATATAAGTAGTTAGCTAATTGGTTTTGATATACTGAAATCAAGCTTTAGCTGTCTGGGAGATAACCATCTATGCTATGTCAGCAAGTTACTTAACAAGAATCTGCAATCGCAGCTATAGCTGCCATAGCAGACACTTTTAGACAGGTCACGCCAACACAAAAGCTACAGCACAAAATCTAAATAGGAGCATACAGTAATATAATAAGGCTCTAAAATAGGCAGGACTTACAGATTTTTACTGATTTTTGCACTGAGTTTGCATTTGCCTTCTGAACAGAACTTACAGAAAGACGTTGCCCCATGACTGAAAGATCCAGGGGTGCTGAAGACCTGCATCCCCTTTTGATAGCTCTTTCCTACCTAACTTGCCAGTTCTACGTCCACCATTTGTTGTGACCTTGAATTAAGAAAAATTAAACCTCTGACATATAAACTTCTCCAGCTGCAGCTCTTCTCCCCCTGACTTGAACAGACCATTTTATTCCAACTATAGACACTGATCTGTATTAATACTCTTCAGGTCAAATCTTCTGCTCTCCTGCTATGTTTTTGGCTTTCCTTTCCCTTCTAAAACAATCAAAATAGCAAGGGAAAGTTTTATGCCAAACTTCCGGATTTTGCTGTAGAAATGAATCAAAGTTAAAATCTCCAGAACTTTCAGGAGATTGTAATCTCCTGAACGTGTATCTCTGGAAGCCACCACTCTGCTCTACAAGCGGGTGCTTCAAAGGCAAGTAACTGAAGTTCACTTTTACTGGCATCAGAGTTCATTTATTCCATGAAAAATCACCATGAGAAGCCAAAATTCAGAAGTCCCTCTGTCTTTCCCCTCATCCTGTATCATGGGCTTTATAAAGGATTAAAAGAAAAAAAAAAAAAAATCTTCATTTCATTCAATCTGCCCATCCCATACAAAGCTGTCTTTTTCCTGAGTGCTTCTGTTCAGATATATATGAACAGAAGCAGCAGAAAAGAAATTCAAGAGCTTGGTTTTATTAAGCAGATTTTAAAACTAGTTCCAAAACCCAGTCTAGTCAGGGGGAAGACTTCTTATACCACACACAGGTTGTGGCCGAGCCTTAAGTCTGGGATGATTTTGTTTATTTATTGGATCTATCTCCTGTCTAAGAAATGCTGTAAGTTTTCCAAGCACCTACATAACCTGATGATATGAAGTTCCTTTATGAAGATGTGTATCTTTGGAGTAATGAATTTATCATATGATGGAACTGTTGCCCTGGTTACTACAGAAATTATTCAACAACAGAGCAAATTGGTATGTAAACAGTAACACTTATCTAACCTACTGGCACAAAAATAACTGCTGACAAGTGCATTCCACACACTCCAAAGGCCCTGTCCAGCTCCAATGTACTTCCTTTCCCAGAGTCCTCCTTTATTCAGATCCTATTCCTTATTTCAGTGGAAATACTTCTCAGCATTCTAAAAGATCCTGATCACACCAACATCAATAGCATTCAGCTGCTAATGGCATCTTTTCCCTTGGACTAGGGTTGAATGCCATCCAGACATCAAACACATGGAAATAATGTCCGAATAACACATTCCCTATCAATCCAATGTCAACAGCAGGCTATTCCTTATCAGATTAAATGCTAAACTGAGAAGATGATTGCTCAGAAGGTCAAATATCCTAAGCTTATTGCCCCTCTTGCCTGGCATTTTTAATAAAGGATTCCCGGTGTTGAAAACAACGGTCAACAGAAACAGAAATTCCTTCCCTCTCCCTGATAAGACTGGAAGGGTCCCTGCATTAGAGGTTGGACCTTGTGTTCATAGAAATTAATATGGTCCCACCATGTTCAGTGGGTTAACAGTCACCATAGGAAATAACGACGTTCAGTCGCAAATGCTTGAAACTCACAAAATAAATTCTATAAAGAAGCAACTACATAGTTTAAGACCCATCTTTTTCCACAACTCTCTGTGTAAACATCGGTACATGCTTCTAGCACTCTGTGTGCTGGGTTGCTGAGCAGTGCTGAAGGTATGCACACCTTGTTATTTTCTATTCAATTACATGGATTTTTTTTAATTGTATGCAAAAGCATGGCCAACTACTACCTCGGTAACGATCACATACATTACAGAGTGGGTTTTACCTTTAAGATTGCCTGCCTTTTCAGTAGAATTTATTAGCTTTCCTTTTAACCAATGATCTCCAAAAACAATTCCTGTTTTTTGTGGGTGCTAAGCTTCAACAAAAGACTGTATAGTTTCATAGTCCATTAATGGTTGGACTTGAAGATCTTAAAGGTCTTTCCCAACCTAAATGATTCTATGATTCTATAAAGAAGCCTCTCTCAACTCCTCAAACAGTGCTACATTACAGAATACTATACCCAAATCCTTCATTAGTGGACTCCAAAAGACAAAGTTTTCCTCAAAAATGTACTTACCTGAATGCCCCATTACTCTCCAACTCAGGCCTTTCTGGGGACTTCCCTTCTACACTTCTTTCTAAGAAGGAGGATTATCTCTTTTTGTCCATTTCCCTCTTAAGAACTTACCTATGCAGGAACTAGTTTTATATGAAGAGCTCGAGAAGATAACACGTTAACATCATGTCATGTTCTGTGATGACTATACTGAACTGTACAAGGCAGATACAGCCCCACTAGCTGTCACGGGAAGGGACTATCTAGTCCCACGAACATGACATGAGGTACCATGCCAGCCAATGCTAAACCCATTCCAGCCACTCTTCTATCCATACTCCATTGAGAAGTCTGCACTTGATTTACAAAACATAAAAGGTACCTAAAAAACCAACTCGGCAGGAGATTTATTCTAATACACAGCATCAAAGACATGGTGAAGTTTTTCCAGTGCAAGCTCCACAGAAAAACAAAACACCCCATGAAAATCTATCTGCTACAGATATGTGTATATTCACAGTAGGAATTTCTACAAATTACTTGCTCGTAACAGCCATTTCTGTGCAGGGGTGTAACTACACCTACACGCTGGGTATACATGCAGTTGAGAATATTATCTCTGCATGTTGTGGTGCACAAGATAAAAATGTGGGCCTTGACTATGTTTTAGCACCGTTGTGGCTACCTGGCTGTTGCTCTTGTTTTAAAATGAGACATCAAGAGAGTTGCTATCTTTTCAATCTGCTAGAAGACTTAAGAAACAGTATAACATAGCACAGCAGAGTTTATTAACTATTCTCTTGTGCACACAGAAGTAGCACAGAAAATTTAAAGGTGAAGCCCAAGTTCAGACAAACTAAGATGTTTATTTCAACTGGATAAATTTAGACTGATGGGGTAATGAAAGGGGCATTGACAACCACTTGTGAGCTCCTTTAACATATCTATTTTCAGGAAATGTAACATCTGGTGTATACCACATCCATTATCCTATCTGTCCAACTTAAGTGCACACAAATAATATATGTGCATGACTGATTTCCCTGCTGATGTCTTTATTATTACTTTGAGCAGATGAAATCTAGACCAGTCTTTTACTATTACATTTTGTTTTCTGCATTCCAATGTCAAATTGCTCAATTATGTGATATTTGGTCACACTCCGTAAACGTTTCTTGCTGTCATTCTAGTGGCCGGTAGTTAGAACAACAAACAGAAAACCAAGAGAAAGTGCAGAAACAAGAATTATTTCCATTCAAAACTATACCAGTTCATAACCACATTACTTACAAAAACCAGAAGCAAAATCATTAATGATTTGTCAGGGACACAGTAGCTAAAACTAGAAACTGCTTCCTGGGATTACTGGGCTAAGAGCAGGAGGGCCTGTTCTGATCTCACATCCCAACCTCTGGCTCTCCCCGGACCCTGGACTCCACCCCACTGCATCTGCCTCCAGCCCACCACTCCCGGCTGCGTTTTCACAACTTATTTCAAAGCCGTCCAAATTTGATTAAGGAACTTCACTTGCCATAGAAACTACTCCAGCCCAGCTGATAGACGGCTCCAGTGATATAGTATCAGCACTGGGGAGCGTAAAGGCTTTCACATCAAGCTTGATGTGTTAAAGAGTAGATGCTCCTGTAATTAGTAACTGAGAGAATAAGTGATCCTCACTTTGTCCTCGGAGATATTTTCCTGGGCTGGAGAGAAAACAGTCTTATGTGTAAGAACTACTGTTTTATCAAAACTGAGGGGAGCACTTTTTTAGAATTTTTATTTTTAGACTGTGTTGGGCTGGAAGGGACCTTGAAAGGTCCAACCCCTCTGCAGTAAGCAGGGGCATCTTCAACTAGGATCAGGTTGCTCAGAGCCTCATCAAGCCTGGCCTTGAATGTCTCCAGGGATGGGGCCTCCACCACCTCAATGTCAAATTGTTTGGCTCTATAGAACGTTACGTTCAGAGCATCTGAACTTTCATAGGATGGCGTTCCATATACAAATAAGACCCTTATCATGAAACAAAAAAAGCCCTAAGCTCATCTTGCCTTCCCCAGTAGCTACATGTTTATATACTGACAGAAAACCAGCTCTTAGAAGAAGCAGGTGCTTTTAAGTTTTCTGATGTGAACTGTGGTTGTCTCAAGTTTTTCAAGCTGGCCAAACTCACATTCCAAAGCAACTTGTGTCACAATGGAACCCCAGAGCTCTCTTACGTCTTAAAATGGGGAAAAAAGAGCACTACCATAGATACTCAGTTTTTAGAGTTGGCTAAGCAAGAGCAGCAGCATGCCACCAGTAGGATGCTGAGGACCTGCTGCCCAGCAGGAGGGGTGCAGGCAGCCTGCTGTTCTGCCACTGGCACCCCCAGGCTGCAAACCGCATTTCTGAGTGGTATGTGAGGACTACAGCCCACCTCCTCCTCTTCTCAGCTTGCAGACGACAGAGTTGCACACTTGCTGTCTGCTCAAGCACCACTAGGGACTCACATGGCAGCTCTACCCCTCCCCCCCCTCAAAAAAAAATAAAAGTCAAATTTACAAATTAAGTATACTACTTTAAAAGTGCCCTAAAGGCCACACACAAACTTGGAAGCAGTACAATGCAAATTAAATGAGTGGGAGATGAAAGATTTTAATAAGTATTGAGAGCAGCCTAATTTTGAATCAGTCACACCAGTCATTTCTTGGCCACGGAACTGAGTGCCAGAAAAAGCACCGGGAGCCTGAATCCCGAATGTCCATCAGACCTCTAGGATTCGCAAATAAATCTCTGGAAGCAGAGCATGCGTAGGGGGGCTGGTAACGGCAGCGGTGAAAGTGCACATGGATGTAAGGTGCTAAAGGGCTATTGGTTCTGAGCATTGCCATCTTTTTGGTAAATCTTCACTCCCCAGACTGTTGCTTCTTCAGGACTGAGGGTAGGAAAAAGAATACACGTATGGGGGGNNNGGGGGGGGGGGCGGGGGGGGGGGCGCGGTGAAGGAATCAAAAGCTAAGAATTCATGGATACAGCTCTGCCCCTTCACTTTTATCTGAGCTTTACCACATTCCTGCTCCTGGGAATATCCCTCTCCGTGCCTGTGTCCTCTGTCCAACTTTCAGCTTGTAGGACTCCTCAGTAATTGCTTCCCTTTTGTTAGTGGGAAAAGGGCACTTACCCTTAAACAAGCAGAGAGGCTGGAGACAGAAAGGATGCAAGCAGTGAAAGAACTCGGTATGCTGAGCCTCTCCTTTGAGAGATACGGGCATTGCCAAGGAACCACAGGAAGCAGAAGGATAATACTGGGGCCATATAGACACAGATACTTTAAAATCAAGACAAGGCAAAAAGTCAATACCTAACACAATGTTCCAATGAGCTGACTAAAAATCCTCTGTCTTCCAAGTACTAGACACAGGAGCTCGGAGTCATGTTCATGGTAGCATAGTAAAGAAGGACCACTAACACCTGGCCTGTTCTTACTGTAGACTTACTGAAAGTCACTGCTTCCAAAAATCCTTCTAAAACATTCCCTTCACTTATCAGCTATTGGGCTAAGAGTTACAAACTCTATTTTGCCTTTCCTGAGACAGGCTATGAAAGTCAGTCCTGAAACAAGATACGCTTGATCTCCCAGGCTAGATGCCTACCTCAAATCACATCTTTCTTTACAAGATTGAGAGAGTGAAGAAACAAGGCAGAAAAGAAAAAAACTCTTAAAGCAATTCCTGCAGCGTTGCCCCAATTCATCCCTCAACACAGCAAGTACATTGGTCATACTCTACCATCGCCAATAGATGCTTTGGAACAGGACTCAGAAGCCCTGAAGGACAGGGTTGTCACTCCTCTAGTTAGAGCAGATTGCAATGACAAACCTACTTAACAAGAGCTACCCACAAATGGTCCACATTCATGGACTGGCAAGATGATACCATTCATTACCTGCCCATCAGAATTATCATCCATGGCATCATAACTCCCCCCATTTAATTGGGAACGAGAGAAGGTATACCTCAGTACAAAAAGGGAAAGCCCTTCTCAGACCAAGAGGGGAAAAATCTCTTTCACCACCACCACCAAATCACTCCGCCATGCAACGTGGTGTCACTAAGGGCATCAGAAACCTAGAACCCACGTGGACAAAATACTGGTATTCAGATTTTTGGAATGCCAAACAGTGTTGTCTTCTCAGTCCTTCCCTTCCTCACAAGTAGTTACTTTGATAATGCCCAAAGTGAACTAGCCCAGCTGACTATGCCCTCAGGACTGGAAAGACTTCCCATCTTGTTGCAAACTTGCCACGTATCTAAAATCTATTATTCTAGTTTCTCCAAAACATAGGGTCTGTGTTACCCTAACTCTTGATTTGAGGAATTCGGAAGCTTCAGTGAAGATATATTGATGTTTTGGAATACCATAAGTCCTCTTTATGAATTCATATAGCATAATCTTAACTGTATGAATTATTTTCATCATCTATTTAAACCATTAAAATGGCTGTTTTGTGTGTTATGTGACAAGAATAAAACCAAAGACTAGTTTTTGAAAATGGATCACAAACATCCAGGTCACCTGGCATTCCTCAAAATATTATTTTTCATTTTAAAATAGTCTTAAAAGTGCTTTTGCAACAGTATCGTCTCTGCATCGATAAAAGGAATTAAGAAGAAATTAAAAAAAAATAAAAATCAACGTGCGCTGAATGTTGCAAGAAGGTTCCGAAATAGCAAACACTAGCCAAATACGTAAATAAATGTACAGGTATGTCATGACCAAGGCATCTATTATAGATGCACAGCAAGCAAAATGTCAGCTATGTGTGTCTGTCGTCCCCCCCCATTAGTGATATGCAGAGAATGTCATTTTGTCCACCCCGGTGAGATGAAGGGCAGCACCTGCACAGAGATGCCACGCTGTGAACACAGACGCTTCAGACTCTGAGCTTCCAAACTCTAAATCAAAGAATGACCTGCATTAGAGTACAAGTGCATTCACAACAGTTGGACTTTTATGCTGCTGCAACATCCCCTGTTTCCTTACTTGATATGGAAGCCAAAACAAACGTGGAGAATGAACATTAATATTTCAAGACCCACAAAAACATACTAAATGAGCATGCTGAAGACTGCTCTCAAGGAGCCATTCTACTCTGTCCCACCCCCATCACACTTTCCATATGAAGTTGCTATGGTGATGATAATTATTCTTGATCGGCAGGATACAGTAATTATTGCAATAAAAAAATCACATAAGGCTTGTCACTACATGTGTGAGACAGGGATTGTCTCTTCAATTATGCACCCTTCTCTGCCCTCCCCCACCTTTTAAGGTAGGGTGTTGGAGGTCTTTTTGTTGCAATTATGTAGTGAAATATAGGAAATTCAATTATTTCTTGATAATATTACCCTTCCAAGAGATGACTGGCAGCTGCTAGCGGCTCTTTGGATGATTCCAGTAAGGCTGTCTCTGATCATTTCCACAACAAAGGAGGTAAACAGGATTTGATTTGAGAGAATTTCTTGCAAAAAGTAATTGGCTTAGTATTTGAAACACTTTCTGAAGTGTTTTAAATAGTGGCCTAAATGTTTGCAACCAATGAGGTCCATCGCTTCTCCTGTTTGATACTTAGTTGATGCATGCGGTATCTTAAACTCAACAGAAGAGCCCCTGTATTTCCAGTCCAGATGCTGGCTGCTTCCTGCTGGATGAGTTTGCTGTCAGGATGGTGCCAATAGAGCAGAAACCCCGGTTCTAGAGCAGCACGATGGATCCAAACTGAGTGGTGGTTGCTCTTACCTGAGCAGCTCTACAGCAACTTCCCCTAAGACTTGTTTACCCCCTATTTGTCATTTTAATCGCTAGACCTTCATTTTCAAAGTAGTTGCAAAAATGATATGATTGATGGAGAGAGTAACATGATATCAATATTCTGAAACCATCCATCACGAATACCAATCTTATATATAACTATACATTGAAGCCTTTCTAGAAATCAGTCTTCTCTTGTGTGTGCCTAAGCACACATAGAATGTTACCATATACATCTATACAAAACCACTTTGCTTTAGGATATCTTTCGTCTTTTAAGCTGGAATAACCACCTATCGGCTGAGTCATTCTTGACTAGGTTTTGGGTATTTGATGCTTTGGATATCGCTTACAAACTGTGTCAGACATACTGCCCAAGTGTTCCTACCTCCCCGGAGACCACAACAGCCTCCCCTCCATTACCCGCAGATCAGGCAGAATCTATCTAAATTGCATTTTGCAATATTTTGTTTCATCTCTACATTTTGTAACTACTTCAAAAGAAGTAGAGGGAAAACAGTATCACACAATATTTTTAGAAGGTCATACATTGGACAACAGCAGAGCAGAAATCAATCAGCACTTCAGTAATGCAAACGTTTTAAAAAGCAGAAAAAGTTGTTTATGCTACTGTAAGATCTGCTGAACCAACAGGTTTTTGAACACTGCCTTAGGAAGGTAACAGTGTTTTTTTTAGTACCTATATGACACAATCTTTTGTTATATTTCTATATGACATAATGTTCTGTAGTCATTAATATGGGACTAATCTTACAGGCATCTCATCTGCTGTCAATGGAATGGGAGTGGGGCCAGATTCTTAAGTATGCAAAAATCCAAGAAAAAGATTTATCTGTCTATCACCATGTATTCATTACACTAAAATTATTATTTGCTCACTATCAGCGTAACCAGTACTTCACAATGTGTAGAAATCAGACAACCGCTATCAAATAGGCATGGTAGGTTTAGGGGGAAAATACAAGAATTCTACCTGCCTTGAACATAAGCCAAGAGGAGAAGTTTGCAGTCTGGAGTCTGTACAAGGAATGCAACCATGTTTTTTCCCATATTATAGGAGACAACAGAAAGGGAAGTTGGCAAATTGCCTGCTAAATGCTTTTGACAGGTCAGTCTGGTGCACGCAATTGGCCAGTTGCAATTCGAAAGTATGATAATTACAAGTCTCTCTCAAAGCAATGTAAACTGGCATTTTAGATGAGGATCCTGGAACCAGGATTCATGGTCTACCGACCATGAGCTTTCTCTGTGACTTTGACCATACCACTCAGGCTTAAATTTAAAGTCCAATAATTTGAAGGTTTTCAATTTCGGGAGGGTTTGACAAGACCCCAGATCTTAGTGCCGATGTCCCTGTCAAGTGAAATAATGTCTTTTTCCTTCTGGACACGTCACACGTCTTAAACATACAAACCACCCAAGTGTTCATAAAATACTTTGGAATTGCTTAACTCCATAATTAATTACATTAATTCCATAAAAACATAAGCTATCACAGCACGAGTTCGGCATCATCAGAACAAACAGATGTTTGTCTTTTGGGCAGGCTGACCATCAGGAGCTTCTGCTCAAGTGACACTTCTCAATTAGTTACCTAAATCTAAACTTGTACCTACAGCACGTTTCCAAAGTGAAGCCAAATATCACCTCGAGCTGAAGCCTTTCCATCATTTTGCTGTTTGTTGCCATCTCAAGTTACACTCTGAATGTTCTATTTTCTAATAGTCTAGTTCAAGATAAAACAATGTTTTTCTTGTCAAAGAAATCTATAGATCTTTTGCACACACACATATGCCAACACCCTGCACGCTCACATGCATAGCCTAGCACTGGCTGGCCTATTAGTTAGCTTGGCTAACATGCCTTTTTTTTTTTCTTCCCCTAGCACATCTTATTTTCTAAATTTTCAGTCCAGCACACCATACAGAAGGTGATCGGTGTTTGCCTTTCTATGTGAAGTATGCAGACCGCTCTGCCCCAACAAGACAATGTTTCACTTGTTCACCTTCCGAAAGGGATGGCTGGAAGATGCACCAGCCTTCCGCAAGGAGATCAAAGAGCTGCTAAGACATGCTGGTCAAGTATTTCCCTTTCATCTGAATATATTGTTTGTGACTGTATGCCATTCTTAAAGGGCAAAGAAGGTTTCTAATCATTGCAGGAAGAGCACTCAGAGGTGACAGCAAGAGAAAACGAAAGATTAAGAATTGCTTATAAGCAGGCGACTACATGGGAGTAGCAGGTCACATATTTGGAGTAAAATGAATACAGGCTTGAGCAGCAACAAAAAATTAGAAATTCATGGAGCATAAAAGAAATAATCGTTAAGCATTCATACTTTATGATATTACAGAGGTTGCTTTATTCCCAGTATAATACTGTTAGATACACAATTTGTTTTGCATTTCCAAGAATTACCACTGCACTACAAAAAAATGACTTAAATTATTTGCAATACCCTTAATAATTCTGCAGAGCCAGAGATCCACCGAATTCAAGCAAGGCAGTGAAACGAAACTCACACCTATGCTCTGAAAACATATTACAGAGAAATTGCAAATGACAGAACTTTCTAAATGGCAAAAAAACAGACCACAGAATTTAAAGTGTCTTCTAGTATAGCTTTTCTTTTAGTTCAGCAATTTAATTTTAAAACAGTGAACCGAAATTTATCCAAATTTCACTTTGTTGTTAAATCCTCTCTCTCATAACAAAGCAGGCCAAACCCCATCTACAACTCATTCGCTTTAAGGCTGTGTCCTTTATCCCTAGAAGGGTTGTAATAAGATTTCTGTAATTTAAACAAAGGAATACAGATTATTTTTTTTTACTATTATTATTTATTTCTGATTTTCTACACTGCGGCAGTGCCAAGGGAACAACCAGCGAGGAGCAGTCAGAGGTTGGTAAGACAACTAGCAATAGGCTCTTGCTGCGGCACAGCCGGTGTGACCAGCCAAGAGCCGGAGCGAGCCCCAGCAGAGCTCGCTGCAGCACGAGGAGGCGAGAGCCCAAGCCAAGCCCAGCCACTTCAGTCCCCATTTCGGGCTGCCCAGCAGTGAGTGACTGCAGAGGTGGGTGACATCAGGAGGTATCTGGACTGAAATACGTTTGACCTCCAAGAATTCAAGCTCATTCAAACCCATTAGGTGGCTCAAGTGCAACAAAAGTCCTGAACAAGGGCTAAGAGCGAGGGCTGCCGCAAGCCTGACCTCCTCAGGAAGAGAAGAGGCACAATCCTGGCAGTTTCCTAGGTCTCCTGAGGCCAGCCCTCTCCCACACCAACATTGTGCCAGTAGCCTAAAGCTACAAGCTCCTCTAGATTGTTGCCATTAGTGAAGTTCTACAGCAAATAATCAGTGAAACACGTTAAATTGCAAGAAGCACATGGACCTGCTATCTGTAGATGAGCTGCATCATATTTCTGTCCTGGTCTATTTTAATAGTAATATTTTCACTAAACCAAAGTGAAAATAAGCAGTATTAAGTGCAAGTATCTCCTGTATAAATATTTATCTAAGGAAGAAAAAGTGTCCTTGTATGTGACCACAGGTGCACAGACAAACACTCAACACCAAATTCCATAAAATAGCCTTTGGACAAAAAGCTGAGCAGTGTTTGGACAGATGGCTAGTTTTTCTGTAAATGCTTCATTTTACTTCTATTGTTTTTTTCAGGGCAGGGTGCAGTACTGGAAAAAAAAAATAATCTATAGCACCCTTTTCATTTAGTACTTCCCATGAATTATACAAGTAAGAGTTTACCAGAGTCCATGAATAAATTGCCAGGTCACTAAACATTCAAGGTACATGCCTTTCCACAGAATATATATAACACTGAGACCAAGCTGTGGGAGTCCTGCTTGCAAAGAAGCAACTAGGAAAGCTGAAAGCCTCAGGGGTCCAAAACTGAAAGACTAAAGAGTCCCATAAAAACTGAGAGGGGCATATTTAAAGGAAAAAAAAAAAAAAAAAAAAAGAAAAAAGCATCAGTGAAATCTGAAATAGAAGAAAAAATTCTTTCAACTACTGTAGCTAGCTGAGGCAAGTTCCTTGGTATTTCTTAACTGAGCAGATTCTTCCCCTTGGCTATAGAGCAACTCATGCCTACAAGAGAGGAGAAAGCTGATAACCAGGATTAGGTGAACTGGTTTGGATAAAGAACTGACTTGAACCTCTGCCCAAGGTTTGAACCCAAGGCTTGCTTTTAAAATCAATATTAGGAGGTAGTTTTTCTCCTTTCCTTTTTGACTTGCTCCCCCCTTCTCCGAAACCTGCTCTTTTCCTTTCCTGGTGAAATCAGAAGGTGTGCTAGGAAGCACATAAAAAAAATATTTATGTGCTTATAAATAGTTAAAGGGTGGGTGTCAGGAGGATGGGGTCAGGCTCTTCTCAATGATGCCCAGGGACAGGACAAGGGGCAACGGGCACAAACTTGAGCATAGGAAGTTCCACCTAAACATGAGGAGGAACTTCTTCCCTGTGAGGGTGGCAGAGCCCTGGCACAGGCTGCCCAGAGAGGTGGTGGAGTCTCCGTCTCTGGAGACATTCCAAGCCCGCCTGGACACGTTCCTGTGCCACCTGCTCTGGGAGACCCTGCTCCGGCAGAGGGTTGGACTGGATGATCTCCAGAGGTCCCTTCCAACCCCCGTCATTCTGTGATTCTGTGATCTTGTATTGTAAAGAACCCTTTGCTTTGATTTGACAGTCATGTAAATCCTATAGCTCCTTTCCAGTCTCCCAAATTTCCAGATTTGAGGGATTTGGGTGAGAACAGAGCTCAGTCATGTTACTTGAAATTGCTCGTCCCAAATCTCAATGTCACCTCTATCTCATCTTCTACTGCTTCTGGAGCCAGATAGTGATACTTCAGACTTTAACACCAAGGAATCTTTGGATAAGATTACTATGTAACATAAAAAGTGGGAAAAAAAGAAAGGTTTTCAAGACATATTACGGAGGAGATCCAGGCAGTATCAGATACGAAGTCATTTTAACACCAGCTGCCCTGTGTGTGCACACAGAGCACCACTGCTCTGGCTCTCTCCAGGCAGCATGCCATGACAAACAACCCAGCTAAGGCATGGATTGTTCCTCTTGTCACACAGTTGCTGTTGCCAGCCATAGGCTTTTCCCTTTTTAAACTCTCCTTCCAGTATTTCGGACAAGCTGCCCATCCTTTAAGAAGCAAAATGCTTATACACATGGAAAGTCCACCTGCCACCAGTTTTGTCATACTGAAGCACATGCTCTTGGCAAAGTGAAAATGACATCTTTTTCAGTACTTAAACCGCATAATTGTTCTCAGAATATGACAAACATTTGTTCAGATATTTTCCCCCCAATGACTTAGAAAAGCATCACATTTCTGGTGCAAATCTGCTCTCTCAGTTGCCGCAGTGCCATCCATAGACAAAGGGGATCTGTCTCTCCTCATACTCCTGTCACTTTCTGACTGCACTTTGGCACACCAGAACTCCACGTAGCACAATATTCAGTCTCCGAAAGTAGCCAGAAGCAGTTGTTAAGTACTTCGTGAGGGGATGTACTAGGAATGAACAATTAGTTTAAGATCGTTATCTAATAGATCCTCATCTCTGGAACTCACATTTTTTGTGATGCCCTGTGTCAAAAGTGCCATCTATATTGCCCTGTTTAAACTACCAAACATGGACATGCCATTCAGGAGTTTATCTATGAGCTCTTTCAACTCTGCTTCCCAAGACACATCACCTGCCTGTCAGAAAAATACTATTGTCTCTTTATCATCTCAAATTTTCTATGTTACAGGCCAGCCCATCAGAAGGGCTCCCCAGCCTCCTCGTGCTCCTCTTCCCCCCCGCCAGACAAGCCAGGACACCAGCAGTGCTACCACACAGCTACAGCGGGGCTGGGGGACAAGAGAAGTAGCAGCGGTTGGAGCTACCCGCATAAGTTGATAAAGCTGATGGGAGCAGTGAAGAGTCATCAGTGGGGATGTCACCATGAATCATAAACATTTTCCCAGGAGAAAAGAAATAATAAGAGCCCATTAAATGGGAAAATGTTAATAGCGCGTGTTGATTTTCAAAGTTTTATATCTCTGTTGTGCGTCTTGGCTCGGAGTCATTATGGTAAAATGATGTTTTATGGTTTCTTGAAAGGTATGTGGTGAAATATTTCAAGCACTGGCAAAGAAACAATCCACTACCAGGCAAACTCATTTCCAATAGAATTTTGTCTGAATAACATCTACAGGAAAACAGCAGCCACTTCACACTAACGTTGCTTTATTTGGGGAAAAAAACACCTCGCGTGTAAAAAGGAAATCACTGCATTTGATGACGTTTCCCTTTTAATTCACCTGGTTTTCTTTAGCTACTTTATAATAAATGCTATTAGCAAGACAGAGCTGCTTTTTCAAAAGTTTTGGGAGCACAAGAAGTTCAGCACTAACGTAAGAAGAGCAATTCCTTAAAAACATTTCTAGCACGCTAATTTTGAAACATGACGATTAAAGATGGATGAATGCTAAAGAAATTTAGGTAGGAAAAAGATACAATTGGAAGCCCTCTGCATAGTAAAGCATGCCTCAGGAAAATGTACTATCTGATGATCTAAGAAAGATTAAGGAACCAAATGGAAGTGGAACACGGCATTGACAAGACTTTATTTGGCCACCTGAAGTCTCCACAAGCAGTTTAGATACTTTGCAGACGCACAAAACAGCTCGGTAATACAGGAGTACGAAGGCTCGTCCTACATCACAGGCACACTGATCTGCATCTCAGCCTTGGAAGCTATCTGCAGCTTGCATCTTGTGCTGGTGCTCTCTCAATGCTCCAAATCCTAAAACCCCTGAAGAGGTTCTGGTATTCAAGGACCCTTAAATCATGATGATATGCTTCATCCAAAAATTTTAAGTAATCTGACATTTTTAGGGGCTTCCGTAGCCACGGCATTCTCTGAACTGTGCATAGACTACATATCAATGTGATACATGAAGCTATTGCACGTTTGAAAGCTTCCTTGGAAGCATTTAATCAAATAGCTAGTCCAAGCGCTGCTGATGGCCTCCAAAAGCACATGCTGAATGCAGGTTAAGAACTCTGTCTTCTAAAGCTGCACTGTGTGTATTTTGAGAAGAGGAAAAACTTGTGTAGTATGTGTACATACACTTAGAAAAATCTATAGAGACGCCAGTCAGGTATCAAATATCTATTTGCAGATAGTCTTTTTTCTAAAGCCAAGTGGATAGTATCAATAAAATAAAAAAGGAACCCTTAAATGAAGTAGCCATTCCTGCTCAATTATTCTTTAAATATTTAGCCAGTTTTGGAGAAAGGCAAGATCAAAATGCAGGATAATTGATATAAGCTATCACAAGGCTTAAATTTTATCTCTTTTCCTATTTCTCTTCCAAAATATCAGAAGATGATGAAATATGGTTTAAAAACGAGCATACTTAATATACTCTCAAGTGAACAATAAACAGCCGAAACAAGCTCTTCAGCCCGTTCTTTTAAAATGCAACTAATGTGTAATCCCAGTAACACTTAACATTCATTTGAATATGAAAAGACTTCAGGCTGGAGGTGCTAATAAGAACACCCCACACTTCAGATTTAAACAGACATAGCAATTTGTATTTCAAAAAGGAAAAAAAAAAAAAAATCACTGTTCAGTCTTGAGGAAAGAAATACCTTCACTCCTCCACTGTATCCACTTACAGTACTTACAAGCACACATTTAAGCATCACTAATGCAAACCAGGCTTCAGGAAGACAATTTAAATTGCCCTTCAAAAAGCCAGAAAAAGGAACATATCATTAGCATGACACCTCTACTCCTCTTAAATGCATGAAAGGTTGGTTGTGCTACATAAAGTTACTGGTAGGTGTAAATGAAAAAATACATTCTTTACTTGGTGATAAGGAAAATGTGGAAACAGAAATGCCAGCATGACAGACTGTCCTGCTTTTTCTCACTCCTGAGAACCACCTCAAATTGAAGCTACATTATAATAAGGTTGGAATCCTTTACCTATTGGGTATGTAACACACGTATTTGCTGGTGCTTTAATAAAGAAAAAAAAAAAAAACAAACCAAAAAACAACAAAAACCACCTCATCACCAGCACTGCATCTTGTTCTTTCGTTTCTTGTGAACCGCATCAATGTTTTCTGTCCTGTCAAAGTAAATTTTAATTGCTACATAATGAACATTTTTATGATGCTACCTTTTTTCAGCCAGATCTAACTTCAGTTCCTGTACATAGGAGTAGGTACTGTAAGAAACCTTGAATAAGTTTTGAAAACAAAATCCTCAAGAAAATTCAGTTTTTACTCTCTTGATTTTTTTATCTGATTAAACGATTACCTAAGCTTACCTAGAAGTAACTAGAAAATCCTAGTAGAACTCATTCACTTTTTTTTTTTATGAACTGCTTCTCTCATTTTTAACTCATCAAATCCAGTTGCATTGACAAACAGCTATTCCTAAGAGAATGCTAGCAAAGTTTACCCAGCAAAATCATCTGTCTAATACATAAACACTTGCTTTGAACATTAGAAATTCTCACTATGAGATACTAGAAACTTGGGGAAAAAGTCAAGAGCATAAATTGCAATGAACATATAAGCATTACTCATTTTCCTCATGATCTAACACAATTGATCCATCTTAATTGTTTTAGATTTGATCATTGTAGATTAAAGGCCCATTTTTGCCGAGGCTGTTTGTGGAAGCCACACATTCCATGTGTGTTCTTAGGAAAAGAGGCTAATATTTGCTGTATGAAAATCAGGACAGGCTGTTATGGGAACGCCTTAAGCAATTTCATGGAAAACCTCAGGAGCTGCCAAGCCACGTTTTAGGCTACAAAGAGGTATGATAAAGATTAGTAGTTCTGAATATACGCTGTGGAAATAAAAAAACCTGCACAATAAACCCTGTACTTCTTCCTATAAACTAAAATAAGGAAAAACTGAAGCTTGTAAATTGATTCTAGTATTAGGGGTATTAGGTTTGCTGATATAAAGTTCCTAAAGTAGTATTAGGGGTATTATGTTTGCTGATATAAAGTTCCTAAAGTACACAAGTTGCTAAAATCTTGCCTCTCTTCCTCATGCATACATGCCAATTTGATTAACTCCAAAAACTCAGGTCTACGACATAAGAGATTGCTGCTTCTTTCCTTTTTTTTTGGTGAGCTTTTTTTTTCCTGCGACTTTTATGCTTTTGCCACTGTTCAAAAATATCTTCTAAAATCTGATGTAATAAAGACAGAATTACATCCCTAGGCCCTCAGAAAGATCAATAAGTAAGTTAATTTCCTGAGTGGCTGTACAGCTCCTGGCTTGTATGAGAGGACAAAGGACTAAAGGACACAAATAAATATGGGCCCAAAGAGAGAGAGCTCCAGCAGCAAATGTGATTCCCTGCAAGTACAGCCACCTGGGATGTTCATGCTAGGTACAGTCCCTTCTTCCTTCACACTAACACATACCCAAATCTCTCAGAAATAAGAAGCAAATGTCCCACTCCTGGGGTCGCAGCCTTTGGGACCTACAGTGGGGAAGAAGAAAGAAGGGCAGCATGTGAGGCAGAGACATCTGTGAGCATTTTGCCTCCCACGTCCCCTCCTGACGCAGGGGAGGGGTAGCCCTACCTGCCTTACAGATCATAATGGCGGTAAAAAAGCTTTTACAGCTGAAGGGCTTTTACTGTCAGTCTTCAACGCGCCTACACTATGGCTGTTGTCTTGCTAACCGAGCACAAGGTCTGCGTGCTCAGCTATCACTGGACAGAAGACATCCGTTGAGTAACTGCTACCGTGACTAAAGGAGGTCTCACCATTCCATTTAATCAGCAAGGCTGCTTAAAATTTCAGTTTAAGTCAAGCCTAGTAAGATTGCTTTAGAAACCCATTCACTCAATTACTTCCTAGTTTATAGTCAGAGGTCTCATTTGAGCAGATTTTAATCCACCTTGAACACAAATTCCTCCCATTGTTCCAATTTAACTCAGGAGCACCCTACCCAAAGTGAACTGGTATTTCCCACTAGATACCTGATTATCAAAGCTTATACCCAAGTGTTATTTTCCTTGAAGCCACATTGATTGTCTGACACAGAAACATTCATCTATTCACATACATAAATCATGTGTTTTGTGTGTGACATGCTCCACCTAGCAGGTCTACAGTGTCTTCTGTCATTCAGTTTGTGTATTTTAAATATAAGGTCCTGGTGCAACTCCAGAATTTCCCTGTTTTCCAAGAGCTGGGGAGGGTGTGAGAATGAGGAAACTGCATCCCTTTCCCCAATAATAACAGCTCACAGACTTCCTTGCTTAATGCTTTGAAAGCTTTTGGACGTCTAGCATCTAAAGACCCTGCATTATACCTGCTTTTTAGCACCATTGCTGTTTCCTGCTAGAAGAGCAAGTGCCCCGCTGTCCCACCACGTGAACACACCCATGTATTTTTCCTGCTGGGAATTATGACCTACCTGTCTGGACTTTCAATGATTTGATAACAGTCCTGTAGTACCAGATAAAGTATCATCAGAATTCATTCAGTTCCTATTGCTTTCAGGAAAAGGGACCTGACTTCATTTTCACTAACCCCATACTGCTCCTTGCCTCCTTTTGCTGCCTCCAGCAGTCACCCAAAGAGCATTCACTAACAGCAACGTCTTTGCAGCCACTTTCATTTCCCTTTCAGCTTAGGATTTCTCTTCACTTTAAAGGGAAAAATCAGCTCATCGCAGTCTTTTCTCCCAACAACAACTCTGTGGCTTTGTAAATATCTGCTAAAGTATCATTAAACAACTCCTACTATTAATTGAGGGGTTTTCTGTCAAATGCTTGCTTTCTGCCAGCGGATTTGGCTTACAGTTACTACTTTTCATTTTGAGAAGTCAACCTCATTAAGGTTTTTGATGCAGGAGGGAAAATAGAAGTGAGAATAACCCTGGGACCCCCAACACAAGCACCTAACACAAGAGAATTTTAAACTCATTTTGTCTTGTTGGTAAAAAGCAGGCAGCTTGACCCTACAGTATTGCGGCAATAAAGGGGGTGTGGGGAAGGGAAAGTGTTAGTAAAGGAAAGTTACTCACTCGCACGGCTGCTGGATATTAAGAAGGTTCATTTTTCCTGCACTGCAGTCACTAAAACTGGATACTCAGAGATAAGACTCCAGGCTTCCCGTAGCATGGATGACACCCAGAACCAGTGTGACAGGTACTGGCATGGAAAAGTGGAAAAGTCTTGTCTATTGATAGTTATTGCACACCTAGTCTTACCAAAACCCAGTTCTAAGTTGAGAGCTGTCTGGAGCACCCAGCAGTTAGTTCACCATATTTATCTGTGGAAGGGAGAGTTCTAGAAATCGCCACCTGTGTACGTTCTGAGCAGAGAACCTAGTGAGTGCTGAAAAAAACCATCATGTTACATTTAAGGTAACACATACAGCTTCTGCACTGTTGCCTTAATTTTCAGTTTTCAAGGTTCAAACATAGTATATTAAAAGTTCTAAGAGTAAGCAAATCCACTTTAACAGGCCTTTAGTATAAAGGGTAACACATACAAGCTTTCCTAAGCAGCCTGAAAAAGAGTTTACATTAAAAGATGTAACAGATACACAACTATGCTCAAATATTTTTATTTGTCTAACATACGAAATAAAACAAGTTACAGCAAAGCATGAAATCTGATGAGGATTCTACCTTAAGGAAAAAAAAATTGCCTTTTGTAATAACAAATAGTTGGAACCAGCGCATTGCTTTAGCGACATTGTTCCCTTCAAGACAAGTCTAAACTGTTCAACATTATGAAAACTCTGCCTATTGCTTTGTACCAGAAAATTTATTACCCCCAAATCATTTACAACAGACAGCATGCATTCCAAAACTGATTTGTTACTTTAGGCCACAACAACTCACTTTCAAAGCTTAAAGAATCCATTATACTGTGCAAAGGGAAGAGCATGAACAAGACACATATTAGAGACTGAGTTTAAATGGAATTCCATTAAAAAGTTTAGATGGAGGAAGCCTACAAACATGGCCATACAATTCATTTGAAGCATTCTTGGCACAGCAGACTGGGGAAAAAGATTGAATGCAATTTTTATTTCATAAAGTGTGCAAGCATTTGTCACAATTTCAGCAACCTGCTTTCTTGGGTAGAAGGAGGAAGCCAGTTAGAGAAGTCAAATATGATTAACACAGGAACTCTTCTCTTTGGGAGATGTTATTACCTGCTTACACAGTACGTGTCATTCATTTTATGGTGCAGCGCAAAACATAATACGTGTGTTCAGCACAACTGTTTCTATTGTTTTGTTGTAAGCAACAACAGGCAGTTGGGGCAGTGGGAGCTATTTGATTTAAAATGCCTTATATATTTTCCAGCTATGGAGGCCACTGAAATGTAACAACTGCTTCCCTGGTCTAATTAGTTTTCCTAAAATCAGAGGGAGGTTTTACATCTCAAGCGGCAAAACCAACTCAAAAGAAGTAAGAAGCCACAGAAGTCCCGCAGAACCCCATAACCCCCCAGTGTTCCCAAGCCAGGTAGCGAAGGGGCCATGGGAGGCTGGTGCGGGTGCAGGGCCCGGTGCGGAGGGCAGAGGCTGCAGGGCCCTGAACTGACATTAAAAAGGTGACACAGGGGCTCAGGTGTCAGCTGATGCTGGACTCTTCTGTGGCACCAGCCTGAACATCTGCATTTAAAGATCAAAGAACTTATGCAGAAAGCCAAGATTTGGAAAGTTACCTACATGCTTGATTTATAGCCTCTTTAATCACAAGAGACAATGCTCAGGATTTTTATTTTTTTTTTAAATCACAAAATCACATAAATAAGAGTCTTTTTCTACTAAGTTATCACAGAATTTGAAAGGTAGCATAGAAACAGCATGTGGAAGCGGCAAGTATTTGGTTAGCATTTTAAAGCCCTGTATTTCTTTGAACTGCAGCATACCCAAACAGCTCAAGCTAGGCTTTACATGGCGTGTAATTCTATATGACCAAAATACAGGAAACTGCTTTGAAAAGAAAACAATAACATGCAGCACAACTGCAAGCAACTGAGGGTAGGTGCTTAGCTGCCTGCTGGGGTTTAGCCCACACCCGGGCGTACCCACGGTCTATGCAGGTGACAGTGTTCCGAGTTTAACAGCTGTGTTTGCCACTTCTCTATTCAAAGCCAAAGGACAAAGCAGCCCCAGCGTCACGGAGTCCAGCTTGGTGCTCACGCAGAGCAGCTTCTCATGACCTGCTCAGGGACCAATCAACTAAAAACTGAAAACTGTCAGAGTTCCTTTGTCCACTGTCACTCTCTCTGCCTGCACTCATGTTCTAGTGGTCCATTCCATAACAGCTGCTGCTGGAAATGGATTTTTTTTTTTTTTTTTAAAAGATGTTAAATGTCTGTTCTTCCTTTAGCCTAAACAATTCTCCTTTTTTTTTTTTTAATTTTATCCAACATCCACACCTATTTTGTTTTTTAGTTCTCACTTGAAATATTGACTGAAAAAAAAAAGAAAAAACCCAAACTGGTCAAAACCAATCCAAGTTATTCTGAGCATACTAACTGCAGAATGAGGTATAGAGTAAAAGAGAGCACCATTATCTAACATTTAAATGATTGTCTTAAAGCTACCATTTAAGATCTGGGTATTCTATGATCTTTGTCCAAGAAAAATCACCAGAATGAGATTTATCTAGGTATGCAGATTACAGGGGATTTTATACTACATGGAACCAACTCTGTTACAGGTGAGCATTTATAACCAGTAAGAGCCAGAGGGGCTATGGAACGAGCTTGTATCCAGCTCATTTTTTTCTTTCCTACAGTAATGCCCCTTCTTATTGAAGACAATATATCCTCAAAGAAAATGCCTTGTTTGTTCATAATAACACATTTGTACTTTTGCATCTGGGTCAACTGCCCATGCGTATGTTCTAAAAACCATTTCTAAACAAGGGCAAGTTATGAACTGTAAATTGACTTAGAAAGAAGAAAGCAGAATAGTCTAGGCCCAGAACACGGGTTCCCCGAGTTTTGGGAATCCAAACACTGTGATTCAAGCACTTGCAGAAACACAAAATACTACTAGAAAGCATTCAAACCCAAGGTAGTATACGCCCCTGGCTCCTGCAGCCTATCTCTGCAGAAAAACCTCCATGAGGTCAGACAAGGAAAATGCAGTAACGCTTCCAATGGAAATACAGCTTCCAGTTCTTACTTGCAATTTGGAGTGTCAAGTGTTCCACGTACCCCCTGTAACTCTGTGACTAATGCTGAGCTGCAGTTTGTAAACTAAGAGGCAAAAGAGCATGTTTCTAGTTTCAAAACCAAACAAGTCTGTAGAGCGTTTTTGCTTTTCTGAGAGCAGCACCTTGCTGCTGGGCAGGCGGCTATCAGCCCCGCACAGGGCAGCAGCACAAGGATCAGTCAGCAGCCTTTCTTCCACCAAAGCCTTCCTAAAGCCAAGTGTTGAAAATATGGGTTAAAAGGCCAACTTTTAAAGTCCTGAAGGGTGGGGGGGGGTTTCTACCCTGATTTTTCTTCATATTTCTGGTCACTTAGTACTGTGGCAGAATAATGAAAGCAAGACATTTTGATGACTACCTTGGAGAAATTATTTAATGAGACAAAAGAAAAACGTTCATAGTTCATTACAGTCAGCTCTGGGTACCAAAAGCTCTTGTACAGCAAGCTCTCCTTGCCCTCTGTGATAGTTTAGGGCCACATCCTCATAAAATACATATGCACAAAGCAAAACTTTCAACTGCCTGTACATTTGAGCACTGTGGTAGTAGAAGGGACCAATTTAGAGGATGCTGAAATATAATTACATCATATATCCATTAGAAGGATGGTCTCTGCAGCTCCCAGAGAGTTTGGCAGAGCATTAAAAGCCTGTCAAGGTTGACCTGAAGGAGAGGAAGAAAAAAAAACAAACCAAAACACTAAACCACAGCGCAAAAAAAAAAAAAAAAAAAAACCCACAAACAAACAAACATAAAAACCACCTGAAAAAGGATTTCTAGTGTGCTTTTGCATTTTTTTTTGATCTAAAATAGAAGTAGCATTCTGGAAGTATACCTAAGACAAAACAGTGAGGAAGTACCCAGCACACCTCCCCCACCACTTTGCTTACCCCCAGAATCGGAGGGGTTCTTAGGAGAATCCTTTCCTCTCCAACGACATCCCTATTATTAGAACTTTCACTGGAAGGTGGGAGACAAAGGTTCAAGCTGTGAGTATAAGAGTGGAAAAACTCTGCAGAATTGCCCCTGGAACCTTTGCTGATGGAAGTCCCAACTGAGTAACACTTTCCTTCATTTGAAATCTGCAAACTTTCAAAATCCTGTTCAGAGATTCTTTTAGGGGACAGGAAAGAGTCATACTTCTGACCAGCTTTAACTGCAATATTATAAATACAGATTTTGATCAAATTATCTCCGAGCTGAGAGACTATACAAGTAAAGAAAACCATCCTTGCTCTCCTCTTCCAATTCCCACCTCTCAGTAGCCTCCAACCCAGTTTTAGGAACCAAAGCTCAGATTTGGAAACCAAGTTTGACTTTTCCTTTGAGGATGCTGATAGCAACTTCTTAAGAGAAGCTCCTCACGTGTTCAACTTGATCACTAACAGGTTCATCCAGCTTCATGCAGTCCTTTTACAATGGTCTCCATTTACACGACAGGCTTGTTTTCAATGTTGCTGTCCTGCAAATTAATAGGCTTATTTGTGTATTTGTCAAATTCCCCTTCTCTTCAGTGAAGTGTCCAGTTTCTGCGTGGAGAGTGTGCTTTCTGCTTTTCTCAATACCATCCCTCCTGCCCTTCTGGTAGGAGCAAGTGGTGTTGGAGGAATAGATAGACAGTGAAGAGAAAGTTCAACTCTAGGTCTCCCTGACATTTACGAGTTCTAGAGAGAGGTTTTTGGTTTGATGGAAGTCCGGTTTTGGTTGGATTTGGGGTTTATAGCTTCATAAATGGAACACGGCTCTCACACAGGAAAGCCCAGCCTTTCTGCTCAAGTTTTAGCTGGTGCCAGTCTGCATTCTTCAGCTAACTTGGAACACACAGGTGCACGCCAGCACGGGCTCCAGCTCACACTTTGTGCTTTTCCTAAGATTTGTTCTGAGCCTTCATCACCAGGTTTGACTCAAAGAATACTCTGACACTTTTTTCAACCCTTATGGCTCTGCAATGAACTTGAATAGATTTGATTTTCTAATCCCCTCTATTGATTTCTAGGCATGTTTTTGAAACGTTAAATGATTTAGATCCTTCATTTGGAACAAAGGACTTGGCACAGGGCCTTCTCACAGTGCAACCAAGCTGCCGCAAACACAGAGAAGACTGGAAGAAAGTTACGCTGGTTACGTCAAATCCATGAACTGAAAATGATGTCTCAATGGCAGGATCTGCCAGCCAGAGAAAGAGGCTGACAACTAAACACATTTGCAGCTGAGGCTTACAGATGTTTAACAAGTTACCAAGGCTCTCACCTAACTTTCCTAAGGATCCCCAGGGACAGGGAAGTTAGGGTAAGGCTTATTCTAGGGAATATTTCTTTTTCTCCATATTCTTGCCTGAAAAGAATTTATGAAATCTAGTATTGCCATCAGTCACTGGGACTTTTCTGTGTGTAGGCAGCTACCCTTAGAAGAACAGAAGTCCTTAAAGAATTCAAAACTAGCTTTGAAATGTTAATGAATGCTTTGTCATAAGCATCAGAGGGAGAAGGGGCAGATCCTAAATGTGTCAGGGCTGTAGATGACACAATTAAGCACTTTGTTTCTATTCCTTGATTTTACGTTTTGATTCTTTATAGCATTTACTTAGATGTGCTAACTTCAACCATATCCAGTACTTCATGAATTTGGCTTTTTATATAAAGACTGCATCTCCAACAAGCACGCTTTTTCAAGCGGAGAGGCAAGTTTTATTTATAAATACACTTTTGAATAGTAATTATTTTATGATGGTTCACTGCCTTATTATTATTTAAAGAGCTGCCACTGCCTTATTATTATTTAAGGCATTTCTTGACAGATGAGCTGGTCCAAAGACTGTCCTCAAAAACATATGGCCATCTCAATGTCATCATGTACCTTGGAACACAGAAAACATACAACATATGAAATAAAAGAGATTCCCTAAAGGCTCTCCATTGCTGTCATAGGATGAAAGTCCAAAGCTGCTTATTTATTGTGTCTATAATAGTTCTCTTTCTACAAGAGTGAAAAGGAAAGAACACCAGTCACTACCTACCCTTCTGTTCCTCTTATTGTAGACAAGATCAGAGAAGAGCCAATTTGGATCTGAAATATCATATGTTCTGGATGAAAAATCTTAAATTAATTTAATATATCTGTTGGTAACTCCCCTGCTTTCCGTGACGTTCAGGCATATCCCAAGAATTACCACACCTTTGTTACAGAACTGGCTTTCTTCAATGTGAAAAAGTAACCAGAAGGAACATGCATTAGCAGCAATATATTCTGAATTTTGTCTCAATACAAGATATCTCAGCTTTTCTGTGACAACGCAACAGCCAAGCAAGTTCCTCTCTGCTTAATTAGTCTTCAAATAAACAAAAACCAAAACACGCCCCCAAAAACCAACAACCAAAACTCAAAGAAAAAGCCTCCAGGCCCCCCATCCAAACCTAGCTCTGCTCACCCACTGCATCTTCCAGCCTAGGAAATCAGTTTTCCAACTCTGTGAAAGAATAAAAGACAAAGCCAGAGCATTCACATTTTCGTACTCGAAGTTGATAAGGACACTAATCCAGATACTGCTGCATGTTCCTGATTCCCAGTCGCCACAGAAACAAAACCCCACGTACCTACATATCATTTCACAGAGCGCAGCTACCTTTATAGAACCAATATAATTAGTGTGCTGCAAATTAAAATAAAAATTAGCAAATGCACAATGAAGATGTCTCCATTTTCTTGTAAATTTTGTATTAGAACTGAAGTCAATTGGTATTTGCACTGAAAAGATGGAGAAAGTAAAAAAAAAAAAACAAAAAGAAAAGAAAACGCATACAAATAGAGTTTAAATCAGGGTTTTGCAGCCAGCGGAATACTGAAACTGAACCAGCTCCACTAGGTGGCAATATGCAGTGTTAACATCCTCCTACTACAGAACTAATACTGAGCATTTCTGACTTTGCCCCCCCTTCTGCTTACTGTGAAATGAATATTGATCTTTTAGATGAAACATGAAAAGACTTATTTAACTGTGTGGTTTTCACAACTCAAAACATTGCCTGCAGCGTCGTGGTATTCTGATCTCACCACGCTCCAAATCTGCAGTTCTGCTTTCACTCAGGGATTCGCTCAGCTCTCATGCAAACGGTCAAAAGGCTGAGAAAGACTAATATATGAAGTAGGTAATTGTGCAAGAGTGGGCGTAGGTACAGAGCAAGAAAATCCACCAAGAAAATATGGCAAAAGTTGCCATATTTACACCCATCACGCATCGCTTCAAGGATAATCATTTTGCGTACCCTTAGAATGCCAAATCAGTACCATCTTACCCCTTATATTGGTATTTTAATCTCCCTGCACTCAAAACATGTAAACTTGCCTCACTGTGCCAGCTGTGGTGCGAGTCAGCCTCAAAGACCATTGCCAACAACAAAACTCATAACCGGGTTCTGATTCTTAACACCACAAGAATCTCGGCCGTATACTGGGACCTTGCTGTAGCAAAATCTCCATCAAAAATTTCAAAGCCAGCTCTTCATATCAGAACTATAATCCATTTCCCTCCCATCATCACTTTAGAAAAAACAGAAATAAGGTTTGGTTATACTCCTAACATACTGGCAACAAGTTAACGTAGTTCAATAAAGCTCTCTTCTTTTATTGCAAACCAGTATGTTCTACACGCAGGGAGAATCGCTTTATAGATTATACTGCTTTTGATGTCATCTTTGATCAGATTTACTCCTTAACTTCAATAGAGCTATTTCAGAGCAGCACCTGCCCAGATGACATCAGAATCAAGTCCAACACATTAACATTTTTTTAATTTGTGCATTGACTGCAAATATTTGTCCCTGATTGCAACAACTGTAAATGAGCAGACAAATGTCTTCCTAAAAATAGCCAAAGTGCAGCATTAGCAGCACGTCCTTCCCACAAACTGCACTTTTGCTTCTTAAAAATTTATGAAGTACAAAACTCACACAGGACCGTGCCAGACAAACCAAGACCCAGTCTCTGCCCCAAAGAGCCAACTTGGAGGATCTTTCACATGCAGTACCTATGAACAGTCGCTTTACGTACTCCATTTCCCTGTCAGGGGAAAACAAGTCAGACAGAAAATGAACTGACACAGATGAGGGACCTTTATAGAGCATATGATTAGCAGAACAAGGAAGAGAACCAACAATTTTGGTTATCATGCTCCAGTATTAACCTTGTGATCCCCCAAAGAATGCGATATAGACAGTGTCACTCCCACAGAAAGTGACAGTCTTGGTCTGAGCTGTTTGTAGATGTAGATGTAGATGCCTGCCTTCCACTCGCTTTCAGAAGAGCATCTTGATCATGGTCCCATGAGTACACAATACCAGGAGAGAAATGCACCTGGCACAACTGGGACTTAGAAGCATACATTCAAACCCCCTCATTTAAACTCCAACTTCAATGCAAACTATCACCAATCGATTATGGTTATATATCAACAACGTGCCATGGAACACTTAATTTTTATTTTTTTTTTTCCATTCTGAGGAGGTTTAAAATGTCCAAATGGATGAAAAAATCTAAGTTAACATCAGAGACCCAGCAGCAGAAACTAGACTGAATCTGGCAGGGATCCTAACGCCAGCAGCTCCAGGATTTCTTGCAAGCTTTTAGGCGGGGGGTGTTTGCCATATGCACTGTAATGCTCCCTGTGCCACCACCACTCAATCCTGCAGAGTGCAACTTTATTACGGGCTGCATTTTGACTAATGGTACACATCATATAACGTTAAAAACATTTTCTGGTTTTGCAATATTTTTAAGAGAAGCAAGATAATACATTACAACCCAGGCCCCACTGGTCATTAAACTTTTGATCTCTTCACAGTTCCAGTAGACTAGAAAATTAATCCATCTGTAAAAGACTGGAGTTAACTACCAAGGCTAGAAGGAAATTTTCATTTTTAAATCAAATTCCCTTGTGCCAATAAACCTTGTGTTGATTATGTCTCTCTCTTTTTCAGACCAATTCAACAACAGTTGTCTTATGCAGAGCTGCGTATGGTCAGAATTCGGTAGCAAGAAAAAAGGATATTGTGTAGCACAGACTGATATTTCTGAAGTCAGAAAAGATCAGCTACCTACAAGGTGAGACTGGAAAAAAACAAACGCAAGAAATTTCCAAAATCCCAGCAAAACCCCAACGCGTTCTGCAGTAAGAAACTTGCTCAGAGAGGTGCAAAACCTGACAGAAACCCAGCAAACAGTTTGCTTGGCAACTGACTAGTCTGCTGCTTTTTTCCTGGGTGCCTGAGGAAGATTTTTAGCTGGTGACACATTGTCATCTGCTAGCAAAGGAGAACACGGATGCTCAGAACCCCAGAATGCCACTTTGCGAATTTACTTCACAACCATCCAAATCCCCTGAGAAGAACTGGACTTCAAGCCAAACAAAAATGCTGTTCTCTAAATATCTGCAGTGGGAGATTTGTAGGGCAAGAAGCAAATTCTCCAAAGCTGGTAGGTGCTAGCACACTGAGATATGCTGTTAAAGCCTGTAGAAGAAGTGTGGAAGAAAACAAGGTGTAACTTTTCAACACATCCTGATGAGAGAGAGGGGCAGATAGATGTCCTTTACATAGTGGTTTTTGAACTATTCTCTAAAACCACGTGTAGGGGATGGGGCAGGGGTTTTGTCTGTATGGGTGACAGCACCCTTTTAGTTTAATCCACTTGCACAAGAAAAAGCAAACAACATTTTTCACCACAACAGTTTGCTTTTCCCATCTCTCATTTTTTCAGACCTCATTTGCTCCTATTATACCTGGAGATGCACCTGGCGCTCCTGTACACATTGCCTTGAAAGCCCTTCAAACAGATTTGTTTTAACATCCTTTGGAGAAGGACAGAATGAAAGAGTTCTACAATTTCTAGATAAGGAGAAATTAATTTGTTTGCAGAATGACTCCATGGACATGTAATAAGCTAAGGCATGACCAGGAAATACTGAGGCGGGATTTTGACTTGGGACAGAACCTCAACTGGAGACCCGCCAGATAAAAGACTATCTGGAAGGGGGGAAAGGATGGGAGGAGGATTAATTAGAAAAAATAAGTTAAATCCAGGAAACCATAATTTATGGTTAAATGGAAAAGAAAGACCTAATTTCGCTAGAGTTTTAAAATGGAGTGATGATACAGAAAAGACTGAGCTGCTGCTGATTACGTAAAGGATCAGGAGGTGCAGACACAGAATCTGGGAGGACACACTCCACAGTTATCTCCTCTAGAGGCTGCAAAATAGTGCTAAAACCCTGTTTACAAACACATTTCCTGAATGTGTCCATCTAAACCCACAAGTTTTAGAGCAATAAACTTCCCAGAGACAAGTGTCCTGACTGGGGGGGCACTGGTGTGCCTCTGCCTGTGCACATGCAGGTCTGGAGCGCCGAGTGAGAATGCCAGAGGAGAGCACGCAATGCAGCTGGCACACGATTACTTCAGCGCATGTACAGGGAGGTGATAAATCATTTAGAGCTTCAGGGATTAGGGACTCCTGCCAAACCCTCAAAAATCCTTGAAACTTGATAAGAAAGAAAGAAACAAAGAAAAAGTCAACACTATGTAAGTTCTATTTCCCTAACTTGGAAAATATTGATAAAAAAATTATCAGAGTATTTTATACAATTTATCCCATGCTTCATTATTGTGCACAACCTGAAAAAACACTGAGTAAGACTGATATTAAATCCCAAGTTTGTGCATCCAATTATTTTATTGAAATCAGATGGTTTGTATGTAGAAGTTGCCCTTTATGATTTTCCTGCTGTTACGGCAAGGGAAAGGGGATGCTTATTAGAATCCCCTGGTATAAATTTTAATGCCATTAAGATAATTTTCAAAAACCGCTTTCAAAATTGAACTAAACAAGGACTCCTGAGCTGGCCAAAGCAGCAACAACTTGTTTTGCTAGAAAAGCTTTGAAATTTTTTTCTACTAAAGCTGAAGAGTTACATTAGAGGGTAATCTGAGCAAATCAGCTTATTGCTGATCAAATTCATGTTATTCTGTTGGGTTAGCAGGAACGCTCTTGTCCCTCCACCTGCAAGCTTCTATGAGAGCTTATAAATTCAGTGTAAGCTCCCTGTTTGGTACCTGTTCACATCTGGTATTCAGGCATATAGACAAGTCCTGTTTAGCCATATGCTTGACTGATCCCACAGCACGTAAGTAACATTGCAGTGGCTTGTTAGTCACAGAGTTTCGCGCTCTTTGAGGCAAACCACAGAAATTCAGGCTCGAGCTTGGCAGTCAGAGCCCCTAGCAGAAGGTGTGAAACACCCACTGGGTATGGCCAATGTTCTGTTCAGTTTGGTATTCTCTCTCCAGTTGGGCAAAGGGAAGCGTTACTTAGACAATACGTGCAAGTCCGGACACTTCCTACAGCCCATTCCCCTTCTACATCCTGACCTCCACAACTGCTGTATGGAGGTTGTTAAGGAGACATCCCTGCCATGTCCCCAGGGGCTTGGCCATGGATTTGTCTTTGCCTTTATGAAACAGCTGATGCTCTTTGTCTCCACCATTGCTTTGGGCAGCCAGTTCCAGAAGGTCACTACCTGCTGTGTAGAGAATTATTCCCCCCTTTCAGTGGTTTTAAGTTGGTCCTACAGCATTTTCTTCAAGTGTTTCCAACCACTGGTGTTGTAAGAGTTGGTTCATTCACCACAATTCAGGATATCCTCCTGGGATGATAAATTCCTCCCAAAAGAATGCACAGAAAGTGCAGCAGAACATGCACGTGACAGGAGCTCCTACGATCCTTGCCTAAGTCATAGACAATATTAATTCCACAAGACGTTCCAGCACAGGAAATAAACGTATTTAAGTTTTCCTGTGTCTGGAAATATGCAGCAGAAGCTGTGATCACAAACTACTGATATTTGACCAAGAGGTCAGTTCCCAAAAGTCATTGCTGCTGAGGATGATATACTGACCACAAGAATATTTCAGTGCCAAAAGAAGTTCTCAATATGTAGTTTTACATATTCCAGTATTAAAGAAAATAAAGTCTAGCACTGCTGCAGCAGCTTGCAACCAAAGTCTGTAATGCGGTATAAAGGGCTATCCTCTTACATGTAAAATACATGTACCTTCCACAAATGCTGAACTACAGAGACAAGCACTAAGATTTTTCCAGAGCCCTATGATGTATAACTGCGTATCTCACCTGTCCATTGTGGCACTTGGCGGCATGTCAAGCAACCTGACACAGGGACTTGTCACACTACTGAACGACGTGCCCCACTTCTCTGAGGAGAAACTGCTGCATTTTTTTTCCAAAGTAATGATTTGCTCCATCCCATAAAAGCAAAGAGAAAGTGAAGATGAAAACCAGTATTTAAAAAGTGGAAATTAGAACTGTAGTAAAGCAATTTCCTTTTGAAAACATGACAATTGCTCAAGGCATAGGAACAAAGTGGCAAATCCTATTCCCCAAAGTATTGGGATCACTAGCAAAACCAAAGTGATGTTGCATTTCTGCACCTACAGAACAGCTGCCTGGCAAGTAAAGACAGCTCCTGTTTCATTCGTATCAAGCAGCGTTCAGGTGCTTGTCACCCTTGCTTCCCTCTTCAACTGCTTGAAACTGTAGAATGCAAACACCATTGCCATAATCTACTTTCTTTTGAAGAAAAGACACATTTTAAGTAACAACGAGGCCTTAGGTCCTCACATAAAATGTCTTTATAACCTCGATTTCCAATCCCGAACCAACTACAGAGGCCAGAGCCCTGACTCACAGTCATAATTTGTTTTGCTTCCAAGAGATTTTGTTTTTTTCTGCTCTTTCCACACCCACACATACACTTAGGCTGACTGATTTGAGACTGGTAACTGAACACATATCGGGACTCTGCACTGGCCACGTAAGGTTGAGTGACCACATATCTTTATTCCATTTAATCTAATAAAAGAATAAACTCCTAGATTTCCTTCAACATCCTCTTCCTTAGAAGAGCACACTTCAGCAGCCAAGACACTAAAGCAAAGGTCTGTTTAGCCTCAGGAAAGTGCGTACAATACCTGCCTGCCTCCCAACTTGCTCGAGCTTGTGCTGTTTTCCTCTGTGGTCATGAAATAAAATTAAAGATCAATTTAACCGCCTGGAAGAAACAAACCTATAAATAAGTAGTCATAAAACCTAGAAGACAAGACAGGAAGAAACAAAATCTAACGAACAAGAATAGAGGCTGAAAATCTAATTCCAGAACTAACTAAAGAAAAAGCAAACTTATTATTGAATAGTTCTGGGAAAGAAAGTAATTTACATTTTTTTCTGGAAGCACTTGTCAGTCACGAAAAAGGCAGGTTCATATGTCTTAGGCTACAGTTTGTTCACGTCTATGAAAACTAGGAGTCCCTGCCCTGAAGAGTTTACAGTCTCAGGGAGCGTTCACACTGATGCCGTAGGTGTGACGTTTTCTGGTCTAGACTTCTAAACAAACAATATTTCATTAGTCAACCTCTACATAATTAACCAGTCTCCAGCACCTCCTGAATGAGGATAACATGGCCCAATAAATTATAACACAAACTCCGTATTTGCAAAAACATGTGCAACTGCTGGAAGTTCTTATTCAACCTGTTCTAATTCAGACTGTAAAACCATCAGAGAAAAGGTACAAATGAACTGACCTGTAACTCAAACATTTTTGGGGAAAAGTGCCGAATGGGGTATACTTAAATATTTTTTTCATTGTATATTATAAGAAAACATACATTGCCAATCTAAAAGCATTACTTCATGAAGTCAGTGACAAAGTTCCTATCCCCTTTGCCAGGACCAGGATTCATTCCCATGAAAGTAGCATACGAACCCTGCCCAAAATTCAGGCTATTAATAAACACTGACGACTAATAAAGACAGAAAGGCAACTCATTGCTGTCAAAAAGAAAATATATAGTGGAACCCAAAGGCACCTACATGCATATCCTTCTTCAGGACAGCAATTCCAGTCTCACGATAGATTAAGCAATACGTTCAAAGGGTGAGGAAGAGGGAAATCATAATATTACTCAATTCTTTTGCAGAGCAATTTCTTTTCTCTAGTTCTCAGTGTTTATTTTAGAGATTTAATATCAGATATTCCAAACTGCAGTTCTGACGTTTCTTGAGCTTCATGGATAACTTATTAACCTGCTAGATAGAAAATTTTTTAACCTCAAATAAAAAACTGGATTGTCTGATTTCTTGATTGGCTGATTGCCTGTATTCCAAGGCGAGCTAAACTTCTACACATAGACCTTGAAGTGTCTACTCATTTTGGGTGGGGAATTCTCTCCAGAGTACATATCCCAAGGGGTAAACATTTGTTGCTGTTTTTACTGCTTGCTGAGTGAGTTTTCTTCATTGATGATTTGCAACATGACAAAAACCAAAGAATAACTCAGAATGAGAAGTACCAAGACAGAAACAACTTCTGCCTCTTTCCTTAGGGTAATAAAGTGTCTTGACTGTTCATTAAACACTGAAGCTGTAAAGCATCAAGATTTTGTATGTTAGATGCTCTGCTGATTCAAAAGAATCTTTTAATGTCACTTTCAAGTGACACTGAAAAGTCTTCTGTCTGATAAACTGACATTTATTTTTTTGCAGCAAGAAAAAATTAAATCCTTGCAAATAGACCAGAATTTTATCCTAACTGTATTGTTTTGGAAGAAAAAAACTCAGGAAGTTTCCTTCATCTTAAAGAGAATCCATACCCCTGGGTGGGTGGCACAGTGTAGTGGCAATAAGAAGAGACAATCTACTGGGGTTCCTTCAGGTGTTTCACCTGACAAAAGGACATAAAAAACTGCCTGTTCCCTCAAAGCTTGTCAAATAGCAAGAATTGCCTTTTGGCATTCTGTTACGAGATAACATCATCTATGGGGGAAAAAGGAAATAACCAAAAGATTTTAAGTGCCAGAAGAAATAACTGTTCGCATTGGAGTAGAACCCTAGGGTTCTGCTATTGGTCACAAAAAAAGAAAAAGGAAATATGAAAGACAGCACCATTTGACCTTTACATTTAGATAATCCTGATTCCAGAAGACTCTTTCCATGCCAGACTCCTAAGCCAGCACAGGTACAACCTTCTCCCACAGTATTTAGCCATAAAGATAGATAGAAAAGTCACAAGTGTATCAATAAACCCTTCTTTGCTGCAGATGGGAGAACGGTCCTCAAAATAAGGTCCCCTGATAAACGAACTGGGGGGGGGGGAATCTGTGCACAACAGAAAGAATCCAAATCTATGCATCTGACGCACGAAACGGCAAAACCAGCTTTTTGATTATGGGATGAACTTTCACTTCTGGTTGTTGGCTCTGAGCAACTTAGTCAACATTTGAAATTGTATAAATAAAGGAATAATTATCAAAGGATTCATCCGTAGACAATGCCATCTTAAGGTAACTCTTCTCAAATCATCACGTCTACAGATTCTTGTATTTGAAGTACTAAGAGCCTGGTTTTATTCAACCATCAAACACCTTTATCTTCACACAAAAGATTTTTGGGTTTTTGGTTGGTTGGTTGTTTTTTTTTAAACTTTTCCCCTTCACACTCCAATCATCCACCAGCCCTTCTGCGTCCTCTTGCCAACTCTCCAGGGGCGCACAGAGCTGAGCCACAGGAGCCTGCAGACTCTCCAGGGCTGTTGAAGAAGAGGTGCATCCCTGCACTGGGCTTAGCAGTCCCTCAAATGCCGATTCTTCTACCTGTGCAAAACTGCAGTTTTACAAAGTCATCTTAAGGTAGAACTTAAGTTACTTAAGACAGAAGAGTCTTAAGTAATGAACTTCTTTCAGACTATTTGTTCAACTATCTGTCTATGTTTATGAAAGCAGAGGTGAGACTGAGGAGGGGCAGGGGAACTTCAAAGCTCCAAGCCACAGGTCTCTCTCAGATTTTTGCAAAAACCACCTGAGGAAATATGTCAAGTGGTGGGTGTTATGCAGTGATTTTTCATTAATTTTAATTACTGTCATTCTATAGGATAGTGAGCATCCTCAGTCCTTTGCCTCCAAATTGCACTGGGATTTATGCCAAATTTCTTCTCCCTCTTTGGTTCCCTCAAGCAGTATTTAGTAATGGAAGCGCTTTAACATGTTTAAATAAGAAGTGTAAATGCCAAACACCTCTGAATGAGAAGGAACCTGTATCTTAAATGGCATATGAAGCCTCTATTCATAATTCTATAAACTAAAAACCTGGACTATTTGGATCAAATAAAAGGCTTGATCAGGCTTGAGAAGAGAGTAGATGGAACATCCCCATTTAAATAAAAGCAAAACAAAACACAAAGCAACTCTTAACTTTTAATAACCATTACTAGAGCATACTGAGGGTGGAGGGGAAGGAAGAGACATAAACCCACAATCAATTCCCTTGATGGTAGCTTATTGTTTTACTTTAAAAAAAATAAAATATTGTCTGCACCAGATTTGCAGTACAGGTGACCTAATAATAATCATCTGGTCCTGGCTTCCTTGAGCCATGACGACTCCAGATCCCATTCTCCTCTCACGTCCCCCAACAACTATATGAGAACCGCTTTTCAAACTCAGGCATCCTTGTTGCAGTGCTTATTTTCAGATAAATTAGTCTGATGGGGCAGAAGTCGCATGCCTGCACAGAGGACTCACCATGACCTGTGTTTGGAGCTAGCCAGGCATGAGCCATGGCCAATCCAGAAGTGGTACAGCCACATTAGCATGGTTTTGAGCCCAGATAAGGTGCCTACCTTCTAGGAGGCGAGCAAAAAAAGAAAAAAAAAAAAGTATCATCTCAGGAATGATCATCAATGATTAGTGGCTTGAGAACAAGATCTTATTTGTTTGTGACGTAAAGATTTCATTAAAGACGGCAACTCCATGTTAGTTAGAAGTATCTCATGATAGCTGTGGTGTGTTTGTCCAAATAGAGACTTTCTTTTCCAAAAAAGCAGTATTTGTGAAGATTCATTTGAAAGAGACTTTCACTGAGATTTGCTGCATCAAGCCTTGCAACCAGAATTAATCCTCTACAAAAAGCAGAAGTCAGACCGTACGCTTCCCCATGACAGTCAGGTTACCTGCAGAGACATTCCCCACTTCTAAAGGAGAATAGAGGTCCAAAGAACACACATCCACTAATTTTCCATAGCTTTCCACAGTTAACCAAATGGCAACTCACTGATTTTTTCATGGTTTGTACTCTTCCACACCCACAAGTGGAGCTCACCCACAAGCTTAGCCATTTTTCTTGTTAACAAGTGTCAGTAGAAAGGGGAATACTTTCCACCCTCCGCTAAAGATCCCAAGCTGGTACTCTTTAAGTAAGTACAGTTACCATTTCTTTCCAAATGCACCTACATTGCCTTCTCAAAGCTATTCCAGTCTGAAGAAGTCCTTCATCTATACCTCTTGGCGACCTTTGTAGCAAGGCTCCTTGTCACACTTGCCTGGTCCCAGGCTCACTTTGCCCCACCTTCCCCAGTTCTCCTATTCACTTTAGGTAAAAGCCAGTTGTGCGCCAGACCCTAAGCTTTCACAACACTTTTTACTCAACATCTCCTACAATAAGCCTTCTGAAGAGGAGGGTTTGGTTTGGGTGTTTGTTTTTTGGGGGGGGGAGGGGGGGGTGAGGGGGTGTCTCTGTATGTGTGTTTGAGGTCTGTGTGTGTGTCCTCTTCCCCCAGTTACAAAGTTCTCCCTGCACCATCGCCAGCCCAAGGAAACCTGCCATTGTGCAATTATATAGTCTCTTTGTGGTACAAATTTCCTGCAACTACTCAAAATCTCATGATATAGAAAGTGACATTTTGGGAGCAAACGTGTGCTGGAGACTATTTAGAGACCTAAATTGAACAGAGATACACTGAAGGCTGAGTTACAACTAACTTACAGAAGCACCCTTCAATGTTCAGAGTGAGGATATTAGAAAGGATTTTCTCATTCACTCTCCAAGTTCTTTTTCACCTATAAAACATATCTAGTTGTCTCGAAACTAAATTCAGACACGTAAAATTCAATTTCAATTCATTACCTAGCACTCTACAGTGAAAGGAGTCAGTAAATGCACACCACCAATATCCTTCCACATTGTCCTTCCTTCTCAGATGGCAATTACTACTTTAAGTCACCCCAAATGGAATTGGCCCGAAATCTTCACTTTCTGCTTGACTTAGAGCAGCGACATCAAGCCAACTCCACCACATACCCCAGGGGCCTGTCACAGCTTCCAGGCTATATCATTCCTTGCAGCCAGGCCCTGGCTGTACACCTTCTAAGATGGAAGGCAACAAGTTAATCTGGGTAGTTTATGGACAGCACAGAAAGGGAAGGTCCACCTGCCCTGAAACAGTGGTCTGGGAGAAGCAATGAATGCTTTCATGCACTAGAGTTGTCCCTTCAGGTATTTAAACTGAAATCTGAATTAAATTTCTATCTTTAAATTGAAATCCCACCCAGAGACAGAACTTATATCACTTGGGGGAAAAAACAAACAAACAAAAAAAATGATCAAAACACTCCACGTGTTTCCCGCCCCCCCAAATTTCAGCAGCAGCTTTTTTTTTCCTTCAATTTTCTGGCCAAAAAATAGAGTGGAAAATGAGATTAAATGAATTTGAGATTAAAAAAAAAAATAAGGTGGGAGGTTAATTATTCAATTTAAAGAAAATAAATTAATAACTGTTTTATTTCCAAACAGAAACTACAACAATTTACATTAAAAGCTTTAGGATTATTCTTTTTTGACCCTTCTAAAGGTTCTACTGGCGTCAGTTCTTGGCTGAAATATTTACCTAGAACTACTGAATGTAGCTGTGTTCTGTGTGTTGAAGTGTCCCTTAGTGATTCATTTGATTCTGGTCATACCAGAATTTCAGCTTTGTTACTTGCTAGGTCTGATTTTGGCCTTCCAGCATTTGTGAAGCATTTGCAACAGCAAAGATAAGGAAGATGGTAGAATAATCAGGAGGTGGAAAGAATAGAAGGACTTTTTCAGTGGACAGAGAAAGAACATCTGTGTTGCCTTTGGGTCACATTTGGTAACACAGAGATCAGTTTTCTGCAGGAAGGGGATATTTCACTATGCACATATTTCGTATGAGTACATGGCAGTGTCATATTTAAATTGCACAAGCTGGACCTGAAACCGTTCTGCATTCTCTACCTATGGAGAAGGCAATGCAGAAGAACCACAGAGAATACAATTACTTTCCCCCATTCCCATGCTGTACTCTCTTTTGTTACAGTTTCCACTTAGACAGACAGATAAAACACCTTAACAGTTTAAATCCTTGCACTAATAAGGGGTATGGACCACTTTTTATATCAAGCTGTGGTGTTTGTTTACCTTTGCACGACACATTAGAGCCCAACCTCCAAGAACTATAACAAGGTCACTCCTTTACTGGTATTCTCTGTAGTTGTTTGGCACTGAGATTTGGACATGTGAAGAGACACATCTTTCAGCATCAGTAGATTTAGAGAATACATGCTCTGCTTTGAAATACAGGAAAATTGATCCTGCAGGGCTGTTTACTTCATCAACACACCTTTAAGTGCTAGCAGGGCACCTGCATGTTGCGTAATTGCTATTTTTCTCTCAACCAAACATCAGCAAAATTTGTAGTAGGTAAAGTTATAATCACAGGGAGTGCTACAGCCAGTTTTCACAGCTCATATTTAAAAAAGGAAAAAAAGTTAACTAGCCACATCAATTGTGGAGCCTTCCTGCTCTCTTCCTTTATTACATGCCCCCTGAACCGGCATTAGCTTTGGAAAGGGAGCTTCTTTGAGCACACGGAATAATCTGGTGCATACATATACTTTCCTTTGTGTTAGGCTTTCATAACAACAAATTCTCAGATTAAGAATTATTCAGAAAGACTCAGTTTTCCCCAGTATTTTGTGGAAGCTAGATTTGTCTGCGTTGTTTTGGTATAACAGAACAAAGCAAAGCAATCCAAGTGATAGTATATTGCCCTTCGTGATTTATTTTTTTTTTTACCCAGGTCTTTTCCTAGCTCAGTTGGTGAGGCCTTAAAGTCTCACAGCTGTTTACAACAAAAATGCCCTCTTCTCCCACCGAAGGCAGAGTTAAGTTTGTGAGCACACAGTTAAGCCAGTGGCCAGGCAGTTAAGCCACCACCAGTCACCAGTGGCATCAAGCAAGGATAAAAAACCAGGTCAGCCCTCATTAGCTATGTGTCAGAAGGCTGCAGATGACCTGCACTGCAGCAAAGCAGCATTAGCTCAACACACACCACCGGATAGAAAGCATCTCCAAGAAGTTATACATTTAATAAGGACTAAAGTCAAAAACTAGTAACAGTTTGGAGACTGCAATCAAGATCCTGGATTTTTAAAAGAGGAATTACGCATTCCTATCCTCATTTATGGCTAAGCAAATCCATAAAGCACAGACACACGAAAAGATTTCTCTGCACCTTACTGACTCATGGTAGGTTTTTGAAATAGCACCAGCTCTTCAGCCTCACGGCTTAACTCAAGGCCTGAGAGGCACTATGTCACTTGATATAGTTACTAATGGTAGGTATTCAATAGACATCTATTCAGCTTTATTTTCCTGAGCTCTTAAATTAGGTTTTTGGCATGATTCATTAGCATTATTTAAATTCTATACTTCCAAAGTTATAGACTGTCCTATTAATTTTGGTCTACTTCCTTGACCTTAATGATGATAATCCTCTACATCCCGTCAGCTACAAACAGATCTTCCCATTGCTGCAAGTTCCAGCCTTCTTTTCTCCAAGCAGCAGTCAAAGCCGACACAGCAGCAGTCACTAGGAATGCCTCCTTTGCATGAAAGGCTACATTTTCACAGCAAGATTAAGCTCCACAAGCAAGATTAGAGCTTCCTTAGCTCTTTCAGCCTGCCCATCACCTCTCACATTTCTTTGCAATTCCACGCTGTATTTCCTACTGTATTGATCTATACATAATGTAGAGCTAATCTAAGAAGGTAAATGCAATGAGATTTCATCAAGAAGTTATTTTTTTCTACGCATTCCCCAAAGAACTATGCAAACCTTGAAATTCATTGTTTAGAGGACTTTTTCCCTCTCACTTTTTGACTCACATTAATACACCAACTTCCTTGACCTAACCTTGTCCTACTGTTCTTTTTAAAACCAACTATGACAGACCACAACATACAACAGTGTTGTCTCTCCAAAAAAGGCCCTGATCTTCATCTATGGACAAGCCTATGCTGCATTTTCTGTACTGATAAGCAAAAAGCATGTCAGAATATTATTTTGGACCAAGAATATAAGCATCTAGTAAATCTTTCACCACTTCCTTTTGTTCCTCATGAAATTATTTTTTAAAAAACAAACAAACAAAACAACAAACCTCCAAATTTTGAAAAGATTAAGAACGAACATAACTCCTCCCATCACCACTCTGAACGCTATGACCCAGTTCATCAGCCTCAGAATTTGGGCTCAATGTCTGACTCCGGGTGTATCTTCAATTGCACATTGGCAGGATGCTGCCTAATGACTAACATAATGAGCCACAGTTTAGCTCTGTACATAATATAATAGTGGAAAATATACAGCACTTGCCAGAATGAATGTATGGATGAATAAGGATGCTTAAGGGTATGCAACAGTAAATAGATATTTCTCATGTGACTGATCGGAGTGAAAACTGTATTCCAGTTTATTACATAGCCTGCAGACATAAAATTGAATGGTAATTGTTTGAACTAGATTCAGCAATACCTACCACAATCCACTAATGAGAGAGACCTGTGTTGTCTTGCACTTTTGGATTAAGATTGTTAAATACATTGTATTTTTAGAACAGCAATCAGGAGCTTTTACATTGCTCAATAAACACCCGACACAAAAGTTTAACCAGGTAGAACAACTAGTCTGGCTAGTAAAGAACTACAACATGAGAAAAGTTGGGGCTAATTCAACTTCTACATGGCACAGGAGAGAAGTCTGCAGTCCAATTCAACGCTATTCTGAGTCAATAGAGGACGTGCACTGGTTTCACTGGATTTTACTCAAGTCTATATTGAGGCCAATTAAGAAAGTTACCAAATTAGTCTATGGAGCAGTTCTGTGATTTTTTTTTTTTTTTAGAACTGAAACAAAGGTCCTGCTTTGCACTGAAAGTCCCTTTAAAACAACAAAACCTTCCTATGTTTGTGTAACATATACAAGAACCAGATCAAAAAAAAGTACAGATCTCCACCTCATAAAAAGTTTTAGGAATGACTATAGGAAATCCATACAACCTTAAACATCTAGCAATAATGTATACAAAGACTGATAAACTTCTTTAGGAGTAACTGATGCAGAACACCACCTGATGGAAGTTTCTGGCTTCACAATCTGCTATTAACACCAAAGCACAAGAACGTAAGCATGAGTGCCTACACACATCAGCTTCATTATTTAGGGAAAGCTGAACATACATTTATCATGGGCAGCACTGACACATCAAAGTGCTGATTATATGCCACCGTAGGGCTACCCAAACTTAATTGCTCCATAGCTGCTCAACATCAATATTGCAAAAAGCTGCAGGCAGATCCCTGTTGATTCAAAGGAAAGGACATAGCCTGTTACATCAAAGATGAAGCTGCTGGGCCAGAGAAGACAGCAAGCAATACATGGAAAACAAACAAACAACCCCAGCAGTTTTAATTGCTTCCCTGCCTATTCTGTCCAGGCCTTGTTCTTTCTAGGAAATACTGCCTTAACGAAAGCTGGGAGCAAAGCCGACACAGGGTACAGGGAAGGCAATGCAGTGTTACTGTGGAGTCACTGTGGTTACACCCAAACCACACTGAAGTAGAAAAAGCAGGAGCAAGCTAAAAAGATATGAGCTACTCTATCATGCTGGCAGGTTGCTCAGTTTTCTTTTAACAGTTACCACTCAGACCATCATGAAGAGTAATTATGCTAGAGAGAAATAAATAAATGAATAAAGGAAAATCCCAAACAACACCTATGACTTATATAGATTTATCACTTCCCAGCCACCCAAAACACAGTACATATTGAGAAACCAGGAAAAGAGACACTATTATCCATAAAACGATCTCTAAAACAAAAGCCAAAAAACCCAAACTCAACGTCAAAAAAAGCAAGGTAGTGTGGAAAATCAACTCTTTTGAGCACTTCAGGAATTATCCAAGTCTCCATAACCACATAGCAGATGAGCAAAGAACAGCGCTATAGTCTTCACATTACTTATTTCCCCAAGCATCACTGCTTGACACAAGACCACAGTCGTAAGAACAGGCTCAGTACAGAGACATCCCTCCCTTCCCACACACTGTAACATACCATAATACGCTCCTGCTTGGAGTCTTAGCCATGAATCTCACAACTGCTGTTTTCCCTCCTGAAGGACAGGAATTGTATGTTGCATAATCAGAGCTTTCAACATAATCAGAGCAGAAAGCTTCCCAGAACAAAATACTGAATAACCCAATACCCCCACTTTATTTTCATTCTCAACCGGCTCAGGTGTAAGTGTTCAGGTCCAGTCATCAGTTGGGTTTACCCACAGCTGTGGGTAAATAAGGGTGGACTAGACTACAGAGAAAGTGAGCAACCGTTTCTAACTCTAAGTCAGAGCATCTGACTGTCAAAGCTCTTTCTCTAAAACACACAACAGCAGCTCAAAACCAGAGAGAAACCAACTGCAGGACATGTTTGCTCCACCACCACTGTGATGACTGGACCACAGGAAGACACAGGGCTGTTGAACCGAGCCTGCCCTGAGCAGGGAGGTGCCTGCCCAGCCCTGGAAATCCCCGTTTGGAAGCACAGCTGAGGCAGGGAAGAAGCACTGATTTCCACCTGCACCCAGCAGCACCTGTGCCAAGAGCCCACCACAGCCCCAGGCCTCTCCAGGTGCTTTCTTTACATCCTCTTGGCTTTCGTTTAAGGAGGCCGACAGAAATGTTCTTCTCGCAACAGAACACAAGTAAAAGTCAGGAAGCATAATAAAATATGACACACAGAGGCTTTTTTTTTTTTTTTCCCAATACCAGTAGCTTTACTGCAGTCACTCTTCACTTAATATGAGAGCACTGGGGTTCTTGTTGAAAGTATTAGGAATATTTTGTGTTAAAACTCAAACTGATGCATAGCGCAAGGCTGCTCACTGTTGGTCTCAGAGCCCTAGAAGGTAGCTTGCAAACTATACATTTTTGTGATAAATGGAAAGAACATAAAAATGACCATTTTTCAAATAGTTTTTCATTATTGTGCTTTTATAGTTCAGTCCAGAGCCAGGACTGAACTATAATTCAGATTCTGCTCAGATTCTGGCATCTGTAAATGTACCAGATCTGACATTTACAGGGAATGCCTAACATTGGAGTGAGCCAATTATTTTTGGAAGAAGCATTGCTAGGAATTAATATGCATGGATGTTTTCTAAAGGAAAAGATGTGTTCAGATCTATCATCTTATTGTCACTTAGGCATAGCTTGTAGCAGTGCATGAGCTGCAGAGAGAAATAACAGTGAGGGGAGGAGAATAACAGTGATAAGAGAATACAGAGTGTAACCGGACACTCTCCATCCCAACAAAATACCGCACCTGAGCGGTGTTGTATTGTGTAGTATTCTTACACAGTACAACACAATACTGCACCAGAGTCGTAACACCATGCTCAGGTTCTAGCTCTTTGCTATGGCTCCCGAGGTGTAGCAGTAACTTACTTCACTGGAGTATGTTTGTTGTGGTTGCCAATACCTGATTAAATGTTTGAAGAAAGTCTTATTACTTTATGCACATAATCTATGTAAAATATATAAATGACACGCTTCTATTTCCAAAAGACAGTTCAATCATGTTATTAAGGCTTAATTATCCAAAGCTTTAGTATCTAATGCCATAAATATTTTTACTGAAGTACAAGACTGACACCAATGAAGTCCTTGATAGGATTACCACAGGAGCAGTCATACAGTTTGTATCTAATAAAATGGGATTAGGATGACTGATAATGAATCATGGCATTTGAAATACATTGTTGGCTGATGATTACATGTTATTTAGTCTTCAAGTGTGGTTTTGGATAAATCCATTATTATCCATATACTTTTGCAATGGTCAAGGAATGTTTTACAAACTAGTTACCTTTACAAATTTATGACACCTTGTAAGTGCCCCAGAATGATATTTTCCACCCTGTTGAAGAGCTGCCTTAATTTTTTCGCTTGCTGATGGCACATTTCCCAGTGACTTAATTCCTATTGGCAACCCCTGCACCGGGGTACAGCAGCAGAACAGCAAAGGTCTTTTGCTACTGACTCAAAGGTATAAATTTGAGCTTTGCAGTAAACTTGTCCTGAAAGTCAGACCCAGGCAAGTCCAATGTTTATGAGCACAGGACTATTAGGTCTGGGAGTCCAGGTTGCCAGATACTCCCTTGGCTGCATTAGTTCCTTGCATTAAAGTAGCTAAAAAATCTGGTATCTCTTAAATTAACCCCGTGGCTCACATAGGTGCTTGGCCCTGATCAACAACATTATCTCTCCACATTTAACAATGCATGGTTAACTTTTCACCTACCACAATTCTACTGTATTTTGTAGCACAAACAGAAGTATGTGGTATTTTCGAAGTGAAAATGCTTCAAGTTTTGGAGGATTTTTTGGGAAACTTTTGCTTCACAGAGGAAAATAAGAACATAGGGTATGATGCAAAATATGTGGTCTGGGAAATTTTCCCACAAGAAATGTGCCAGTCAGGACACGTTCTTGGTAATATATACAGGACAGATGGATATCTTAATAAGCTCAGGACATAAGTCTCTAGCAAAGGACTTGTTCATTTGCCTTGAGGATGAAGGAATACTTCTGTGGCAGTATTCTCCCAAATTTCTCCAAATTATTTAGACCATAAAGTTACTGGGGAGTAGAGAACAAGAAAACCACAGCAAGTAGAATTGGAGTAGCTTGAAACTGGCCTGGTCAACTTGTGTGCTTCAGCACCGTTGTCATGAGAAGCAGCGCTTGTGGTGCATCAGGGAGAGCAGCTGAAGCCAGAATATCACTACAATCTGGTACATGACCCTTGCATGCAAATTAGCTACAGAAACTGGTGTCTGAAATCACATCTCCAACGTCAACCTCCTACAAGTATCTGAGGATTTGACAGTGTCCACATGAATTTCAAGAAGTGGGAAAGAACACTTGCGTTTTCTATTTGCAGGAGCTGGATTTAGTCAGCTCTATTTAGTGAAAAATTGATGGAAAACACTGTGAGTTGAAATGTTATTTCTGAACTGACTGCTCTCCTGTGAGACTCTCATTCAGGGTAACTGCGCTTTAATACTATTTTTTTTCCAATTTCATTAGCTATCTCTTAATTGCAAACGCCGAGCCAAATTTCTGAGGCTGAACAGAGCTGTGTTGTTTGCATCAGTGCTTGAGAGCAGTATCCACCTCAGACCTCACGTAATAGTAATAACAGTTGCTAAGAGATCTCAAAGGGAAAACACCCTTTTGATTGCAGCAGGGGCTGTGGGGAAGCCGACGGGCAGACGAAGAGGCTGAGAAGGAAACACATTGAAGATGATATGGCTATGAAAAAGAGGTTCCCACTCGTTTAGCACATTCGGATTTTCAATCATATCTCACTGTATTTGTAGGAAGCTAAAGAGCTACACACCCTGTTATAAATATGGACACGAAACTCCCAGTGACATTGCATCAGAAGACATTTGTCAATAGAAACAGGAGCCTTTTCTACGGACAAGGGAGGCTGGAGCATAGTACAAAAGAATGGCTGCAGACTGGAAAGAGAGTGCTGAAGTATGGGAGAGGTGGGCTGTCATGCTACTACATTAAACTGCTGTCTTTAGGAACGTAATTCCTAGCATTCTGATTCTCCCCTCTGTTAAGCCAGTTCTGTTATCAAGGAATAAAAATATATATCAACTTCTTTTTTCTTTTGTTTGTTCTGGCTCTTGCACTTCCATGCCAGTGCCTGTCTCCTGCATTAAACAGGCTGCTCCTCCCTGCCCAGCAACGCTCTTTCTTGCCACCTTTTCAGCTGCTGCTGGCACTCATGCTAATAATACTTGTGCTAATGTAATCACACTCCAAACAAAGCAAGGGCAACACGCTGATACCCCTACCTTGTTTTTAAACAGACTCCCGCTACGTCTGGGAACATGCAGATTACCAACAGCACGGTGCCAATGGCAGCAGGAGGGAGACACCCTCAATTTGCCCTGGTATCCCAGAGTAGGAGGAGTGAAGCCAATACCAGTGTTCCCACTGAAGAAAAGTCTGGATAACCACAGTGACTAGTCAGGCTTACACACAAAACTGCCTCCCGCAGTCCAACTGAGGACATTTTCTGTCGTAAAGTAGGAAGTGGGTAAATAGAACAAAACAAGGGGTGGGATCCAGCTGGCTTGCGTTCACTTGCAGCTCTGTGACCGATTTTCCATATGGCTTAGAGAAAGTTTGCTGCCGTTCAGCTTCTCCATCTGTAAACTGGGTATAGTGATATTCATCTCTGTAGTAGAGTTGAGGGGCGTAGTTTCATAATCTGCACGGGAATTTTCACTAAAGGGCTATTAGTACATCAGCTACAATCTTCCATTTACGTCTGGTTGTGAAGGACACAGAAAACATCCAAAAAAGTGTTAATCAAGTGCTAATCTTGCTACTAATTATTTTAACTGCTTACATTTGGAATTTCTGTATATGTTTCTCTTACTTTCCTTCTCTAAATGGGAGTAAAATGTACAAAAGGGCAGGTATTTCCTTCTTTCTGGTCTTACTCCACCTATTTATTGGGCCATACTACATGCCTGGGAGTTTCATAATGGGAATTGGAAATGGAATTAAAGAAAAGGAAATTGCTACAAATGAAGCAATTTCCTGGGTGTAAACAGCGCTTGTAATTTTGAAGAACAGATTTAACATGAAAACATATTTTGTTCTGTCAAACAAGTGTGATGATTTGTTGTTAGATACTATTTAGCTGAGAACACTAACAAATAACCTCATTATGACTGCTGATGACATAAAAGACCAAGAGGTGAACACCGAGGTCCTAATTTGGGCAAAACTCCAGAACTTCAATGATACTTTTGTCTAAGTAATTACATTAGGATCTGGTCTTGGCAGGTTCCAACCCTAATGGATAACAATACACCCTGGATTAAGTTTTCAAAAATTTGGTAACTTGCTTTAAAAAAAATAAACTGAGACTGTAGGTGCTAAATCCCATTGACTTCCATCAAAAGTCAAAAACTTAGCATCTTGTTTCATGACACCATTTCGACACCTGAGTGTCTGCACTAAGTATTTCTTGGGATCTCAAATGCATGACTTGAATAGGCACTGGGCATCTGCCTCATCCAGCCTCTGTGCAAGTCCCACTCTGGCTGCATCATCTTTTGAGACAGACCAATTGTGGTCTTTAGACCACAGGCACCATCTCGCTGTGGCAATGCCCTCCAAGAGCTCCTATTCCCACGGGACCTTCAAAAGCATTGAAGAACACTGCCTCCTGGTGAGTGGCAGGGCACACGTGCCATTCATTGTGGCTCTAGTTAGCCAAATCCCTTTGAAAACCCATTCCCCGCTTCTTTTGGAAATAGCTATTTAAGCTTCTACTCACTTAAACCTCTTTAATAATTTCCTTCCTGCTTATTTCAGCATTGAGGGATGGACGTTGAGAATTGGTCTTCATACCTGTGAGTGGCTTTAAACACAAAAGATTCAGTTAATTTGTCAAAACTAAAAGACGCTGCTTGAAGTTGCTGGCTAAACTAATAATTTCTGAACATCTTAGTAGGTAACACAGTTGACCAGCCTACAGAGAGATGTGTTGATAGTTACATTGGTTTGAACAGTTAGGGCTAATTTTAGTCTTCTGAGAAGTCCACTGAAGTTACCTGGCTGCCATGAAGAATGAATTTGGTGGTGTTTATTTTCTACATGTTCTATGACTGAAAAGAGTATGCATACTACATCCGCAAACACTGCTTCCTGCCAGTATGCATAATTCTTTTTTTGGAAACCCTTTGAAGACTTTGGATCAAATTTGAAGGTATTAAATTCCATTTTAGCCTTTACTCTTCCACATCATGTGGCCTGATGAATATGTACGACACAGGCATAAAACATCAATGTCAAAAAACATCAGAGAATGTATCTGCTGCAATGTGTGAAATGAATTTCACCACCACAGACTGATGTATCACTGAGGCATAACATTTGGTTAGTTGTCTTATCACAGCAGCAAAAGTAAATTATACTTCAGCAATCCTGGATGTACTAGAGGTAAGAAATATCATTCATCCAAGAATAATCAACTTCTGGAAATCATTCACAGCTGCTATAACTGAGCACAATGCACCAGCAATTAGTTGTGCATCGTTGCTTTTGAATTGCACAAAGCTGACTGCAGTGGGGGTGGTGAACATTTGTTAAACTAGGTTTTATATGAAATAAGAGATCACCTGGAGGAGGGCTGTTACTGGAATTTACATTTCAGGTCATATCTGGGAATTTACATTTCAATTGTAGAATGTCTCCACTTGGCTTTCACAACTAATGATGTCATAGATCAAAGATACTGGGTATCTTAGAAAGCCCTGCTGGAGAGATACAATGAATAATTCAACGTTTGCAGACCAGCTCCTACTCTTATTTGTACAGGGATTAATAAGAAGTGATTCCATTGAAATCAAAAGAAAATTTTATTCCGGTATGAGTGATATCAGAATGAGAGAAACAGACTGCACCCATGGTTTTACTGCCTTCACAGTCGGTGTCAGGCCCAGATTCAGTCCACCCAGGTTAAATGAAATACCTGAGGTTTAAAGCTATCTTTTACAGTGCACGAAGAGGGTGGCACTTTGAGAGGGAAAAGAACTGCAAACTATAGAGAAGATTAAGGCAGCTAAACTCCTACGTCAAGAATCTCATTGAAACATTTGATGATAGACCATATGAATTCATTGCATACCCAGTAAAGACAATGAAAGCAGAGATCTGAACAGTAATGAAGCGTCTGCGTTTGGATAAAGTACAAATGAGAACACTATTCTTTTTATCAACATTTTGCAATAGCAAGAGGGAACAAGCCTGACAGTATTTTGTAATAGGCTTCTATGTACTCCTAGGAAAAAAAAAAAGAAATAAACAAACAAATCTATGAAGAAGTAGGTATTAAAGGCCCAGTTATAGTCTCAAAAATTCTGTTGTTGGATTGTACCAAGTGTCGCCATTTGGCACTGTCCAAAGAGTGTACACAAACTCCATGCTCAGATGCACATGTCAGTCTCTACTGCCAAACCCATGAACCACTGTGTTCTCCTACTCAGCTTCCTCCTATACTTGGCTTTAGTCCCACAGAAAAGTTTCCAGTTGGTGCCCTTTTCATGCTTTCCCAATCACATTTGTCTCATGAGTTTAATGAAGAAGGGACAAAAGAGCCAGCAAGACCCAAAGACACGCTAGATGAAAATGTTACCTAGCAAGGTATCTTGTTAGATATGGAAGGCTGCATCTTCTAGTATCAGAAGTCTAGTTACTTGTTTCATACAAACATAAACCAATTTTTTGTTTGGGTTGGTTTTTTTTTTTTTTTAAGGAGAGACTCATACATGACTTCTCATGTTTGTATGGACATAGTCATGTGCAAACACTCAATAGTTTCATCAGTCCAGCCAGGGTTTGTGTACATTTCACACTGAGAAGCTGCATTACTAAAGGAAGTATACCCAATGGTCAGTGCTACCATTTAGGATGACAGAAGAAATCATATTGGGGCAGGATAGGCCAAAGTAACTTAATTAATTATTTTCTGTTGTAAAACTGGAAGCCTCTTGGAAATATGTTTACACAAGTTACATAAAGACAGAGATTACAGGTTTTTAACGCAACTCAAATGCAAAGTAATCATAACCATTGCCCTTTTTTTCTTCAACTAAGTCAAAACATGGACAAAATTATTAGAAATGTCAAATGGCAATATTTGCTGCTCAACCCTTGGAGTACCTCAACATTTGGATTTATGACTCCAGTGAAACCAATAAGAGCAGCAATTACGGCAGACAATAATCTGAGGGAATATACAATGGCCAAAATTAACTCTGAGTAGGAAATGACTATAAGAGGATAAACAAAAATAAGGAAGCCTGAAGAAGAATAGCTCTTTCCACATTACCAGTAAAGAATAAAAAATAGCATGTTGTGCAGAATTTGAAAGATAGTACGAAGATTTCTTTTCTGGAAACTCTCTTTTCTGGCATTTCTTTTTTTCTGATAAACAGAGACAGCAGTTCACAAGAAAAATGAAAATTTAACTGAAGTATACCAAAAGCCTCAGCTATCACGGTGGGCAGTTCCTGGGCACCAAGGCTCAAAAAGAACCTTTCAAGTGCTTTACGTTATACTTTCTGCTCTGGTTCAGTGCCATGATTTGCGAAGGCTGAAGTGTAACAATAAACTTCTGATGGAACTTAAGAAATAACCAATCTCTTTATAAAAACACAAAGCTTAATACAAAACCAGCTCCTATTCAACAGCTGAGAAAGAAAAAATAAAGTTCACGGTTACTCTCCCAGCCTCAGGTGATTTGTGGCTCAAGGCTTCCTTCCTCTACACTGATCTTCTCTCCATAACTTTCCTTTTACAGTCTCCTCCTATTCTCATCTTCACTTCTTCTTCTATCCTAATGCTCATCCTAGAGACAACCTCCCCAGTCTTGAAGCCTCAGATGATTTCTGATTTTTCATTTAAATCCTTCCTTCAAACACCTTTCTTCCCTGAAGCTAAGAATGCTTTACTGCAACTCCTGCAACCACATTGAAATGATTCTCCATCTTTGGTCTGCTGTTTCGTGTGTTGCTTGTATGAGTGGCTTATTCTGTTTTCATAAGAAATTCTTCAGCAGTCTCTGTATCTCTTTATGCTGCTGTGCAGGAGCTATTTCATTGACACTGCACAAGTGAGTAATACATCTGGGTAAGTTAATAGAAAAGCCCCAAATTGCAGCAGACCATTCAGTAAAAGCAATAATTGGGAGCAGTAAATATCATTATCATTTACAATTAGAATATATACACTATCCACCAGTCTGGCAGTTCAAAAGCAAGCTAAGAACTACATCAGTAGGCTATTTTGTTTTGAATAATTAGCTTTATAAGAGAACGTTGATCAAAGGCATTGGTAGCAAGTTTAGTGAAGTGTTCATCATGTACAAAGTACCTGGAAAATTGCTCAGACCTGAACTCAGCTCAGCCAAAATAAGGTAAACCATAAATAATCAAGGTTAAAGATGAACTGTCAGATCTGAACAAAGGAATTCCACAGACAGGAAAGCATGGCTACAGTCTCGGCAGCAATGGATGGTTTTTAATGAGGACCCCTGCAGGACTTCAGAACTTCACAATCAAAATAGTTGGATCATACCTGCTCTGAACAGCTGCTTACCTCTTGGCTGCAGCGACCAGTAATGTGCTGTAGAAAACACAGCCAATCGTGCTCGTTCTTCATGCAGCAAAATAATTGTCAAGGGAGGGAGAGCAGGTCACCTGTGTGAAAGCTGTCCAGTGCCACAAGAAACCTACAATGACACAAATGCAAAGTTTCTTGATGCCATCTAGTTTAATGAAAAGACAGTGAAATGTTTGAGATATGGGGAAAAAGTTCATAATATTTTGTTGTGAACAGAGAAAACAATTCAGGCTTTTCTGCTCATCTTGCTGAATCATGGGGCAAGGTCTCATCTGTTGCTCAGGGCTGCCCAAACAGCTTACTGTAGAAACTAAAGTTTAGTAAACAGCTGCCTTCTATATTTTTTTGCACGTTTACAGCTAGCTAATGAAAGGTTCCCCTAAAGTGAGTGAAAACATTAATATTTCTCCTATGAAATCTCCTATATTTGTGAAAAACCTCTCATAATAAGCCTTTCTGTTCTCCAGAATTGCTGGCAAAAGATCTCTTGTGGACAACTTGTGATACTGCCTCATGCTCCAGAGACACCTTTGGTAAGGAAGTAGACTGGAAGCACTAATTCTTTTAAGTGAGCACCTGTCCGAGGTCAGTGATTTTTGACCCTCACCCATTGGACTGAAAGCCAAGAAATTGTATCGCCCCACCAAATCTTAATCCGACTCATATGCAGACTCATATGGATAGTTTTAATCCTGTAGAACAGTTTACTTAATTACATATAATAGCTTATAGCCTATATTTCTTGTACTCCTAATTAGATAGAGATACGTAGTTTTCCAAGTACATTAGACACATTTTTTCCAATATAGAAACAAACCCAAAATTTCAGGTAATTCACTGTGTACCTGCCGAACTCACTGTAAGTTTATTAATTCCTTATTCCTGTTTCTGGGGACCAGGGAGGGAACCACATGTGATAACATTAAAAATGTTCTCTACCAAATGGTTGTTTTAGTGATATAATGAATAAAAGTAAATTAAAGGAGGACAAATGAGATGCTGCTTGAATTAGTTTCTAGTCCCTAGGAACAGTTAAAGTAACTGCAATCACCTTCCCCCTCCCAGCAACGGAGCAAATGCCAGCATTAGTCCTCTTGCTCTTTTAATGCCACCATCAACCTATTGGCTAATACTTGTCACCAAGAAAAAGTTACATTTTCTCATTCCTTGTTGAAGTTCACATTCAAGACAAAACTCCAAGGAACTGAATTTGACCTTGAACCGATTCCAAAAATTTGGCTTGTGCACTCCCAGTTGAAAGAAAAATCAGGGATCCTGGCTCAAGGGTGAAATGGAAGCCTTGTTTGAACTATAAAATTAGTGCAGTTTGAGAAAAATGACTGTATAGTACGGGAACATAAATTAAAGGTAAATCATGAAAACAATGAAGTGTTTTTTTAAAAATAAAATCACTTTCCGTTAAAAGTCAATTATTTTGCTAGAAGGTCAAATATATTTTCAGTAATGACACTGTTCACTAGTAGACCATGAAGACCTGTACGCGTCTGAAATATGTAGATCTTTTAATATGCACAACAGAAACTGAATGTTGGAACAGTGTCAAACAGTCTCTGCAAAATTACAATGCAAGTCGGACCACATGAAGTAATCAAAGTCTCAGTTTATTAAAATGTGTTATTTATGACTTACAGAAAATATTTCTTGTCTGTGAAAGAGAAATGAGTTAAGAATTAACCCTTTTAATATTAAAAAGGTTTCTTTTTTTCATTAAACTTACAAATACTGAATTTTATTCATGAAGCAGGCAAAACAGAGATGCCAAGTCTCCCACATCATCATCGACTGGATTCATTCTCTCTCTAATAAATCTTCTGATTCACAAGTTCTTTTTACAGAATCATAACGCCTTCCCCTACTGGGTAGGGTTGCTGACATCCTCTATGTCAAGATTGCTTTGGCTGCTGGCACTGTGTACCATAACTACAACTAAGCAAACAGGGATTTAAAGGGTTGCTTTAAAATGGTTAATGGTTGTCTTAGACCAATGGTTGTCATGATATGTTGCCAAAAGTAAGATAAAATAGGTTGCGTCCTCCTGGATCAATCCAGTCAGAATGAATACTTTTTTTTCTTGTTTAAAAAAAAAAAAGCTTTGACAATCTTATTTTGTTTATTTTACGGTCTAATCTTTCTGTTCACAATTATATCTTAGCCAAAAAAATTTAAGGACCAGTATAATACTCACCACCCCTGATGCTCCCTATAATAAATTTGAAAAGCTTGGATTTGTCTCATCTGACTAGAGAAACTCATGGCCAAACTCTATCGCCACAACCACATGCAGCCTGCACCAGCTGCTCTGGCAGCTCACTATTCCAGCCTGAAGGCAGGATTGGGCTTTTCAAGATATACCCCATAGTCCTCCGCGGCTGCTTGAGTAACACAGCTGGGAGAAACTGAGCACAAAGTCAGTCATTGCTCGATTCAGCTCTGCCGCCATAGACTCCAGTCCTTGAGGGAGCCTTAGGTTGTCATTATTGCATGGCAGTGGTGCCTGATTCAGGGAAGACATTTGCACCTCTCATACATGGATACACTCTCACCTCCTTTATTTCAGTTTTGATGTGTAATAGTTTTTAAGATTACTTAGATTTTGATGTGGAATGTCGTTATTTTGTGTGTCTGTTGGGATATTTGCCCTTGTCAGGCAATTTTATGCTTTGTCTCTTATTCCAACTTCAGCTCTTCAGCAAAAGTTGAAAAAATACATTTTTACATAAAAAGAAACATAGAAAAAACGTATTTTGACTTAAACATAATTCACAGGGCAAATCATTAGTTAATGATTTCCTAGGTTTTCCTACTTAGGACTGCTTGGGTCAATATCTCCTGACTAGCTCAGGTGACACCCGGGTGAGAACGCTTTAATATGATCAGCAAGTCCCAAATTCATCCAGAACAAATGTGGAAGACAAAGAGATATCCGCTGCTCTCTGCATTTGTGAGCTAAATATACTGCTGTCAAAGGAATAATCCTGAATATCTAGCAAGCCTTGAAGTAAGTATTAGTGTGTTACATTTCAGTAAGATGGCAGTTTAACCAATTTTTCTGTTCTTGCCCATGTTAACCAAGTATGTATTTGAAAAGGGAAAGGCTGGTTTCAGGCAGGGGAAAAAAGAGACACATCAACAGGTGTTACCGGTCTGAGCACAGCAGCATCAGTCCAGCAACGCCAACGGTATGAAGGAACAAGACTCTTAGCATGTGGCCACAGTTGTACATGATTTCTAAAAGTGTCTTAAGTCAGACTTCTTACTCAGCTGGTGCAGTTATATTAAAGGGTTACATAAATATACAATTAGACAAAGAAATAGCCTTGGTCTAGTGAGGTTTTTGTTAGAATACAGGAAAATGCCTTTAACAAATAACAATTACTTGCACTGCATCTGTTCAGTGAGGGTTTGTTGGTTTTTTTAAAGTCACAATATTGAAATGATAGTGGGTTTAACACTTTGCAAATGCTTTTAAGTCTGAATACTTCAGACCTGAAGTAAGTCTTCCCTTAGGGATTTAATGTATTTAATTATCTCTGAAGTTTTATCCATCATAATAGCTAAGTGAAATCATTGCTCTTGTATAGAACAAAGGGGAGCCAAACATATAAATCAATATTTGATTTTTTAAAGTTATTTACTGGAGTAACGCATGACAGACACTGAAACAGTAAAAGAATTCCCAATAATTATTTTTTTACAAAAAAAATGAACAAAAGGGTATTTTAAAACAACAAAATTCAAGGCTAATTACTCCAGAGAGATGGAAATATACTCAGCAGCGTGGTGGGAAAGACATAAAGATCAACAATGGAGACTTTTAATTACTTTTGCATCAATTCCAACCACAGGTTCAGGTAGGACGTGACTGGTCACTGCTTATATAAAAGTGATCTTGGAGTTGCCTCAAGTCACAAGACCTTTCCAAGAGCTCAGGGTAGCTAAGCCATTTTGTGAGTATCATTCCACTAGGAACGTCTTATTTCTTTTTTTCTTTGTGGTCGCATACTAATGCAATCTCTGGAGTTTTGAAAGAGCATGGGGAGATAGACTGTTTTACCCCTTCTACTCCTTTAACCAGTCACAGCCTTCCATCACCAAGACACATAAAACTATAGATCCCAATGCAATCAGAGTCTGAAACTACATTTAGAATCAGTTCCTGCCTTCTAGCAAAAGTGAGATTTTTCTTATTATTTCCTCCTGCCTGTGTAGGGGAAAAAGGATGGAGGAAAAGGTCAGATTTCCTCTTCTTTTCCAGAACTTTAACGTGGTCTGGAGCCACCCTTGTGTGGTCCAGTCCTATGCTCTCTACCTCCTGCTCTCCTATCCAAAACTCCAGTCTCTCTCCAAGCAAAGATCTCAGCCCGGGTTTCTGTATCTCCTGCTTTTCCAGTCGCACTTGTCCACATTGTGCAAGGCATACATATACCCCAGGTCTCATTCTCCATGGACTCTATGGCCTGAAGGTCATGAAACTTGTAGCCTTTACCTGTGATCTGTGTGTATGACCTCCCCTGCTTCAAAAGGCCAATACCCCAGCTGCAGCTTGCTTCCCCTCTCCCCTGATAAACAACCTCTGTGTCTCAATCCTTCTCTCCACCTTATGAGACTTCTTGTGACCCCCTGACCTCCCTATGGCCCGACGTAGCCTGTCACCTCCTGACACATCAGATAAGATCAAATGAGAGAGGGCTGGGGCATGCTGAGCTGCAACTTGCTATCTGTAATTTGGCCACCTCTGCCTGACATACATAAAACGTGTGAGGACAGCTTAATTCAGCCGGTCTATATTTTGCATTCCGATTTAGCATACAAACACTGTATCACATCTTGTTAAACTGTACACTAGTACATCCACACTTGTATAACATTTGAATGTAAATTGTGAACTGTAAATCCATATGGTATTTAGGGGATTACATAAAGGTTGCAGAACACACCAATTTACTTTTACTTATATTCCTAAACTGTGTTTTACGTTACATATATTTCCTATCATATTACTAAATACACAATCTAAAGGAATATAATTTGAATCGTTTCCCAACCAGGCATAAAAAATTGATTAATTCTCAAGCACGTTAATCAATGCTTTGCCTCTTGGCATTAATTCCTCATCCCCCCCAGTGAGTGGGGGTTCTTGGAGCTGGCTGTCACTGGCTGTCAGCTGAACTGCCACTGAAGCTGAGAGCCAGAGCAGCAGTTGGAGAGGAAACAATTACATCAGCATTACCGTGCTGACACACCATTATTGGAGTCAATACCAGCGTAAAAGTGGAGTAAACACAGTAGAGAATGAGAATCCGAATTCTGACAAAATCTCGCATCCCTCTGGCAATACCTGTAATTCCCTCCAGTTCTCCCTCCAGGATTTGAGACACTTGGAGATCAGCAGGGCCACTCCCTGTTCAGAGAGACAAAGGCAATGCCACTCCTCTGATAAGGAAATTCAAAGCATTTCCTTGGATTTATCAACACCCAAAGTTTCCTGGCCCACGGAATTTTTGCCCATGTAGGGTATCATCTGGCTCTCATCTCCTGTGCTATTGCAAAAGATACAAATGAAAATGCGTTACCCCACAAATACAATATGGAGAGATTTGACAGAAATTAGCAACCCGTGTTTTATTCTGCTGTATATTACTATTGCTGACAACAGTGGAATAACAGCTTTCAAAGAGACAATCCTATGGAATGCCAATTTACAAAGAAGAAAATTGAGGCATATGGAGGAAAACAACTTGCACACCTTCACAAAGGGAACCAGGACTCCTCAGGGAATAGAATCCAAGAGTCTATGTCACAAAATCACTGTTAGGTGTCATGCATTTGGTAAACATCACGGTCAATAACAAATGGTAAATGTAATCTCTTTCAGATACGCATTGGGAAACATCCCGATTAGCATTCGTGTTATTTCCTGTGAAGAAGATGCAGTGAAGGACTGTAAAACTGTGCCATGTATTGCAGGATCAGTTCCAAATGAAAGTTGGAAGAAATAGAACTGTAAGTACAAACTGACCAGGAAAGAGGATGTTCTGTACCACCAATACCTGGACAGACATTCAATTGAAGTAAAATAAATTATCCCAACCGGGTTGTTAGAGAGTGAGTTACTGGGCTGTTTTGTTTTTTGTTTAAAGGTAACCCTGCAGCAATTAGATACCAATCACATCACCACCACAAAGTTACAAACAGGAAAGGAGCTCCAGTCCAACATATGCACCCAGGTTTCTTTAATCCTTTTTCCTTTCAGGCAAATTCCAGACTATTCCCACCTGCCTGCTGTACCCTTGCTGATCAATTATCCTGTTGAACTGAAAGTGAACCTGCTGCAAAGGGTTAAGGTGGCTGCAGTGTCGCAGAGCCAATTGCATGGAAAACAAGATGTATAAAACTCCCCTGAAGAGATAACAGTGGTAATACTACTAATGTCCAGCTTAGCAGGCGTCTAACATGGACTACTTGTTTTGTTTCATTAAATAAAAGGATCATAATAAAGCGTAAAAATATAGTAGTTTTGAAAAGGACTGAGGTGTTACTTTTGAGAGACTACTGTCCTTCTTTAACAAGCCCTAGAAATATCAAGAAGGGTACCATGGGCACAATACCTTCTTGAGGCATCAGCTTATAGATTTATAGCATTTAGGGGAAAACAACGGCTATCTCATGAAAAATACGCCCATTCTTCAGAAGGTGTAATAAGAGCCTTGAAGTGGCTTGAAGCTCTTTTGGCTTATACCCTCAGAGGGGACATTGAGGACATCAGGAGAGGTAAAGTTTACCAAGCTGATCTTCAGCTGTCCTGACACCGAACTGCAAGTGACACACTGCACAGGCCACCAGTCACTCCTCAGGAGTCATCCTCTGCTTGGCTGCTTTGTTAACAGTGTCAGCAAAAGGGCTATTTGGTAATAATAGTAATGTTTGTATTAGGGCATCTGTGCTTTGCAAACAGCATCCAGAATGACCTGCCTTACAGAATTCACTAAACTTCCTTTAAAACATAAAAAATTCCTGTCACTACCTACCTGGACTCATTTTGAATTGTCTGTCTGCTTTTATATGTGACATATTTTTCTGTAGATGTCTGGAATATACAGGTTAGGAGACTGCATAATGGATATTGTTCAAAATTTTGCATGTTATACTTTGTATTCAGATTCTCTCCTCTGATTTAAATTTCACAGTCTGTTCTTTCTTGCCTCTCTCCCCATTTTTTTTTTTAAATGTTTTCCAGAAAAAAGATTAAGTTATATTTTTGCCACAGCACTTGGTTTTCAAGAATTCTGTCACTGGAATTTGTGAGGATTATCTCGATCTGGAAAAGATTCCCCCTTCCTTCATTCATACCTCAGGCACGTACTAACAAGTCATGGCATTTAATGAATGTCAGAGAACGAATCTTAGCAGCATGCTGACAGAGTACTGACATACAGCAGTGACACGTGTTATCTTCCGGGCCAGACTGATGGGCCATATGATTATGCATGCCATCCTATACCAACCCGGCTTCAACTGAAGACAATGGCAACAGAAAATTTTAACGCTCATGATCTCATGAGAAAATGAACCTGCCATTTCACAACAAGGTAAAGCACTAACAAGTATTTGCACTGTCCTAGCTATAAACCTAAAAATTCTTTTCAACAGATATGATTAATTTGCTGCTTTTGCTGTATTGCCAGCCCCTCACGCTTTCAAAAGTCATGAGTCAATCCCCAAAAGCTCATCAGATAGGCTTAAAAGGGATCTCTCTCTCTTTATATATAAATATATGTATATATATATAAACACAGATATGGATTACTCTTTGCCTTTGGGATATCGAATCTTGAGGATTGAGGATTCATTTTCAAATTTTCAAACCTTTTTGCTGCAACTAAAGGAACTTAAGTAGCTGTTTTTAATAAGCAGGTGAAATTATAACATGAATGACTACATTCAGGAACTAAATAATTTTTAAAATAGAAAAAAGTAATGTTTTGTTGTTCAATATGACTTGGCAAAACCCTTAAAGACGCTATAGAATTCAAATTATTGCACTCAGACAACATTTCTGGATGGCAGTTTTTAAGGGGCAGCTTCAGAAGTTCTGGCATTCAGGGACAAGATCACAGCTGAAATCAGGATCCTTTAGACAAGATATGAAACTGCCCGATCGGGCAGAAATTACACTTTCAAAAATCTACTGAATTATAATTACAGTCCACGTGTTTCCCATTTCAAAGATAAAAATTCTTAGACAGTAAGAGTTAAGTATAAATAACGGACAAACTCAAAAAATGGACCAGTGGGGATCACTGTGAATTAAGTAAAACATGTACGTTTCTTTCATTTTCTATACAAAGTTTAGGATGACCAGTTTGCTCTGAGGAACATTTTGTTCATCAAGACTGTTCTAATGAAAGTGCATCTTATCATCTTTATTATTAAATAAGTAAGTTAAAAGCCTCCAGAAGTCTCAGAGAATGAAAGCAGGAATCAGACTGGAAACTTCCTGAAGTCAGACCCTCTGGAGATAAGGAATACTTCCTCATTTGGACTAAGACAAAATACAGTACTGGAATGGTTTTCTAAAGATAATTTTTTAAGTTTAAAATTTTCCAGTAAACCAAAACATCAATAACCAAAAGAGTTAATGTAATCCTAATGCCTAATCCAAACACCCCTGAAATCAAGGGAAGTCTTCGCTGATTTTAATCCAGGTCTGCCAAAGGGACGTTGGACAGACAGCACCCAGGATGGCAATGCCCAGTTTCTGAAGTGTTTGTACTGATAGACCAGTCACACCGTGTGTTTGATTTGAATTGTTATTTTTTTCCTAGAAGGGACATTACAATTTTTGACTGTCTTATTGCATCATCAATCAAATACTTAAAAATATTTGCAGGTATCAATGGCTACAATCTCTAACCCATGTGAAGTGGCCAAAATTACTGTTCTGTCTATGCTGAAAGTGAGACATAGAGGTCAAGTGATTGTCCAGGAGACTTGAGTCTCCCTCTGAGCTCTGCACAAAGCAAAGGGAGAACTAGGATCAGAACAAAGGATCACAGGGCAGCAGAAGAGCACCTGGAGTGCAGCACAAAGGCATTCCAGCCACTCCAGGCAGTAAGTCAGCTAAAGCCCTGATAGAATTAAATCTGGCCAGGAACATCAAGAGCAACAAGAAAAGCTTCTACAGGTACGTCAGTGATAAAAGGAAGATTAAGGAAAATGCGGGCCCTCTCTGGAAGGAAACAGGAGACCTGGTCACACAAGATATGGAGAAGGCTGAGGTGCTCAACGTTTTTGCTCAGCCTTCACCAGCAAGTGTTCTAGCCACAATGTCCAAGTGGCACTAGCAAAGGCAGGGACTGGGAGAACAAAGAAGCGCCTACTGTACGAGATCAGGTTTGAGACCATCTTGAAGGTGCACAAGTCCATGGAACCTGATGAGATACATCCATGGGTCCTGATGGAACTGGCAGATGAAGTTGCTAAGCCACTACCCATCATATTTGAGAAGTCGTGGCAGTCCAGTAAAGTTCCCACAAGCTGGAAAAGGGAAGACATAACCATTTTAAAAAGAGAAAAAAGGAAGACCAGAGGAACTACAGGCCAGTCAGTCTCACCTCTATGCCTGGCAAGATCATGGAGCAGGTCGTTCTGCAAACCATACCAAGGCACATGGAAAATAAGGAGGTGATTGGTGACAGCCAACATGGCTTCACTAAGGGAAAAACATGTCTGACAAATGTGGTGGCCTTCTACAACAGGGTTACTGTGTTGGTGGATAAGGGAAGAGCAAATGACATCATCTACCTGGATTTGTGCAAACCATTTGACACAGTCTCACATGACATCCTTGTCTCTAAATTGGAGAGACACAGATTTGATGAATGGACCACTCGGGGGATAAGGAATTGCCTGGATGGTTGCACTCAAAGAGTTGAGATAAATGGCTCGATGTCCAAGTGGCAACCAGTGATGAGTAGTGCTCCTCAGGGGTCAGTGCTGGCACCAGTGCTGTTTAACATCTTTGTTGGTGACATGGACAGTGGGATTGAATGTACTCTCAGTAAGTTTGCCAATGACACTAAGCTGTATACTGCAGTCGATGTGCTGGCGGGGAGGGATGCCATCCAGAGGGATGGGGACAGGCTTGAGAGGTGGGCCCATGTGAACCTCATGAAGTTCAACAAGGCCAAGTGCAAGATCTTGCATGTGGGTTGGGGAAATCCCAGAGGCTGGGCAAAGAAAGGATTGAGAGCAGCCCTGAGGAAAAAGACCTGGGGGTATTGGCTGATGAGAAACTCAACATGAGCTGGCAATGTGTGCTCACAGCCCAGAAAGCCAAACACATCCTGGGCTGCATCAAAAGAAGCGTGGCCAGCAGGTCAAGGGAGGTGATTCTGCCCCTCTGCTCTGCTCTCATGAGACCCCACTTGGAGTACTGCTTCCAGCTCTGGGGCCCCCAACATGAGAAGAACATGGACCTGTTGGAACAGGTCCAGATGAGGGCCACAAAGATGCTCCGAGGGCTAGAGCACCTCTGCTATGAAGACAGGCTGAGAGAGTTGGGGCTGTTCAGCCTGGAGAAGAGAAGGCGCCAGGGACACCTTATAGCAGCCTTCCAGTCCCTAAAGGGGCTACAGGAAAGCTGGGGAGGGACTCCTGGTCAGGGAGTGTAGCAATAGGTTTTAAACTGAAAGAGGGGAGATTTAGATGAGATCTGAGGCAGAAATTCTTTGCTGTGAGGGTGGTGAGCCCCTGGCCCAGGTTGCCCAGAAAAGCTGTGGCTGCCCCATCCCTGGAGGTGTTCAAGGCCAGGTTGGATGGGGCTTTGAGCAGCCTGGTCTGGTGGGAGGTGTCCCTGCCCAGGGCAGGGGGGTTGAATTAGGTTCTGTTTAAGGTCCCTTCCAACTCTAACAATTGTATGAATCTATGGACTAGAAGTTGGCACCTCCATTTCACAAGACTTTAGTGCTCTTCCCAGTGGAACTGAGCTCCTAGAGGACACACAGGGAAGTAAATTGCATTAAATTAAATTAGTGGGTTTGCATACAGTTTTTACACTTGCTAAAGTGCAATAAATGCCCCGTTGTTCCTCTGATTCAGTAGTAATAAAGTGTTAATTCTGTACAGGTGGCAATTCTGCTCATGGAATTTACACTTTGAGTTTCCCAGTTTGAACAAGCCACCAGATAACTTTGGATTTTTAAGGTATTTAGTGCTCTTATCTCCTCCTAATTGGATATATTCTCCCTTTTTGACACGCACTGAGAGTACTTAGCGTCCTTTCCTGATCCATTTGGTGCCTTACAAAATCAGGAAGATATCATTCAGATTCATGTGGTTCAGCATAGCAGCAAACAGGCACTACTGCTCCATAATAGGTAATGTGCAGCAATATGTATTGATCCTGACGCTCTGAAAAGTAACTCAGGTGCTGCTTCTGCTGCTTTTTTTCTTCCACATATGTCTTTAATGTGTTTCATTTTTCTCAGGGCCAAAGAGCTTTCATTTACAGTGCCACATTTGCACAGGAGGTACAGGGATTTCCTACACCCATTGTGCATAATAGAGATCCTGGCACTAGAGCATGCAACTCCCACACTACTACTATATTTGTCTAAAACAAGCATAGACAGATCATAGAGACAACAAACTGTGATAATAGAACATTATGAATGTGCGATGCAGCTTCCAAGTATTTGGAAATGATCTCCTACAGCATCTCTGCAATTGTGCCAGAAATGTTGCTTTTTGGACTTTCTGGGCTTGATCCTCCATGTCAAATTCTGCAGTGTCATACACATCTTTATAAAGGGGAACAAAGACAATTAAACAACTGATTCATTTAGAAAAATCACTATTATTAACAGGAAACAGCACTGTGAGTCTCAAAGAGGAACATCATGGGTCTGTTTGCAGCGCAGACGTGTCATAGAATCATAGAATTGCCTAGGTTGGAAGGGACCTCTCAAATCACCTAGTCCAACCATCAACCTAACTCTGACAAAAACCATCACTAATCTAAACTATGTCTCTAAGTGCTATGTCTACCTGTCTTTTAAATACCTCCAGGGATGGTGCCTCAAGCACTTCCCTGGGCAGCCTGTTCCAATGCCTTAATAACCCTTTCAGTGTGAAATTTTTTCCTAATATCCAGTCTAAACCTCCATAAAGCTTTCCATAAAGAGACAAGAAGTAGGGGAAACAAATGCACACAGATTTACTAGATAGTAGCTGGGCATAAGACGTATTCCCCTAAAACATTAATTCCTTATACATGCTTCCCTTTTTATTTAAAAGAAAAATAATCATGAAACTGCCATCAGTCTGTAATAACTTTTGTTCACATCTGTATAGGACTAGATACAGGAACTAGCCTAGAAGTAACGGGCTCTGTGACTGTAAAGAGTTGGTTATTCTCTTAATTTTTCCTTCATCAGAATAGAACAATGAATTCGCTGTTGCATTTTTGTGTTTGCTAGTGAAATCACTAGATTTATACATTAAGGACACACTAAGAGGTTCATATTTTGATATGACTTATCAGAACAGATGAAAGAAAGAAGCAACTCCAGCAGCAGCAGATCTGATGCAGTTTCATTGGCCCCTGATTTCTGGTTGGACTCTATGTGGTCTCAAAATACAAAATCGTTTTCCAGTAGCTGGGGCATTCAGAACATTTTTCACATGTCTGTCTAATAAGAGCTCACCCTCTACTACTGCCTTTTCCAATACTAGTAAAGTCTCTTACATTCGACCAGATATTTTTGTGAAACCTGAAGGAACTTTGAAAGCACTACCCCTTGATCAAATCTAGCCGGAAATAAGTTCATTATCAGGGACTGGTGGGAGAATCACACTAGTTCCTTAGAAAAGGAGCTAAAAAGATAGAGGCTGAAGAAATGAGGAAAACGACAACAAAAAGTCTTTTTCAGCTATTAAACGTAACAGTCCTCATACAGTTCAATTGCTTATTCTGTTTTCAATTTTGAGCATATACTGCTGTAATCATCAAGTAAAAGCAGGGTTTAGGTATGCAAGATAAGTTGGTGGATAATGTGAAAGAAAAAATGTTGAGGTATACTATACCTTGAGTATTTACATTCCTGTTTTTATAATTATCTTAATTAAAGAGTAATTATTTCACTTACAGATAGGCTTATCTCTAACATGAAACTACCTGTCTACCATAAAAAAAAAAACCTGAAAAACATCAAAATTGCATTTTTTTACTGTCTTTAATAGCTGTTCTGTACTTTAAATGCTGTCTTCGCCACAATGAAAATACATTGTTATACTCACTTGGTATTCACGGTTTGTAAAAAGCAGTCAGGTTGCTAATAATGGAAGCAGGATTTCCAGAAGCACAAAACTAGTTGGCTAACAAAAATATGCTTTCACCTTATGTGAAATAAAAAAACAAAATCATCAACTGCTAACATGGGGTTCGTCATGAAAATTTAAGACTAGCCAACAGTAAAATGTGGACTGACAGTCAAAAATATGTGAGGTTCCTTCTGCTGACTGTCTTTCTCTGTTGCTACTATGTGCCTGGGGAGAGCACCCAGAGACACCAGGCCTTAGGCCTTCACCTGGGAGATCCTGGAAGGTGGAGCCAGGTGCAGGCAGCTGGGGTGTTTCTGCAGCTGATGTGAGCTATCAAGCAAGCATATCATCAAGTTATCTTTTCGACTGGCATCTGTGCTGCAGATTCCGTTTACAAGACAGAACCAGAGCTCTTAAGACTCTTTATAAGGGCTGTCCTGTGACATAAAGGGGTGCTTATATTTGTAGATAACCAAAACCAGGCAAGTAAGAATTAAGATAAATATAGGGTGTGTATTTGCAGTAGGAACAACCTGTCTTCCAGCCACTTGACACCTCACCTGCATTAAGCCCTAGATCAAAGTGGGACAAAATAGTGCAACAATCTCATGGAAGTTGCTGGGTTACTATTCTGCATGGAGAGCTAGCAGGAAAGTAGGTGGGACTTTAAAAAAGGTCAGTTCACAAAACTGAACTCACATATTTTAAATACTGCCTAGAATATAAATCAGGTAAGGTCTTAAAAAGCTGCCAGAAGTCACAGCCAGCCTTACGCACTACTCACTGGGACCAAGGGAAGTACTCACCAATAGGACCATCTTTGTCTGTAGTGTATGTGCTGTTTTAATATGTATTATTTAACTCATCAGCTGAGGTACCTTCTAACCCCACGTATTTTCCCAATCTAGACAGGTCTTCTTTTTTTTCTTTTTATTTAATATAGGTAAATGGTGCACTGATTGTTACTCAAACACTTTACTGCTTAGCTGAGCCTAAGCTTGTTTGTACTTCAATCAAAATAACATGGGAGCAAGTGCAGAAGCTGGATTTTTAACAGAGCTGTGCTTGCTGGCACCAGCTGTTTTATTGCTTGCTGAGAAGACGGCGAGGTGCTGCATAATAATATCAACAGCTTTTCTACTCAGTGTTGTACACTGTCAGCCCATTGGCATCCACTGTTTTATACATCCCAATGGAAGGCACTGCATTTGTGGCATTAAACCAAAACAACAAGTAGAAGCTATAACGCACCACAACAAATGTGGAAATCCCTGTGACTGGCGCAAAGCAAGACGCAGGGGACTGGCCTTTCCTTCCTGAGGAGTGACAACACTGAATTAGTGGCACTTCACTAGTCTAAAACATGCTCTCTAAATGCTAACCCACTTCACCTCCACTGCTCCTGCCTGTTCCACCATGAGGACTTTTATGTTTAGTACATACTCTTCAAAGGCTGTTCCTTCCATGAGTCATTTTCGGGGCAGAGATCAATAACGTATCTTAGGGATATTCATTTATAGTAGCAACCAACTCACCGCAGTGATATTAACGTTCACTAATTTGTGTCATTTTATGTTGCCAGACTGTTTGGGAGTGCTCGCAAGGTTTTGCTAAATGCTGTTAATTATATCACTGCGACTGCACAGAATATACAACAACAAAAAAACACAAATCAATAGCCACTCCTCAACAACCCACAAAGATCACTTCAATATAGCACCTAAATCTTTTTACTTTTAAATAACTGGAACAAGAAGACAGAAAAACTACCAAATACATGAGACAATATAGTTTCTACAGCTGTATTGGAAACAATTGCATCAAAGATATGAAAGATATTTATACCAAGACATACAATAGTGTTTTACTTATGTAAATAGAAAAATTAATGAATTTGTCCAGTCTATGTGTGAATATGTGCGAATATAAAGTGAATTTCCAAACCAGACACCTATTTTTGATTACCAAATTTGCCTGTGATGACACCATTCAGCTGGAGCCTATGCATATACTGGATTTGTTTCTTCTGCAGCATGTTTTGCAATATACCTGAGTGCTCAAGGAGGCTAATTCCATCAGACTTATCAAAAGAATTTGCTAAATATTGGCAAAAGGTTTTGACTTTTATTCAAAACAACTGGAGTTTTCGTCTAATTATTTGTGCCAAGATTTCACTGTATAAAGCCTTAATCACAGTGACTAGAAATGGAGACGCAGAATATTGAAAATACACATCCTGCGTGCATAAATCTCTGCAACACGCAGAAAGTCCCGTGTTGAAAACAGGTTTCCTTTGTCTCTATTCTGCCCTCCAGTGGTTTAATAACGGGATAGGTCAAGACAGATCGAAACAAAAAGCACCAAGGAAAACATACTAGCCTACTCCTGCCAGAAACAAGAGTGGTCAAATACTGAAATTACCATATTTTTAAACAGAGAACGAAGTAAGATCATTTTTTGTCTGATAAAGTAATAAATTGTTAATAACACATAATTCCTGAGATAAGTGCTTCTCAAACCTGATTAAGCTCATTAAGAAGCAAAATCACTTTGCAATTATAATTTTCAAAGCCTCAAGTAGAAGACAGATTTTAATCGAATCTTTCTGAATTATATCGGAGACATACATGCCTACCAATACAGTAAAATAACTGTTGATGCCAAAGGAACTACAGATCTTGGTCATGGTTTATACTTAGGAAACACAACCTCTTCTTACTGGAAGAAATTTCTGTTCTCATCTAAACCTTTTCAAAGTGATTGTAAAAGTGCATTTTCACAAAGTGGCTTTGTCTTGTACTCTATATTTGTGAATGTGCTTGGTGTTATTTGCTATGGCATCACGATGTGTAGAACACAGATGAGACGGTGTCAGTGGACTCTGTGTATGCATGATGTATACCTTGTATATATAGTTCAGAAGCATTACTGACACATTTTTATTTAGAATAAAAATTCAGCTTTTGTCCTCCTCTGAAAATTTGGTTTTCCCCTGCAAGAAGTATGGCTTGGAGAAAAGAAAGAGAGCTCAGATTTTAACCAGGTGCAGATTTTTTGCAGCCAGCGTGAAGGCCTGTCTCTGACCATTAGCACTGCATGGTGTGGTGCCGACCTGGTGGGTTTTGTGCTGCAGGAGGCTGGTAAATACTGTCATTAGCAGTGAGCTCCCCTCGGGGCTTTCTCTGCAGAGCTGTCCTCAGACACAAGCATCTCACACTCCTGAACTCTGCTTGGGCATTGAGTTTCCCCCCAGTTTACAGTCTGCTGTCTATTACCCATGTAAGATGTACAGAGTCAAGACAAGAAAACTTGCTTGTTTTCTTCTCTCTGAGGCTACTCTACCTGACATAGGTGGGGTTTGTTCAGGATTTCCCAGATGCTGTTTTTCAACCTGTGGTTTGACCTTCTGATGTATTTTTCCCCTTGAGGCAATGTACTTTCTAATTGTTACAACCTTCCCTGTTTTCTGTCTCTGTCACACACACACCCCTCTCCCCACCTCTACCATCCTAACTGTGTGGAAGGATAGGTGCCATACTACACATCTTCCCTCACTGTTGATTACTGGCTGAAGAAATATTTCTGTGAGAAGGAGCTGGAAACACGGCACTGTGTAGGACCAGTCACAGAGTGGGGTACTAACCTGTATTTGTAGTCACAGCTAAAATGCCAGGAAACTGCACAACACTGTAGCAGCTTTTGAGGCATTATAATACCACAATTCAGCAGCAAATCACAGAGTGGCAGAAGTCCATTTTCACAAACCCAGGGCTGAGGAACAGCCCTGCAGTCTCCTCCTTCCCCAATTCAGGCAACAGGTTACAATCAATGAGATTTTAAAATAATACCTCTTGCACTCCTTTTACACCACTCTCGGTTTTGAGCCTTTAAACTTTTCTTGAAAACGAGGAAAGCCGCTGCCTTCTAAGTGTAAATTGAGATCCTCTCTTAGTAGCGGGAATCCATTTGTTACGACCCTCAGAAAATAAAGTATCTAGTGAGTTTCAGACAGACCTGTGATTTTTCTTACTAACCCATGCAAAGTTTGCATTTAAACAGCAACTGCACTGCTTTGCCATATAGCTCTGCTATGAGAGCTTATTATGAGCCTTAATTGGACAGCATGTTAAGTCCTCTTGAGTCCAGAAACCTATCAGGATATGGAGACAGTGCTCCTGCCCAGAGGACCAGCTTAAAAATTAACAAGTTAAACCTTCTTCCCCTGTCCCCAGCAATAACCCGTGCCATAAATCCATGAGTTGGATTTATCCATTATTGCTAAATAATAAAGATAGGTGACTTGAACTACTCTGTCATTTTTCAAACCTCCAAATCACATTTTCAAGTCTTTCTAACACCAAGAAATCTCTAATTCTCAAAATACCCAATTTCTTATGATTAAAAATATGTACATGCAAAGAGAGCAGTCCATGTTACTTTGTTCATTGCCATTATGAATACTTTACCTGCTGAGAAGAGACTTAAAAAAAGAAAAAAAATGCACCATTCCCTCAGCCACACCAAGGAGATGAATGGTAATTATTTCTGCACCAGTAGTAGGGGACCTTTGTTCCACTTTGACAAACCCTGGGACAGTACTAATTTTGTTCCACAGTATAGTGGGGGTGGAAGATCCTTTTTCATTGTAAGCTTATGAGCTTATTGCTCATGCTACCCAGCACTGTGAACAGTAAAATGCCACAGTACATTCAGCCCACAGCCATACGTAAGTAGGATGTGGATACAAACTGTTATTCCACTGACTGGCTGACATTAGACACCCTCCACATCCACATGTCCTTACTTAGTGCACAAAACAGACTGGTTTAGTGTGGAGGCTCCATGCCCCAGTTTTCCTTCCAGTTTCTGCAGCTCACTTTCCATTCAAAGCCTAAGCAAATATCTTAGTGGAGTTTTAGTATCTAAGGCTAAAATGACAAGCCATTCCTCTCCCCTACATATCAGCTGCCCCAATTCCATGGCTACTGCATTTTTTTTTTTTTGCATTAAAGCTCCCTGGAGGTTCATACTTCGGCACACACCCAGAATGAACCCTGCATTGAGACCCGCACCTAGTCAAGATCTACAACCAGCTATTTCTCTGCCTGTGTCCTGCAAGAGACTTGTGACAGTAGGTATTATTAAAGAATGCATAAAACACAAAGACAGGACTGCATTCCTTCCAAAATAAGTACCAAATTCAGTGAAGTTCTGATAAGCAGTAGTGGATTTTTTTTTTTTTACAGTTGCCTGATTTTGAGAAGTGGGAGATTTTGCTCAGCTGTCTCCCCGAGAGGGGCTGAAGGCCATATCCCTCACCTTCCCAATAGTCACTCTCCAGTCTGTGGAAGATACACCGAGTGGTACATAATTCAAGATTCACAGGTGGACAAGGTCTTTTTAGCATCCTCACTTCAGAGAGGTTAGGGCCCTTGACGAAGCGTGGCTAGACTAAGTTCTGGTCACAGCTTCCACGTCTGCTTACGCATTTTGGATTTTAGAAGTTAGTCGGTAAAAAGTGAAGTGACTACAACAAAGGGCCGTGACAGGGGCTTGCAGCTCAAATGCAGCAAGAGGACACAGGATGAAGTTATGAGCTTGACTTTGAGAAGCAACAGACACAAAAATTCTTGTGCCCAGAGTTTATTCTAATGAAACAGACTGTCCTTTCTGCTCACTGTACGGAAAACATACATGCACGTAATGAATGTTTTGAATAGACAGTCTAGGTAATCCCCAAACAGTATTTCTGGTTCATAACGCAGCTTTTCCCTTCAAAAGGGCATGACCAACCCTTAGCACCCCTGCCTGCCCAGGAGGCCACAACTTTATGAAACGTGTTCACAGTTGCACACGTGAAGGTAGGATTTTTGAACAGGCAACAGATACCTGCAATAAGACTGATTGCACAGTCTCATTATAATTGATGTAACACGAAGAAGGAAGCACAAAGCACACACGAAGCATGACAGAGGCATGGCAACAGATACCTGAAAAGGAGTTACCCTCCTATATATGTTTACAGTCTGGACCATAACTGCTGGTACGTGGAGGGCACTCCATCACATTGGTGATGGACAGTACTAAAAAAAAAATAATATCTGAAAAGAGGTCAAAATTTGTTGTTTCACCTCCTATTTCTGAATACTTCACTTTCAATCAACTGAATTACAATATTCAAGATTTCCTCCATGAGAGCACACTGAACTAGTCCAGTTGAAGTCTTGGTTAGGCCCACATCACAAAGACTTGGAATCCATGAGCTAAGTTTTCCTCTCAGTGTCACCAGAGTGACTGAAATAGTAAAGGGAGGTTCTCTGATCTCACACAACTAACTATAAAGGGAGGGTAGCCTTTGGCTCTAGCTGAGAACATTAAAATATTTTGATTGATCCTTGTGAGCCCTTAGGAAATGCCATCAGTACATGCGTACCAACACAATTGTTGTTTTGGGTAAACTTGTGTTGTGCCCGGAACCAAGATTATACAATATACAATAAGAAATGGAGAATAGGGCACCAGCTTCCCATTCCTGTCCCACCACATGACACACTTTTTTCCAAAGGGAATGTTTAAACATTTTCTATTTAATGTTTAATCACAGATATGCAGAAAAGGGGAAGGAAAAAAGGGAATTAATGATTACATTGCTAAAATTAGTTATAACCACCTGCAAAATTATGCCCTTCATAATAAGTGAGCATGGAGAGGGAAATAAGAGCCATCTTTAATATTTTTTAATAATTGTTAATAATATTCTCTATTATTATTATGACAAGCTCCCAAAAAAACAGTGCTGGTCTTTAATATCAGTTCCTCCAGATGATCAGAACACTAATTTTTTTGATATCATGGTAAAACCTATAAGCTGTGCAGTTACCAGCAAGTATTCTGCAAGTGCCAGCTACTGTTCTAATGATTCTTTCCTAGTTTGTTAGGGAATCTTCTCACCCATTCAATCAGAATGTCTCTGGTTCGTTTCCCATCACTTGGTATTATGAAAAACAGCCTGGCACTTAGTCAAACTAGGACAGCTTTACTGATAAAGCTAGTGGGGGAAGCAAATAATTTGTCAAATCTCGCTACTCCTAAACACAAAGAGCACTGCAAATCAATACACGGAAGTGTTCTCAGTTTGATTCCGACTGCTGAGAGGAAAGGGCAGCACCGTGTTCACTGTCTCCACGCTAATTGAGTGAGAGTGCATTCTCTATCATATCTGCTTCTTACCAGAAAGGAAATGTGCGAGATACTGCATAAAACTCAAGGAGGGGAAAAAAGAGAATTAAGAAAAGATTTGTTGAATTTCACCTTCTTTAGGTGAACATCCCCCATCCCTTCTTTATGCCCACACAGCCGACTGCGTATCATCTGACGGATGAAGTGGAATTCAACAGTTTCTCGTCAACAGATCTTGGTGAACTTACATTTCATATCAAAGTATCTATAAGTAGGCTAGGAAAATACAAATCCATGGTGATACCTTTAGCTGCATTCATCTGTTTTCCATGTTATCATTTGACATGGCATTATTTTGTGGCATCTGTATTTTTGGAAACAAAAACGCAAACCATGCATGCAATCCATTTGCCAAACTAATGTTCAAGACTCCAAATTTTTGCTAATGTCATTCATCAAAAAATTTTATTTTTTTTTTTGTGAAAAAATATTTGTATCTGTTACTATAATGTCTACCCTATCTGAACTTTAACCAACCTATGTGCTAACACTACAACCTGGAATGTTTACCCACCTCCCCAAGTTGAAATGGTCTGTTAAAATACACCCAAAGACTATGCTGAGAGCCCTTGTGTTTCTGAAAGGACAGTGGAGGAGGTAAACTCTTTGCAACTCATCACCAGCGGATTGTCACAACTTGTTTAGGTTTGTTTACAAGTCAGTAGTTATCCCAAAGAGTTCAATTTTATGTTTCCGGGGAATACTGACACCGAGAAGACTACTGCAATGTTATGACAGTTGTATCTACATTTCTTTTTATCTAAAACTATGCACTGAAGACTTTCACACACTTTTGCTTCCCCTCAATGTCTCAGGGCTGATACTTATCAAAAAAGAACGCAAGTACATTCTTTCGTGTGACGATGGCCTACAGAGAAAAACAGCATATATTTTGCTCAGCCGCTTTGTGTATCTCACATCGGTTTCGTGCTTTCCAGGCATGTACAAATCCTGTGTACCTCTGTCTGGCAAAAGATTGAAGATGCTAATGTCTCCGCTTTGGGATTGGTTAACCTTTATACCAAAGGCTCATTTCTTAACTGCTTCAGATAGTTTGCCTCCCTCCCCTTAAGCAACTCAGGGCTTCTCTCCTGTTTCTTTTCATCTTGGGCTGGCTCCTAAGTTGTAGGAAAGCAGCCACCAGACTCTGCTCCTGGCCCCAGCCTGGCTGAGGGCAGCATGCTGCATTCCCAGCACTCCATTCCCAGCACAGCATGCAGGCTTATATCACCAGATAGGTTCTGGAAGATAGAAGCAGGGTTAGGCGGGTTCGTATTCCTTTTGCATGAGTTCACCCAGCCCGCAGACGGCTCTGTGGACGCGGTTGTGTAAGTGGGAATGGGCAGCCTGCCTCAACAAGACAGTGCTTATCCAGAAGGCGCAGGATCTACACAATCTTTCAACATTAAGAATAAGCCAAATTAACATAAGCCCTTTAACTTTCATGTTTGTGGACTCTTCTGTTACCCTAAAGCTTCAGCAATAACAGTGTTACGTTTGTATTTTTTAGTACATGTTGAAAACATTTACACAAGCCAGGAAAGCAGCGTGCATGTATAAAAACCATTTCACTGGTTCAAACCTTAAAACTACTGTACAAACCACCATTTCTTTGCCCCAAATCCTTTGTTGTAGCAGTGTGCAATATATCAGAGCTTATCACCTTTGACATGACAAAGAATCTCCTACTGCCAGCATTCTCAGCTCACAACCAGCCAATTAATTCTCATTCCTCCATCAGGGCAAGTACTCCAGAGTTAATAACACACTAAGGAACACCTTCTTAAGGAAATTCTCCCTTTCTGGGATGTTTACACTCATATTCTGAGAGGGGAAATAAACCTGAACACCTTTTTCTCTAAAAGAAAGCACATGAAATAATGAGAAGAATTGGAGACATATGGTTCTGTTCTTTTTAAAGTGAACATTAGGACTGTGAATTACACCGATTCTTTAAGGATACTCTGGAGCTGGCTGAATGCAAGCTTCTGTCTAGGTGGTGTGTAAGTGTATTAGTACAGCATGATGACTGAGCTAGTAAGTCCTGCATCTACACAGCTCTACAGCCAACATGGCTGATCTTTGGTCTGTTTGAAGAGCAGAAGAACAGCTGTCTGGCAGGTTCCTAGACATACCATGAAAATTAAATGCCTGTTCAGGTGTTGTTTTTTCACTAGCCAACATGAGAACAAGAGACTGCAGACAAGTGTCTCTGAAGCTAGGAATAACTTAACTGGGTGTAGAACAGCACCTATGCTTTATTTCAGAGTAGACACTCAGCCCAACAGCAGCACTAGATTCAACTAGATCCAAAAAGGATATAGCAGTGTAGAAACTTAGATCCCTAGAGTGAAAACTAAAACCCTAAACTGGGTTCATAGTTTCTGTATGTGGTACAGGAGCTTAAAAATTCGCTCGATACTCAGCCAGCAATTGAGCGGGAAGCTGCCTAAAGTCACGCTTGGTTTATAGTTACTGATAGCAGTGCAATAAAAACTCATCTCAGCATGTCTTAAATCCCAGCTCTCCTACAATGTGTAACATTTGCACTGAAGTGAAGGTATCCACTTAGAAATACAGTCCAGAACTTTCTATGAATAAAAACTCCTACCCCTTTATTCTCAAAAACCTGAACGTGGCACTCTGTTGAAAGTGGAGGTAGAAATGTAAGAGGTTATACCATTCACCCCAGCCATGATTCTGCTTCAGTCTCTGGTTCTCACTCACTCATTCACATCATGCCCTAACCACCACCTGGCAGCTTATTCTGAGTGGTCACACTCTCTTCTGCTAGAGTCAGAGTATTATTGAACAAAACTTTACTGAGACAGCAAGGGAGTATGAGTGTATAGTGCAGGGATTAGAGCACTTACCTGCGAGGAAAGAGTCCTGTGATCTGAACTCTGTTTCCACCGCTCCTGCTATGTTTGAATCTCAACTTAGCACTGTAAAAGGACAGAAGTAGTCCTGGGAGCAAGGAACTGAAATGTCTCCTCCTAAATGACTTCCCTAAGAGTCACGCTCACTCCTTCCCCTCTATCTGGCCTAATGAAAATTATTTACTACAGAGTTCAGCAGGAGTGGTGAGGATTGCCCGTGCCCAGACTAGTCTAGCAGTTTAAGCATTCTCCTTCGAGGTGGGAGTTGAGGATATTAATGCAACCAGACAGACGAGGGAATTCTGTATCTCTCACTTCCTGACAAATCCCTTAGGACATTGAATAGCAGGTTGAAGAGCAACAAACTTCAAAAAAACCCAACAAAATAACCAAAACCCAAAACCCGTTGCTCTTGTATTGCTGCAGGAAGTCTGATCCTGTCTGTGCCACAGAACACAAATTGTCCAGGTCATGTTTCCTACTTAACGTTATTTTCTTTAATAAAGCAACCACATTGGTAGTAACACTTAGTATAAATCCTGTTTTCTAGGACAGAAATTGATTGCAAGACCATTTAAATCATAGCTGAAAATGATTTTTTGGAACACAAAATCACTCAAGTTTCAGCTCCACAAGACTTATCTCTAAGACTAAATGTTGCTTGCCTTCAGTCTTGAGCCAAAGGAACTTTTTGTTGCAGCATTGCACATTCGTGGAAACGTCTGGTAGGTGGAACTGAGACATCTAATGGCTATTTGGAGCTGCATAGACACTGAACATTGAAACTTAGGTTATAAGGTAAGAGAAAGAGAAGTGGTTTAATGGGCACAGTGCAAATGAAGCTGCCAAAGAGCCATATTTCAGAGCACTTCATTAAATGTTTTTTCAGTATCATCTGTTCTATGTTAATTGTATGCAATCGTATGTTTTGTATTTCAGGTAGGCAATTCTTTTCCCCCGAGTTCAAGTCCTCCCAAGACAGGAGAATGGTAAGGTTTATATTCAAGTAGGAATGAGTGATATGGATAAAGGTACCTAGAAATATATTTTTTAAACAAAATAGATCAATTGATATGAAAGTATTTACTGCATCACGGTACCGATTTAACCAATGTATGACAACATAGTGCAATACGGCATCAAGACACTTTACGTACCTTACAAAGCCATCTCCTTTCTGAAGCCATATATAATACAGCATCCCAAGAAGAGACTCTAAAGAAAAATGATGCCTATTTACCTTCTGTCAGTAAAATTATTAGCCATGTTATATTTAGCTAACAGACAAAAAAGTTACAGGGCGTGAGCAGACTTTTGCAGGAACATCCTTTGGCAGCTGATTCACTGAGAGACATTGACTGCGGCCTTGGGAGGAGAAGGCTGCAAGATTAGCTTTTTCCTTCTGGTGGGAGGAAGGCCCATTGCTTTGCTGATTGCAACAGAGGTTGGGAGGGGGGGCATTAATATCTGCCAGAAGGTATCATATCCGCATACACCAGACGAGGATTGGGTAAGAGTCATGGATGGCTCATCATCTCTTCAGAACTATAAATCACCTCTTTCCTGCCTATTTGACCTCTTCTGTCCTACTTTGCATTCAGGAAGTACTAACACTACACTTCACGCACCCATGCCCAGTGTGTGAAGGGTATGCAGAAAACGACTCCTACAACTTTGCTCGGCAGTGCAAGCTAAGACCAGTCCTCAGTGGGATTATTAACATTATCTGCACTACACACGTGCATCTGGGTTGGAATATATTGAGCAGAGGAAGGGAGCGGAGGAGAGATGATATGCAAGGTGTAAACAAATGTCAATGGGTTGAGCAGTACTAATTACCTAACTGAAAGAATCAAAGAGAAACGATTCTTGGGGGGAAAAACTCGTTCTGGGCTTCTCTCTCTTTTTTTTCTCTTTTAAATAGGTAATTTAAATGTCTCTCTCATGCTCTCAGATATTAGATTATTTCTGGCTGAGCATAATCACATCCAACTGCATTCCTATCTGATAAAGTGAGATAATGTATCCGCATCTCTAGTCAATGTTTCTTTTCCTGGAGCACTGTAATGCGGCCCTTTGTCTTAATCGATAGATCACAAAGACACATCACAGCTCCAGAGCTACTGAGGAATAATAGGTGACGTTTTTCATCTCCAATTTATGTATTCAAGTGAGGACTAAATGACGCACACAACAGGCCAGACTGACTAGCTGCTGTTGCACAGCATATGTGCACAGACTGATTATAGAACGGACTCGAGCCTCTGCAGCATAGCCTTACAGAATACCTGCCAAAGGAGCACAAGCAGGAAACAAAAAGCAATCATTTAAATGAAAAGTAATCACTCCTTCGAACAGTATTTCACGCAAGTATGTGCGTGTGACTGGAGTAATACATATACACACACATACACAGAGACTGAATTTGGGAAATATAACTGTTGCTAAAATAAAGAAAATTAGACTTGCTTATGCAAAGCTGTGTTGAAGTCCCACATCTGCAAGAAAACTCCCTTCCTGTCCTTTTGCAATCAGCTGACAGGGTTCGTTTGCTGCTATTTCAGCTAGTGAGAGCCATTCACAGGAGCACACAGGAGCCGGAATGTTTTCCTAACGCTCTTTCTTAAAAAAGAAGTGTGCACCTTAGTCTTTAGCAAAAAGGAGAAAAAGTGCTCTCACCTGATATCTGGACCTTATGACACACGGGGTTGCTATCTTTGCTGTCAGATTTAATGCTATAGTGCAGGGCACTCTTAGGGAACCAGTTATTCATGCCCCCAGGCAAGTCTCTTAAGCCCTAAAAATGGCTCAGGGTTAAGTAAAAGGATTGGGCAACATCCCAGTAACAATATACCCAAGCTTCCCCAGGAGAATTTGGTTCCCATTGTTTCCTAGTGGTATTTTCCATTTGCTTCCTAAGTGTTTACATCTCTTGTACGCAGTAGGCTCTTCAGGATACCCAAGTAATAGAGAACGCTCATCAGGAAGTCTCAAAGCATGGAGGGTGAAAGACTACAATGGCTTTAAGAGACAAACTGGGCGAAGATATGTAGTGCCCAAACTCATAATCTGTCTGTAATTAAGATACTACCTAAGCAAATAAGCACGTCCAGTCTGGAGAACTTGAGCGATAACTGCCTGAGAGGAGTCACCAAGGCAGGGAACCTTAAAGAAAGATTCTGGATGCAACTGCTGCAGTTGAACCGCGCAGATGAAGAGCTGGAAAAGGGCTCTTTTGTCTCACGTTAAACTACCCTGGATTAACATAGAGACAGATGCTTTCTTTGCTGGTAGAGGTTTACAGCCTGTGATGGAGCTGAACCCAGTGGTTTAATTTCTTTCCCTCCTTTCAGTGTAACTGAGGAATCTCTCAAAACACTAACTTTTCTTAGAAAAGTCTGCAGCTTTACAATAGGTAAATAATTTACAGCATTTCTCTCATAACTACACATGGGATATGCCTTCCTGTCCACACTTGTGTCCAGTGGTAACATTTGGGGAACTCCACAGAGTCCGAGTTTGTGGTCAAGAAAGGGAAGGATGAAGACTACTCTCACAATAATTTTAAAAGAGATTCTGAAAAGCATAAATGGAGCCACTTGGCCCAGCTCTCTAACTGCCATGCTTCTGCAAGCTTTCCCCAGTGAAGATCGGGCTGCCCCTGAAAAACTGATGAGGAGAATTCACAGCAGGAGTGTTTGACAGTGGCTTCCACTGCCAAGTGAACATGCTTCCAAGGGTGATGGCCGGGAGCTAGGGAAAGGAAGGAAGAACTCATGACACAGCAGGCCTCCGAGAGTCCAGCAGATCTGGTTTCACAAGACAGGTAGTCAGGGAAGTCAAATACACCCTGCCTTCTGCAGGCACTTGTGTCCCTCCCAGTGTCCCAAATTCGGAACTTGCCTCAACGAGGGGATAAATGCTTGCTGATCTGGTGATACCGTCTACCAGCTCATGTTAAACACATCTTACATGTTGAATGAGCTGTAGAACAGAAAACCTTCAAGAGAGAGTAGATCAGTTAAAATTAAAACCAGCAGAGACTAGAGCAAACGAAATAATATTTTTACCTGGGGACAATGTGACAATGGGCAAGCCCATCTGTAAGCAGGCTTTGGCAATAAACAGATACCAGTGCTACTGTTTACAAGGGGATGGTCTGCAGTGTATTACTTCCAGTGAGAGAAAACAGAAGGGGATCTTGGGGGGAGTGAGTAGACCAATGTATTATGAAGAGAGAGTAAAACAATAATATTATGGAAATGCATGGCAAAGAGAAATTAAATTCTAGTGTAATAAAGGAAATTGAATTAATTGTTTACAACTAGTTATGATTTATTTTTAATGATGCAAAACACAATGATCTTGAATGGAACATACAATCCCATATATATATATATCAATGTCCAAATCCTTTTCACACCCTTTCCTATATTTATAATTAAGAAGGAAGTCTTCTGATGACGTGCCTCAGGAAGAATGAGAAATTACTTAGGTAAGTTAAATAGCAGTTTCAAGTTCTCCTGGAAAATGAATTATGATCAGAGGTCACATTCATCAGTAGGTCTGAAGAGAATGAGAGAAGTTCTTTGGACATATTATCCATGTGTAAATTAACCATGTTTATGTGTAACCAACATAATGGCATATAAATAGTAGGTGACTTAAGATGGTGGGTTTCCTGTGGACCACTTTTAGTCAGGTACTGAGAATTTGCTTTTAAAAGACAACGTCAGAGTGTTATTTTGGTTCTCCAATGAGCAGAGATCCTAAAATAAGAGTAGGGGCACACAGAATGGTGTCTTTGAGTATGTTAATGAAATTAGAGAGTCTTTAGGCACTGAACAGCATCTTCAAATATAAATAAAAAATTGGTGCTGGCCTGAGTGAGGTCAGCAGAATAACCGGCTGAGTGCTGTATGCATGCAAAGCTCCACCTGCTCTAAACACAACTTCGCTTAGCTAGGAGCATCCTACGATGGCTCATGACTCCTCATTAACAAGATCTGAATGTGGAGCACGCACATAATTATCACAGCTGTGTACACAGTGTAGGTAGGTAGAAGGCTAAATTGTCATTTAACTGAAACACTCCAAAGCACTTAACGCTGCCATGGTGGCACCCAAACTTCACTGTCACTGCTGCTGTGGGTGACTATAAGTCATTATAAGAAACTATATGATTAACTACTCTGTTTTCATCTCTTAACCTCATACAAAGGCTTCGCAATCCAAACTCTTACAATCTGTTTTCATTTTACTTCTTGGATACTGAATCTTTTACCTGTATGAAGAATTTTCTTTGCTGCTCTTAAAGCATGCTTAATTTGTAAACTACTTAAAGTCTTTTTGAGGACTGCCCTTTTCTGAATGAGAGCACAACCACTGTGGGAAGGTTGTGTACCTCCATAATGAGTAGTTTTAATTCTCTAAATGTGTGTCATCTTGGAAAATATGACAAAAACCAGATTGACCTTGACAGTGTACGTTCCTCACCTTCCCTTTTTCATACACAACTCTAATGATCCATTCACTTTGTTTTCTAGCCTCTCAGATCTGCCTTTCTCCTGCAGCCACAAACTAATACCATATGGTACCATACACTAATGGTACCAACTAATACCAATAAGGTACCAATACTGTAGGATATGGTATCTATATGATATGGTATCTCTGGTTTCTATGTATCATATAAATATTCAGTTTCATATTTCTCTAGTATTTTGTTCCTTGTGTACTCAGCTTGCATTTATCCATAAGAGATAACCACTTCCCTTATGTAATATGTCCTGCAACTTTCACTCTGGTAAAAGGCAACAAGACAATATTTTGACAAAACAAGAAAACGCAGCTGAAAGAGCAAACTGCTGGGAACAGCTGGGCCAGAACTTCCCTCTGTTTTTAAACCTATATTGTAAGGTGCTGCTTTTGACTAGTCCAACCTGAAACAGCCTGGGACTGACCCACCTGAGCTACTGCTTTTCTCCTCATGGCTTCTTGCCAGAGTTGCTGAACCCTCTGATTAAAAAAAAGCAAGGAATGGGTGTTCTCTGGGTGGACTCCAGGATGCTGGAAGTAGTTCTTTATCTTGGCCCACACAGCTGAATTTGTTGCCGTGCTAGGCGTACTGGGAATAAAAAGGTTTGAAGCAGCTCCAGTTCTGCTTCCCCCAAAGATCCAAAGAAAAAAGGCCTGAAGAGTCTTTGAGCTGTCATCATTCACCCACTCCAACCCAGGCTTAACAATACCATTTTGTAAGATAAGCACTAAGAGGGAAGGGCAGGCGCTGACAGGGTGGGTTCATGCAGCAGGGCACTGGCAGTCGGGAACAGAGCCCAGCACCTCTCCCAGGTCAATATGCTACTCATAAGATAGCAGGCATTAACGAACTGAGCAGAACCAATGAGTTTCTATTTGTGTTGTTATTGCTGAAACCGCCACTCTGCGTTTGAAACGTGGAATAGCTTTGAACTTGTATAATTTTGAATAGACAGATTTTTACTTGATACGAATCTGAGCGGGTAAAGATTGCATAAACGCCGAAAGAACTGGGTACTTGCAATTGGCTGGGTGTCACCGAGACCGCGCAGCGTGTCTGGGTTTGCCTGTCTCGGAGCGTCTTCTGAAACCTCTAACGTGACTAGATGTAATCTGGCTTGTTCTGGTGATGCATGCTCACAGGTCACATCTTGTGCGTAACACGAGGTGACAGCTTTAAGGAAGCAGGACATATCAGTTATCCCGAATCAGCACATTTCATTTTTAAAGTTTATAGTGAAAGTTTCCTTTAGAAATACCTCCTTTTTCCACTCGCTATTTTCATTTGTTACTGAAAAAAATTATGTGCTAGGGTCAGCAGTGTACTTGGCACATGCCTGTCCCAAGGAAAAGGATGAAGCAATTATACATGCAGCCTCGCAGCATGGAAAGTACCAGATTACAGCCCAATTCTAACAAGACCTGTGCAGCCATATTCCTCCAAGTCAAGCACCTCTATGGCCAGACTCGTTTATGCTAAATTTATACTACCTATAATCAACACTAGAGCATCAAAAGCCTGGCTAAGGTTGAAAAGCACTCCAGAAATGGCAAATGCCTCAGTCCAAGTCAGCGTGTCATGGCAGCTGCTGCACAGGCCAAGGGGAAGAGATCCCACTGGTTTTGGTGGTGCAACAGCGTGTGAAGCGTGGCCAGCAGGTCAAGGGAGGTAATTCTCCCCCTCTACTCCACTCTCATGAGACCCCACCTGGAGCACTGCGTCCAATTCTGGAGCCCCTACTACAAGAAAGATATGGATGTGCTGGAACGTGTCCAGAGAAGGGCCACGAGGATGATCAGAGGGCTGGAGCACCTCTCCTATGAAGACAGACTGAGAGAGTTGGGGTTGTTCAGTCTGGAGAAAAGAAGGCTCTGAGGAGACCTTATAGTGGCCTACCAGTATCTTAAGGGGGCCTACAAGAAAGCTGGTGAGGGACTTCTTAGGATGTTGGGTAATGGTAGGACTAGAGGGAATGGATTAAAACTAGAGATGGGACGATTCAGACTGGACGTTAGGAAGAAGTTCTTCACCATGAGGGTGGTGAGACACTGGAGCAGGTTGCCCAGAGAGGTGGTGGAAGCCCCATGCCTGGAAGTTTTTAAGGCCAGGCTGGACGGGGCTCTGAGCAACCTGATCCAGTGGGAGGTGTCCCTGCCCAGGGCAGGGGGGTTGGAACTAGATGATCTTTAAGGTCCCTTCCAACCCGAACAATTCTATGATTCTATGACTCCCACTGGCTTTGCCCACTCCCATCAGGGTAGGATGGTACACAGCAGCGTACCTTCCCTTAAATCTGTTAGCCTACAACCTCTTTTAACTATTCAGAAGATAAATTTATAGCACCTTTTCTCTAAGCTCTCGGCTGCCCACAGCCCTCTCTCTCCCACCCTGCCATCACACAGCCCTTGCCCCCCTTTCCTCTCCTCAGCCCCACCAACATTTGGTCATTACCTCATGTCCGCCCAGATGAGGCCTCTCACGTCGTGTCCCAGCTTCCCTCATCTGCTTTCCACAGCTCTGTGCCGGCCCCTGACATGTCTCGTACTCCCCACCTCGGCCCTGTCTCTGGTGAACAGCCCAGAGGAGGCCTGTCCCACACCAAGGGGGATGCACCCTGCCGAGGGGGACCTGCTGCCCCACAATGGTGGGAAACACACCGTCCCCACTGAGGGGGACACCCCAAACTGAGGAGGGGACCCACTGCCCCACACTGAGGGGGAAACGCATCACCCCTCACTGAGGAAGAACACGTCATCCCCACTGAGAGGGACACCCCACCCTGAGAAGGAATACATCATCCCCACTGAGGGGGACACCCCACCCTGAGCAGGGGACCCGCTGCCCACCACTGAAAGCAAACACCAGCCCCGTACCGAGGGCCCGGGCTTCGCCTGCCCCTTTCCACAGGGCCGCCACCCAGCGCCTCTTTCAGGTAGGACATGGCCGAACATCCCAAGCCAGCCGGCACATCCCACCCGCCGGAGCTGCCTCAGCCCTTCCTCAGCCCTCCCCTTCCCGCCCGGCCGAGGGCAGGCCCTGCTTTCCCCTCCCCTCGCGCTCCCCTCTCCGCCGCTGTTTCTCGGTGCTGGTTCTTCAGCACCTCAGCTCCCGCCCCGTGCGCGGGGGCTATTTTGCTTCACCTTCCTCACAGAAAAGGTTAAAAACCCTAGAAGGCGTCCAAGATAAACAATAATAATAATAAAAAAAAAAAACCCAAACAAACAAAAAATCAACAAAAAGAATAAAAACAAACACCAAACCTCAAAAAAACCCCCAACCTATTACAGAAACACATATTAAAATTTTAAATTAAAAGTTTAAAATCATAGACATGGGATAAATAGGATATTCTCTGTACCTTCCTCTTAAAAATCTACAAAAGACGGGCACATGCATGGCAGGCAGGTTCACCGCCCTCACCGCCGGTAGGGAATTACAGAAAATCCTGTCAGGATGTAACGACTTTTGTGGAAGATAGAGAAAAAGAGCAGTGCCAGGCTTATGCAAGACCCTTAGAAACCACCAGGTGTCATTGTTGGTGCATAAAAAGCAAAAAATGGCCAGTTAGTATTTCAGCTGAAAATGCCCAGCAGTTTTAAGAAAAGTTACTGCCCATATGTGAGAGCATTATTAGAGGCAAGCGGCTTAACGAGGACAGTTCTCTTACCAAGGACATCTCTCTCACCAAGGACACCTCTCCACCCAGGAGGCCTGAGCACACGTAAGGCGATGTGACGCTTTTGCCACCTCTGCATCCCTGCACAGGTCTGGGAGCAAAGGCAAAACACTTTTGAGTACTTCTGGACTGACCAAACGTGTTCTGGCGAGAGCCTGAAATCATCACCCAGACTTTAGGTGAAGCTGGCCATCACGTAAAACAGAAACCTGTCTTGTTGGGCTTTGGAATCCCAAGTCTCAGGTGCTTGAGAGCAGGTTGCCTCCCCTTCCCCAGCTGGGGCCCGGTGCCACCTAACTCGCCCTGCCATCCCAATAAAACATTTGTTTCATTTGTTTAAATGAGGGTAAGCGCATTTTCCCCCAGGGATATATGTTACATCAGGGATGCTGAGGAAATTATTTTTGATTTCTTTTTTTTTAGAGTACAGCTGAGGAAGGACACACTTGCAGAAACAAGTTTTCAAAGAGAGCCCAAAACTAAACAGCACATCTGTGCCCCAAGGCACAGAGGAAAAAAAAAAAAGAAAAAAAAAAAGACACCAAGAGTTTCAGGGATAAAATGAGACATGGATACTGCTGAGCAAAGGAGGCAGGGGAAGGAGCGACAGCAGGCGAAGTAATATAGCTGGCAACTCCTCTGATGTTTTGACGTTGGAAGAAAGGATAAGGTAGCACTTGATGTACCTCGTGACAGTGAAGTGACCCAAGTAGTAAAGACTAAGATTGGCATCTCAGTGAGATAAGAATCTACCACATGGGAGAGAGACCTGCATCTGAGGATAGATGTGCTTGGGTAGAGGAAGAGGGACAGGCTGATTCCTCTGTCTTCCTGATAAAGACTGTGAGGAAATGGCAGCAGTGGCGGTGAAGGCACCAGCAGAGCTTGTGGAGAGGGAGACCAAAGCACAGACCACAGGTCCAAAATAGAGAGAGTCTGGAGGAAGCAGAGGTGACCTCAGAACGGTCTACAGAGAGAAAAAAACGAGTCAAAATACGATGATGAGAAAAGCAGACTGGTCCTTTCCTTCACATACTATCCACCAAGGAGTGGAAAACAGGACACATGCCCACAAAAGGGGCATTTGCTACACAACTGAAGTGTTCACAGTTATAAAAGTCCCAAATGCTAAACTGGGACTGAATGTGAATATCTCCATCCAACAAAATGCACACTACCAGGTAACAGGTCTGCATTTTGTACACAAGAAGGTCCCAAATTGGCTTTAGTTCTCAAGCATGGGGAGCATGCTTTAAAGCAATTAAAGAACTTGGGCATCATCTGGAAGAGATTTTGTGAGTGATTAAAGCAGAGCTATTAAGTTCCTATTAAGAACTCAAAGCAAAATATTTCTATTAATTGGAGAAAATATATTAAAATTCATACTGCAGAAAGGGAGCAAAGACCTTTTCTATACCCGTTTACACGAATAATTCTCATTAGTGGAACTACATTGACATAAAACTTTTAAAGAGAGAATTGGCCTTGTATTTTGGCAGCTTTTTTTCTTTAAGTTAGACTTTTATGGCTTGGCTAACGGTTCCAGTTCCTATTCTCCCCTGAAGAATCCTGATGGGCTGCACGTTAATTTGCTGAAAGCCAGAAATCTAGTAAAAATGTAATTTTACCCTTGCTAACAGCTGGAGAACCAAAATCAATTTCAGCAGCTTGCTGAGTAATGAAATTAGAGGACTCACAACTGACAGAAACCTCACATGACTGAGCTGAAGGGCAGAACCATCACTTTTATTTAACCCCCTGATGCAGACACCCTTCAGACAGAGCTCAGAGAGCAGCACTAGGCATCTCTTCTCAATCCAAAATGCTGTTTCTATTAAAAGAAAATGCAATGGTAGATCACAGAAGGCCTGGTTTAAACTAAATTATGAGCTAAAACACAAAGGGAGATACTCGGGAAGCTCTAATACCTGTGCAGGTACATCAGCCATCTGCACAGCTCAAACCTGCTCTAGGAGTAGGAAAGGTTCACCGAGAGAGTTAGTTGTACTCACCAGTGTCAACCATTAACCTAGGAAGCTGCCAAAGCTGTTAGCCATTTTTAAAGTTAATGCCCACATTTCATTTTTACTCAAATTCTTTAAGAAGAAATTGGACCACTTGCACCATCGTTAGCCAGTGTTCAGTTCTGCTGTACATCTTCCTGGAGGAAACTCCAAAGGGATGCTCCTCTACGAGACAACTGGCTTGAGTGAAAACTCACGTAGTCACCTTCCAGCTATTACGGGACTTCCCATGCCTGCTGACCTACCACCCCCCATAAAGTTCATGAGAAAAAAATGCTGAATTTGCTATTCAGCAGGCATCATGCAGTCTGAAGTTAAGGATTTGTCTGCAGTCACCCAGGGCTGTAAACAAGCAGAGGGTGAAAATAACCCACTGAGCAAAGATAGAGCTATCTCCATTACTGGTTAAAGAGCCATTTTTTAAAAACAGCCCTATGTTTTGCAGGTATTAGATTACTGATGTTGTCGCTACCAGGTTCACGTATTTTTCTGAGAAAAGGGAAGGCTGGTATTTAGACCTGTAATCTCTGTTTTGCAAAACCGCAAGCTGAGCCAAGGGCTCTTTAGATGCGTGGCCTAGGAAGTCAAGAAACATCTTTGGATTTGTTATTGTACTGCTTATTTGGCACACCCCCTTTCACCCTGAGGGTCCTAACGCCTTTGCAAGGATGAAGTGAGTGAAAGCCTCAGCTGTTTGAGACGGGCAGATGGACACCGAACCTGGGGAGACCTGCAGGACTGAGAGGAAACCGGCAATGCCTCCAACTCATGGGGAAACAACCCTGCCATGTGCTTCTCCTTTACTGGGTGATCCTAGCTATGTGGAAAGGCAGAAGAATCCAAGAGATTTTACCCCTAATGAAACCCAGAAGCTGTGATTCTCTCCCCCTACCTATCTCCTCCTCTCTTGGGCACGGGTTATACACGGCCCTGTGCACTACTGCTCGCTTTCCAAGTGTGCTGGAAACAAGAGCAGTAAGATACGCCAGTCAGAGGCAAGAATGCCATCTGGACTCAGCACAGGTAGAACAACTTCATATTTTTCAGAGAGCGTGAGAAGATTTATATTTCTGAGACGCTGCAGGTGCTGGGGGCATCCTGACTAGGCCTTGCTTACAAGGGAGCGGTGCTCATCATTTCTATGAAAGAGACACTGCCTTTAAAAGCATCTCAAGCACAATTCACTGGAAAAAGGATGCTGAAAATAATTAGTGACTTGAACTTTTATGCCTTGGAAATTAAAAAAGCACCGACATATTTAACATCTTAAAGAGAGACTACACAAAATTGGCTGCTGCTAGGCTAACGCCTATGTTACAAACATCTGCCCTTTGCCTTCATGATATCCTTCCACATAATAAGGAGTAAAGGTATATCAAAATATCAATTTTTTTCTTCAGCAAAAAAACCTTTCTGGTGCAGCAGTTAGCACAACGGTGTCCTCTTCTTGCCTCTGCTCTGCAACCACCACAACAGCTCGGCCAACACAGATGACAAGATGTGCTGCTCTGCCATTGGTAACATCAGGATTACTGATGTAGGGGTTCTGGGGGTTTTTATTTCCCCCAAACACGATCTGCCACATACTTGGTAATATTATTTTTACAGATGCTTTATTTTGTACTCTTAAATCTGACTACAGTAAAATGTTGTATTCTGGTTGGCAGCCTCTTGAGAAATAAAGAGGAAGGAACTGATGCTTTGTAAAAAAAATGAAGTGGTTTAGATGCATAAAGGAACACTGGAAAACGATGGCTTTAATTTTATTATTCTCCTGGTTGCATGGAGGTGCATAGAGGGAAAGGTTCAAGGACTGGTTTAGAGATTAGAACATCTGATATTGGAAAATGGCTGATGAATTTATTAATTATTTTTTTTAAAGCAGGTTCTGAGTTTGAACTAGACTGATTTATATGGCAGAATATTCAGTTATCACCAACATACAGGAACCTCCTTTTACATCACCAATTAGTGATGCTGGCAAAGTGCATACTGGGGGAACATGCTCCTTGCAGGATAAGTATTTTTATGGATTGGAAGAAACCCACCACTTTGTCAAAGACTATCATCTGAACTGATGGGCAGCAGCAATGTTACTTCCACACATCTGATTTATGTGGGCATGGAACTGCTCATTAAAATCCATAATGTTTATTTGCACTGTGCAGCTGGCAGGGATTCCCCGAGACCCAGTTCTGGCAAGCAGGTATTGTTTTCCGCTGGGTAAGAACTGCCTGTCATCAGCAGACTAAACCCGGTCATTTTTCCATGCAACTGAAAGGCAGGCGAGCAGTGTCTTTATAGGGAGAAAAAAAATACTAAAAATCAATCTATGCAGATATAAAGGCCTCACCGCTTTTCCTCCACTCCTTTCCTTTTGAGACAAAAAAAGAGCTGGGTTAGAACCAAACTCCTGACTTAGCATGCAGGCTTCAATATAATGTGAACTGGCTTCCGAACATGGCATCTACAGCGCAAGTACCCAAAAGGGCATTCCTAGCAGCAACCCTATTCCTGGTTACATGCTGGCCACACTAGTTCTATTCTGCTTTTACTCCTCATACAGATATGTGAAATAAAGGCAAGGGCAACACCCAGAGAGCTGGAAATCACCTTAATGACATATATCTGTATTTGAATTTCATTCAGGTCCTAACTTAACGGTGTGTTACCTTGCTCCCTGTACCTAATTCTTGTCTAAATTATGTTTTCCTCTTCCGCAGAACAGATGGATTCCTAAATCCTCTGAGCTCATCTCTTGGCACTAGTGCACACAAAGTGCACAGAACAGCACGAGCTTTATGCTGCTCAGAGTACTGTGCTCCTTGGGAGTTCGTTTTCCCCACACAAAATAACTTCAGACACAATATACCTGAGGTTAAACAAACCCAGAGAGACTGCAGAATGTGAGATTCAAACATCAGCTTTTTACTGCAGCACAGAATCTGATCAAGGAAAAAAGTCCATGAGGTAAAACAACCCCTTTATCCCTAGCAAAGGCATTGGAGGCATCAGGATATGACTGACCTGCAAGAGACTAGACTGCCTGGGGTAGTAACCATCCCCACAGCGAATGTCACTATACGGTGACAAGCAGAACACAAACTAGCTGATTTCTCTGTACGGAACAGCATGAAGTTCTGTGCAGGCTCCAAAATCCTTCCAGGACTTTGTGAATGCAGACACGTGCGACTGACCTGCACAGGGCTCCATGCTGCTCCGACTGCTCAGGCTACCCCATCTGAAGCTGGCTCCGGATTAGGTGCGTATGTGGCAGTCACGCTTTTGGATTGCAATTTAAACTTAACTGAACTGTCCATACAGTGTTTAACATAAGAGAGGCTCAGTATTTGAGCCCTTGAAATAAAAACATTGCCAACAAGAACCTGCTTTCATATAAAAGAAGAAAGAGGGTGAGTAGTTATAAAGAAAACTGTTCTTAAAGCCACTCACTGTCTCAGCCTCCTTGCTTTCTCCAGCCCAGTTCCTGCCTGTCTCCTTAGTCCAACACCTTTACTCCTGCCCGTTCCCTGCCCACATTCATGGAAGGAGGACACTGCTCTCTGTTTATGCCACCAGCAACACCAGGCTCTTGGAGAAATCATAGAATTGCCTAGGTTGGAAGGGACCTTTCAGATCATCTAGTCCAACCAACAACCTAACACTGACAAAAAACATCACTAAGAAAGGCCACCTCCTGTTCTTGGAGCTTGTCCTGTTGTGGAGAGGAGATTCAAAATTAATCAAACAAAACCACTCCCACTTGGGCAGTGCACCTGGCCGAGCCTCATGCCCTGCCTCTACAGGGAGAAAAAAGGGGTTCTAAATGGATTTTTAACCTAAGATAGAAAAGCACAGAAAGGCACTTTCACCCTCCAGTAAAAGCACTGAACTTGGTGCACAGCAAAATCCTACTTGAAAAACTCTGGCTTCAAAGTCATGTGACTTTCAATACTTGGTTTAAAAGTATTACCAGGTGGTAGTTTATACTGGCATTAACTTCTGGTGCCTGGAAGAAGGAAAATAAAGATACCAAAAAATCACTCTGAGGGGTATCAGAACAACCTTGCCATGACAACACAAGTGATACTCAGCACCACTGACAGAAATCCTTGCCTTATGTAAGGAAGTTGGTCTCTGGGGCATTTCATACACATGCCAAAATAAAACCAACCACCCACCAAACAAACCTACAACAACAACAACAAAACAAAATAAAAAATTCCACCAAAAAAAAACAAAACAAAACAAAACAAACCCAAACAAAACCCCGCAAAACCCCCTGTCAACACGGAAAACCCACACCCAAAACCAAACACCGTACAAAAAACCCAAAACAACCTCCCCCCCTGCACTCACCCCCAAAAAAACCCCACCCAAAAACCAAGAAACCCAGAAAACTATCATAGCAGATTGTAGGATTAGTTGCACGGGTGAGCGACTTAAGGCTAAGTGAAAAAAACAAGTAGAATGGAGCAGAAATGAGAAACGAAATCACAAGCAGCATGTAAATGTTAATGACTTTTTAAAGGGGTACAACGCAGACATTTCCTCCAGACACTCCACCATGCCCTTTATTTATTTGTATGAAATTTTCATTCTTTGTGGGCAAGAGCACCCTCCAAATTTTGGGACCTTTTCCTAGTCTAATCCAAACCACCTCAGCATTTATATTCTAAATGTTTTTTTCAGGATTGATGCAGGTATATTTATTTTTTAACGTTAAAAAAAAAATAATCACGTAGGTAGAAACTTGACATTGTGGCTCTCAGCCCAGGAGCTCTTAAAAAAATGTTTAAAAATGAGAATCCCTTGACTCTGTAGGTTATAATAATGTACAAATACAGAAGTTTACAAATAAAAATAGAAATCGAAGAGGCCCCTTCAGGAAATCATCTTTTTTTTAAAATTTTCTCTTTACAATAACAACCGAGTAACCAGCATCTCCCCGAGTGGCAGAGGCTTGTCTCTGAGGAGCTGGACTCTGAACAGGGGCAGCTGATCTCCCAAGGCAAAAACCCAGCTTTGCTATCTGCATTGCTCTCTGTTTTCTTTTCCAAACTTCCAAATATATTCCACATCTAAGCATGCTCGGAGTTAGGGGGAAAGATACTCGGTATGAAGTGGCAGCTACTGTTTGGAGTCATTTTAAGAGCTGGAAGAGGAGGGCACGGGGATCCGGAGGCACCTCAATGCCTGGGAGAGCCAGGCAAGGCACGGCAGAGCTCTGCTGCCGTTGCTAAATGTACAAACTGACCTCACGTGTGAATGAAGCCTTTCTAAAGCAGTCCTTCCCTGAGGGCTGAGCGAGTGTCTGTCCTACCCAACAGGGCAGATTCTCTTGGAGGATCCTTTCAAGCAAGACATCCTGGGGAGAAATGTGGACTATCTTCTGGCATACAGCAAATTCTCTTAGTTTTGAATTACTGTGGAGGTGGGTCTGCGTAAGATTTACATACCTTGTAAACTGTGGATTTATGGGGAACACGGGTAAATGGGCATTGTGTTTTCATCAATGTGAACTTTACATTCATTGTGATTTAAGTGTGTTTTAATATGTATATTTGAAAAGTTTCCAAGAGGAAGTTGGATTAATTTTGCTCCATTTTTGATCCTCTGTGCATCACTCACTCTAGCAGCCCGTGTTTGCCAAATTTTAATCTGCCTGGGATTTTTAAAAATAAGTATTGAATAAATAAGTAACTCAATAATCAGACTGCTTGGCTAACGTCCCAAGGCGTGATTAACCTGCCTAAACCATGAAGCCGAGCCGAAAGTGCCGAGCTGCATTCTGTACTGGTCTGGTCTCGCCCCAGGGCTAAGGAAACCAAACTCCCTCAGTAAAATCTTTCAGCAATGAGATTGTTTAGGTGGCTCTTGTTTAATGAGTTAATATAAATTCCGTGTCATCTAAGTGTGAAAACAAGCATGCCTTGTGCCTCCTTGTGTCTCAGCCCATCATCCTCACTCTTCAAAATACACTTTTAGTATAACTTTTGATTGGAAACAAATGCCCAGAAATGTATGTCTGCAGCTAAACCACACCCAGCTCATACATGTGTTAGGTAGCTCATCTTGAAACATAGTTAAATTGATAAAGATTTCAAATTCACAAACCAGGCTTTCCTACCTTGTTTTGCCACCGATTCACTATAGCCCTGTGCAAATCACTTCAGCTCGGTGGCAGTGTCCCATCGGGTTCACCTACACAGATCTGTGTGTCTGTAGGACCAGGACAGTCACTAACCACTTTTTAGAGATGGTTAATAACCATGCGTAGTTATTAACAAGTTTTAGTTGAGGATGAAGTTGTAATCCTAATAAAAAATAACCTTCTACTTGTTTCAAAGGAGAAAAAAAAAAGGCATTTCTAAACTGTTCTTAAGTAACTTAATAAAATATTTTCACTGAAGTCTGATTTCAGAAGCCTTTAATATGGATTTGTCAGCTTTGCAGCAGCTGAGGTCAATTCTGTTTTAGCAGCGCACAGTAAATCATCGCTTTCCTCTCTGCCCCTTCTCAATTTTCAGCACTAACGATACCTACAGGATCACTAGACAGATAGTCCTTGCTAACGTGCTTCTGGTGCTAACACACCACATGAAGTCAAAAACCATCCCCAGTGCCTGATTCTTCTCAGGGCTACGGAAATGGCTACAAACGTGTAAGCAGGAGACAGGAGCATGTGTTTAGTGCTAAATGCCTCCTGTCTGGAAGTGGTCCCTTGTCCCTAAATGAGAGGGTTAGAGTGGTTTTATGGACACTACTTAGGGCCAGCCCGCTTTAGGCCAGGTGTTTGTCCAAGTCTTCTCTGGGCTTCTCACGACAATCGTGTGGTCATAGGACATTACTGTAATTTGTTTCTGGATCTGGTTTCTGTTGCCAGGATTATTTTTTTCCAAAGCATTTGAAACAACATGATGCCTTTCTCATAGGCCACAAGGGTGATAAGTTCTTTGGAATGAATCCAAAGGTGTGCACTGCGTGCCTTGCATTTGAGGCGCAAGTCTTTCCGGGAGGGCAAGGACCGTACAGGATGGAGAAAGATAGACCCGTCCTCGTCTTCTGCCCTCGGCACACTGCGGCGGGGTCCTGCAGTGAGATACCCCAGGCCTGCACAAAGTCCACCTCAGAAAGAGCTACATGGTTCACAACAGCAGCAGCACCCAATGGGGAATACACGCACAAAGGAAGAAGGACTTTGAAAAACCCCAGAGGGTTAGGATGTTGCCTGTACACTCATTCCCCAGTGGTTTCATGTTGATAGTCACAGAAATACCACGCAAACGTGCAAGAAGGTGCAGTATGCGTTCACTCATGGTATTTATAATCTCTGCTGTAGTAACACTCACAGGTTTTGCACCATCTGTTTTCAAATAGCTAACGGACTGATAAACACAAAAAACAATAACACTTGTCAACAAAAAACAGTTGCGATGGAAATATTATTTAGAGCACATTTCTACAAAGGTACGTACAGACCTTCTGATAGATCTTGAAAAACCCCAACACACATGCTGCTGTAGTTCTTAGGTCTGCCAAAATGCTGCTGCACGGAGGACTACATTTTTTTTCTTTACAATTCATTATGATCATATACAGCAAAACAAAGCAATTCTGGTCTAAATGACTGGAATTTTGAAAAGCCCCACAGTAAAGGGAGACCACCTGAACCACCCTGCGCAAAGACTGCGCCTTTCTGAAGGCAGCAGCGAAGCAGAAGTGTTCACTAGGTGGTGGTCGTGAACCACCACAGAACAGTAGAGTTATGGGCTTGGTTAATGATGAGCTCCGAAACACAGCGCAGAGGAAAAAAAGCTAAGTATTTAAGGCAATAACATTTAGCTGGAACGTTTAGAGCTTTATTTCAGAATTCATTGTACATAGTGCTGAGTTTGTCCTCCCCACGTGCCTGTGTGGACACTACGCTCAGCCTGCCATGATCCCTTGGGGCTCTTTGGTCAAGGAGGATCCCCAGGAGGGATCCCAGGCGCGGTCTGGAGGTGCTAGCTGGAAGATGGGGAGGCATATGCTCTGTGCATCATCTTTAAACCAGCAGCTCGAATGTCCTCTCTGAGCATCACACTGGTGCTGATAGTTGGGGGTGAGGGGAAGAAGACAGGGCCTTCCTTCACCACTTCGTGGTCATCCATCTACTGGACGTGATGATGAAAGAAATGGTGGCATGGTGTCTGCATCTGAAGAGGGGTTACGCAGGGTGAAAGCCCTCCGTCTCCCACAACAACTGTACATAAGCTGTGTGTTAATGGTTTCCTAGAGGCCCTGGTTTGGGAGAGAACAGGCTCAGATTTTCACTGGATCCCTCAGCCTTTTATTCAATGTAGCAAACTATGCTTCTTTGTGAGGTAAAAATGATTTTTCCACCGTTACCTTCATTACCTTTTTCACACTGGAACTATTATTTTTTTTTATTATTTTTTTTTTAAGACTACTGTATAAACCTTTTGTTCTTCAAAGAAAAAATTTCTAGACCATACTTGACAGCAAGCCGTTAAAAAAAATTCTCTATTGTCTTCCTATTTCTAGAAGGAATGTGGTTTTAAAAAAAATACTTCTCCCTAACTCCTTTGGGCAATCAGTCCAAGATGAAAAAAAGGAAGGCAGGGGTAGGAGCAATGCAGTGAGACTGCAGCATGAAGTTAAATGACAAAAGGAATCTGCTTGGCTTGATTTAAATTTCAGTCCTCACATTAGAGACTACAACAAAGCTGAAGGTGAAGAGCTGGTAAGCACTCTGTAAGGGCGACCCACACCCTGTCCATGACACACCAGCGGGGCTGGATCAGCAGAGTCATGTCGCAGCTGCTCCATCGGTCCCTATACCAGGAGGCCTGCTTTATAATTACAGTGATAGAGGCAGAAACTACACCAAAATGGGAGATTCAGGTACTATCCTGAGTCACCTACAGTAGTGTATTTCAGCCTACTCTCCCCCTCCTCCTCCCCCTTTTCTTCCCTTCCCGTAGCTGATGTACTGTCTTTCAACCTTATTGACTGCGCCCCCCTCTGCAGCAAGTTTCTCTTCCAAACCATCTGCCCACTGAAGCCAGCTGAGAAGACAGCAGACTGTCTCTGGATGTCTCAAAGCCCAGCAAGTATTTTCAGCAAAACAGTTTTTCACACACTCCTAGCCCGTCTTCTGATGAAAGGAATTCTGAAGCGGAGCCCATTTAACAGCAGGAGCAGTAACAGGAGTAATAGCATAGTGCAGTGCTAACTGTGGCGCTTAGGGACTGTGACACTGCCTGACATTGATTGATTAAGAGGCTGAAACTCTGGCTGTGGCACTGGGCTGTTAAGAATAAAACGAACTTTCACTTCTCATTCGTACACATCCATCACCAGCAGACAAGTTTTAGCTTTTGTAGTAATGACTGTGGTTTCTTTTGTGCAAGAGAGATACAAGTACAAGACGTAAATGCAGTTTCTTCTGTGCTTTCAAAAGCGTTTTAATTCATCAACATTTTTTGAAAGGATCTTTAAGAACAAATAAAACCCTTCGGTAACACAGCTGGGTTTCAGCACGTTCAGCATTTCAGCTACCAAAGGCTCTTCCCTGTTTGGCTGAGAACCTGGCTGGAGATTTGGAAGTGAATGGCTGCCTGCTGCTGTTCCCCGGAGGAGGCAGTGGGCAGTCCCACATGCAGGACACATGCCAGCGCCTGCCGAAACTCCAGGGCCTCGCCCGTGTCTTCAAAGTGAAGAATACTCTGCAGCCCTGCCTTGGACAGGGGACTTGACATATACGGACGCTGTAAAGGGCATCTCTGTGGGATCAGCTGGTGCGTTACAGGCTGCTCTCGTGTTTCTGTACTGCCCTATACGTACATCGCCAACTATTTTGGCTTTAGGATTGACTGTGATGGGAGCTGCGTAATTCAGAGCCCGGCTAATGGGAATGCAAGTAGGAAAGTGTGTGTTAGACGTTGCCAGTTTACTCCCCCATACTTTGACTTCTGCCTTAGGGAACCCTCGTGCTAGTAATTCTTCCTGTGACAAGACTGGCCGTGGGCTGTTGTGGGAAGATGCCGGAAAACTTCATCGAGATAGGAAGTCACCGCACTGAATCAATAGGAACAAGCCAAACCAAGCTTCTAGAATACAAGGATTAGCTTTAGGAATAATGACAATACCACAAATTTCTGAAGAGGTAATTGCCCTCAGCAGACACTCAGGAAGACGATATTACAAAGTCACTTAACACTGCGATTTGAAAGTGTCACTAAATGGAGACAGTGACTATGAAAGTCCAAAGACCAACTCAGCTAAATGTTTAAAGAAGCCAATAATCATCAGCTGAACCATATACTGCTTAGACTGGCTCGTATGTAAGGGATTTGCTGAACCAAATCTCTCAGTACTGTTGGCATTGCCATGTAGGAACCATATTAGAGTTTCTAGCACTGATCTCTCTTGTTCAGATCATAAAATAACTTGGGGGTTTGTAAATTAGTTTCACATTTTCCTCAGCTGCATTTGGCTCCAGACTACTTTGATCTCTCTCTCTTTGTCCCTCTGTCCCAACTTTGGCCCATCTTAAAAAAAAAATGAATTTACATTATTGTCAATAAGGTACATTCAAACATTCGCTATTTTGCGATAAGGCTTATTTGCCTTTCCAAAAATAGCAAAAAAAAAAAAAAACCAAAACCACAACCCCAAACTTCAACACAAGTTTCAGGAGAATTTCGTCCATCCATCCAGAACATTTCAATTGTTTGAGACGTGACACTTACAAACTCTGTCACCCTCCTCACAGTGCTACCGCAGCATCCGAATAAGGCTACTGAAAAACGTTATTTGAGACTACCAGCAACTGCAACATCATTTGCTTAGTTCCCCCACTCCATCCTCCTCAGTTCCTCTTTCAATCTGTCTCATCTACTTACTGTACCCTGTCATAACCTATACTCCAGCTGCTTCACAAACGGACAGCCTGTCACATCATTGCGCATCATCTGATATTACGGTGCTCAAAAATGCCGCAGCTGTACCAAAAAGTAGAGGATCTTCACTCTACGTGAAAAATGGAAGGTCCCAAAGGTTAAATGCTGTTTCATTCAAATCCTTATTAGCCTCAGATCAAACACTATACAAACGTAGACATCAACTAACAGCATTTGAACAATTAATTTATTTGCCAAGTTTTACTACTGTACTAATGAGCTACCCAAATAGGTAACAGCAGCTTCGATTATTCCCATGACACAAGACGTTGCTCTAGATCGCTAACAAGATGAGCATAACTTTTTATATTCTTGATCAAAATAGACCTCAAAAGCAAAATTAAAAGTCACCATTTGCTGATGTCATGCTTCCAAGTTAAAATTAGCTTGCAGCACGGCAAAAAAAAAAAGCTCCTAATGCCTATATGTTCATACAAGGGGAAAATACAAAGAGAGCGTGAGCATAGCCAAAGCTAATCCATTCAAGAAGTTGAGCAGCTATCTGCAGAATGCTTCTTTGGAGTAGTCAATCAGTGCCGACAGCTACAATGCTCTCCTCTTCAAAGAACGCTGGCCTTTCATGTAGGCTGGCTTTGTGCATAAGGGAAGTATTTTTAGCAATGCATTGAATGATTTGACATTGAGAGAACTGAGGAACATTGTCAAACTGGGAAAACTTGGACTGTCAGTGCTTGTCTCGTACTGAAGACTTTCCGGGCCTAGAGAAGAGCTTTCTCCTCTCATCCCAGTCTGGAAGCATTCATAGACACGATAATTATTTACGTTTCTACATCAAGCGTTTAAAAGAAACCCCCATACTCTTATATCATTGTCCAATCTTCCCAGAGACTGCTAAAATATTCCTATTTGGACATCCCTGCTCCTATTTCAAATTCAGGATTTAGGTAGACACAAGGTCAAAGATGTTGTGACTGGAAACTGGCCTGGTGCTTTAGTAGGTACAAAACACCCAAAGAACCAAATTTTTCTGCAAATATAACCCAGTTCCCCAGGGAATACAGAGCCAGCACAGCAGCTGCATCCTTGTGGCACTTGCAGCCTTCGGATCCTAAGATTTCACAACTAAAGGTGTTTTGCATGGAAAAACTCTGTTCCTTGGTCTTCCCTAAGGCAGGAAAACGTTTGGAGCCACAGCACCCAGGCACCTTGATCTAGTGTGGGCGAGAAACTGCCTCACGCCAGCAGCCTTGTGATGTGGAGTATAGGGAGGTGGGGTGGGACAGTGTCCTCCCCTCATGGTCCCCGCTGAGCACAACCTCCCTCGACCAGAGACACCCAGTGCCCTGAACCCAGCAGATACTGCAAGGGTAACACCGCGCACCGCTGTCACTACAGTCTTAAAAGGAGATATAAGGCAGATGTAGACAACATCTCCAGTTATAAAATAGCATTTTTACCTTCACAACCAGAGGTTTTAGCTATCACATTAATATGCTGCCACTGCAAATCCTGAATTTTGTACTTAGCTAATTAGGAGCCGAGTGTTATCTCTACCATATAAAACAGATCTGTGCCATTGCTTGCTATTTTACAGTCCTTAATAAAAAAAGCTATTCAAAGCATAACACTCTTAATGTCTAACTGAAAAATAAGAGAGAACTGATCAATATGCACAGCCTTTCATGAACCAGAAGTCTTAAATTATGATTTATCTTGGGGAGTTTATGACTGGTATTAATTGTATACAACTGAAATTATATCTCACTTATATCTTTTCCTAACATTTATAAATAAATTCTCATTCATAAGCATTTACAGATTAATGCAGAGCTATGGATGCAATTTCTTTGCAAATGAAGCTGTGTCAATGCCACTGTTACTTATAAATCTCTAGACTCCATATTTTTTTTAATCAAGTGTAACAGGTTATGAATCAAGGCATTTTTTATTGTTTGGTGGGTAGGCCTTAAGAATCAGAATCAGGCTCTATAATCTCATTTCCCCAGAGATTATGTAACAAAAGTGATAAACTTATAGTTAATACAACGATGGTTTTGACAGCTATAATTTTTTCTCCAGAAGAAAGTAATTTGAATTTAGATTAAGACACATCACCATCGCTTTCCTTATAAACTGTTGGATTAAGTTTCTCAATTGCTCTGTATGCACGCTTGCCTGAATGAACCAAAATGTGGAAATTAAAAATGTAGGAAGAGAGGAGCTTATGCGTTCCATTGACCTTTATATTAGTTAAGCATTTGAATTTTAATATATGTATGATACATGCTTTAATTAAAGTGTAAATCAGAACTCTGAGTTTCTCAGATTTATGAGCCATGTATCACCGAAGCTTCATTCAAAAACCTTTCCGCCAGCAGGCTCCTTTATGGTAGAAGCACCGTTGCCATACAACGCAGATAGTAAGAGATAGCATCCGAGTTAAAGGTGAGAACTTCTGGCCATTCTTATTTTTTTTTTAATTTAAATATGAAGGCAATCAGAAGGAAATATTAGAAAGAAAAAAAAAATTCTGTCAGTCTGTGTGAATTAATGGTGACAGAGGAATAGGAGTCTTCTCTTTCTGCTTATACCTAATAATTTTACAGTGCAATCTGTTCGCATTTCCCCCCACCCATAGGGTAATACGTATGCGGTGCCCCAAACTGAAAAACACACCCTCAGCACAACCTGCTGTGAAGAACCTGACACTCAGAAGCCTGCCTACGTACAATTGTTTTATATAAGTGGAACACAACAAGCACATCTTTCACGAATAACCGCTCCGGAGGATGCTAAAAAAAAAAATTCTTCCTCAGATTTGCTGTTTATTACCTTCCCTCGCAGATCTTTTAAAGTAAGTCTTGTATTTATAGCAGCTGAAATACATTCATCACAGTTACCATTACTCACTGCAGCGTTTACAGTGTGTTCCTTTTCTCTCCTACCTTTTGTTGTGCTGCAAAGCTGCACAACTCTACAAGATGCTAAAAATTAACTCTGGCTGAGGAGATCTCATTCCACGTTTCCATTGACTTTAATTAGGTTACTCACATGAATAAGGAGTTCTAGAACACCAGTTTGGATGGAAGACCTCCAACTAATTGGTTTCTTGTTCAGGTTGCTCCTGAAGAAGCAGTTGCATAGCCCCAGGATCTGAAGTACCCCAATTTGAAAGCCCATCGAGAAACTGTTATTATGCCGAGAAACAGGACCACAACAGGAATTAATCTCTGGCTGGAAAGTTTCTGGAAGTTTGCTTAGTTCTGAAAGAAACCCTTGAGGTGTGGAGTTTGCTATTGCTTGTACTTCTCTTCCTGGGTGCGGTGGTGGTACCCATCATCTTTCTGACTATCTCTGCTGATGAACATAATGTGGTGCTGTGAATTTTATCTAGTTTTAGATCAGCTGATGCTCCTCTTTAAAAAGAGGCCTTTATTCCCTGAAGCCAAGAAACGGTTCTTGCAACAATTTATCACGGATGACAAAATCTTTAACAATACTGTCCTCATTCTGGCCTATCTATAATGCTTAGATGTTGTTTCCACTCAGACCAATGTTCTCTGAGAAGCGCAGAACCGTTTGGTCGCAGCGCTGCTAACGAGAACACAGAAGCTGAGCCTCAGCTCCAAGACCATGGGATCAGCGCAGGGAAGGGACAAAGGTCCCAAATGCAGAACTTTAGGGATGAAGGAAACGTATGGAAGTGAGAGGCTACCAGTCACACTACAGGTCAATGAAAACAAGCAATTTGCACTGCCCATCGACTCTCAAAGCTATTTCTTGCCCCTTGTGCACCCTGTGATTTTTGCCTACTTGGTTCACAAAACGATACGGGCTCAGCACAACCCCGAACTCGCACGTTGCTCCACCTCAGTAGTTTCCTGCCTTCCTTTGCAGCCAGGCTACACCAATTACAGAAATTTATACCATAACTGGTGGATGGTAGCCAACAGCCATACTTTTATTTTGACTTGAAAACCAAAAACATTTGCACAGACAGAGGGAACGATGAAACCAAAATGGGAGCGCGACAGCTGTAACGTTGCCTTCTCCTATCGTTGTGCAGTCCATGAGTGCGTTGAGAGAACGTCACGCTAAAAACAAACAACACCTGCCTCAGCTGTTAGTGCAGCATCAGTCCATTTGCAGAGTCTGATTTAGCACCAATTTATGCAGCACAGAGAGATAATTAAGCGAGGTCATTGTGGGTATAACTCTGTCAAGAGAGCGGACGACATCAGGAGCGACTTGGGCCCCGTGTAAGCGGTACTGGCGCGCTCCAAGCCTGGCTGGGCAACGGACTGGGGGAGAGGTGCAGGTGTGGGACGCAGTTCCTGGGGAAGTGCTGCAGTAAGAGAACTGCTAATTAATTCAACACCAAAATACTTGCTTAGGTAGAAGGCCGCTTCTGTAATCCATGCAGATTGAAACAGCACCAAATCGCAGCTTCAACATTGCTCTGAGGTTTGCAGTACTTTGCTGAAAGACTCCGAGATTTTAATCTTAGTAAAGGAGCGCGATAACTGCAAATCGGCTCCTCTCAGCCATATGCAGTGGTTCCCCCGTTGTGCCCACGCAGCAGAGTTCCCACTCCTGCTCTCACATCGCTTTAGAAATCATCCTGCTCCCCATCTTCCCCTTCCGCCTCATTCATTCACAAGAGCTCCTCCCGATTCCTGCTCTGAAGGGAGCAGAAAATATTAGTTTCTGTCCGCGTATCATTCACACTGGTCGGTCAACGGTAAGCCCCCAGGAAAGTTAAATAATTTGAGGAGCACTGGCATCCTTAAAGCCTTCGAGAAGTTGCATTTATTTTCTATAACAGATCTTAGTTGTCTCCGACATCTCAAGGGCAGAGTCCACTTTTCACCAAGGAAAGGCTGGTCAGTCCCCTCTCCTGCTGCCCTGCTCTCTCTGTCCTTCCTTCCTCTCCCCCAGCAGAGCAGTCCTGTCTCCCTCCTGCTTACGGCTGCCTTTTCTTCTTTCCAGTTACCATAATCCAGTTTTGTACTGGAAAACATTGGGTAGACATAGCTGCACCCATCACCGCTTCAAGAGCTTAAACAAGAAAAGGGATTTCTTTCCAAGTCAATTCTTCTTTCTCCGTGTTACTGCAGAAGTGCGAGCAGTGTTTTAAAAGGGTTCAACTCTGGCATAATTGTTAATTCCTTTAACTTCTAATAGAAACGGAAGGAACTGCTGCAACCTGGGGCCAGTCGGGACCTCCCGGCTGAAGCTGCCCAGCCCAGCTCGGAGTTACCACAGAACGCACAGAAAGTGCTGAAACCCAGAAAACACGTGTCAGTTCTCTACTTGACTGGTATTAATGCTTCAGAGATGGACTTTTGAGAAGTTAATGCAAAACATCCAGCAAGCACCAATTTTTTTCCTGTGAGTTTTTGAGATTTAGAGAATCCCCACAGCTGTCATTTCAATCAATTAGCTTGGGTATATATTTTTATTCCTTATTACTATTAATTCCACTTCTGTTCCGTAGAAAATGGATAACATAATATTCAAATCTATTATGATTATATAATTCTTCAGCTTAACATACAGCCTCAATGTATTTTCACAGCACTTGTACGAGACAGATTATTATATTTCACTGTATGTCTGAAATAGTGAGCCTGATAGACCTGACAGGCAATCAACACTTTGCAGTCTGCATGTTTTATGGAATTTCGGGTGTGGGAACGAACAAAAGAATCTCTCTTGAAAACATCCTACAACCATGAGCTAGTTGCCTAAGGTTAGATAGGATGTCTTCTGCAAGAAGGAATTAAACCCAGGTCTCCCAAAGCTTGTGAACATCTTGTAACCTATCTAGCCTGACAGTCCTCTACATAAAGAGCAAATAAGCACATTTCTGATGCAACAGTAACCATACGGCTAAGGGACAATTAAGGGAGAGAGAGGAAGGGAAAAAAGGTTGGGGGAAGAAAAAAAAAAAAAAAAGGCAATTGTGTTCTTTCTGTCCTGGTTTGAGGTAAAACAGAACCAATTTTCTGATTTGTGATTTTGCTTTTTAGCTGGGCCTCTTCTAACTGACTAACGTCTGAAATTAACAGCATATCGTTCAGAAACTGTTCGCTCTCAGAGTGATAAGACCTGATTATACCAAGGAATGGTATGCACAGAGGCTCTTGCTTACACGTATTGCTATAACAACCAAAATCAGCTAACTTCGCTTTTTGCCCCGTTAGAGGGTCGGAAGCGGAGAAGCATAGAAGGGTCCCACCTGCAGGGAGGAGCGGATGGGACAGGTGACCCGAAACTGACCAACAGGGTATTCCATCCCATCTGCATCANACTTGTAAAACTCCTTATTTCTCCCTCTCCTCTCTGAGGAGAGCCGGGGGGGCGGGCCATCTGTTGTTCTGATTGTCCAATCCAGCCAAAACTACGACACTTTCCTTACTTATTCCTTGGAAGGAAAGAGCAGGATCTCCTTCACTGTCCTTTTGCCCATCTGCTCCATGAAAGCTGATAATTGTCCTTGGTAGCATGTGAGTTTATTCTCAGTTTCAGCTTACACTACTGCACAGATCACACCGTGAGGTCAGCGCCTGCTCTAACTTGATTAGTCTGGACATTGCACCTGAGCAGGGACAGCAGGCCTCATGGCAACGGCAGTGGTCTGCGCAAACATCTGAAGACAATAGTATTTACTGTCCATATTTCTGTTTTTACTTTATAACAAATTCCTTCTAAAGATTCTGTATATTCGTCCCAGGAAAGACAAGTTATGCCAGAACTGGAGACAGCCAACGTTGTCTCCAAGAAAATACGTACGCTTTCTGCATTCCTCTGTGCTGGTGCCTGGGGAGGCTGTTAGGATAGAGCCCAGGATTCAGGAGAAACTGGAGGGAAGTGAGGGACAACGATCCTAGAGTACCAGAGAAGCCCGACCCATCTCCTAATGAGACTCATGTCTTCCATCAGGAAACCTATGAATGAAAAAGACTAAGCATTCTTGTTCTTCAAATATATTAAGTTACCGTGCGTGATGATAAAGATGTGATAATAACGCCAGTTTGTCCACTTGCAACTTAACAGTACCCAGTGCAGCCCTAACCTTGTTCTACTGACAGCTTTGGTAGGATTTAAAGACAACAACGAAGGGGTGGGAGGAAGGCTGAACATAGAGCTCCTGCAAGGGCCCCAGTCACTTCAGCAAGCCCAACAGCACCCTGAAGACTCCAGCAAGCCTAACCCTACTCTTAAAACTCCATTTTTCCACAATCTTATTTAGTACCATCCCAACATACAGCTTACATGAAATGCATCTATTTAAGTTAGAGCTTGAATGTTTTTCAATTCTTCTGCAAATAAATTGTTATATCGGTATCCATCACTTACCATCCTATCTCTGCCTGTCCAAATAAGCAACACATGGCATTTATCACCACCTTCTGTCATCGTTTATCATGGTGCAGCCCGTTATCATCCTTGGACAAACCTCTCCTCGGGACTGAGGAGCTGCAGGATTCGGCCCACTTAAATTTAATAATAGAGACAAATTCTTTCTGAAGTCTTTCCGATGTTAGTAACTCAAATGGTTTTCTTTTTTTAGATTTGGTTTTATTGCCTTGTATTTAAGGCTCAGATAATTAAGTGGGTTTATATTTATATTGTCTTACTTATTTACTCATGCCTGTTACTTAAAACCTAATAACAATGAAATTATTACTCAAGTACTTAGGACATCCATAATCTAAATTAAGATCCAGTACAAATGTCTGCTTATTCTGCCTTGATGGATAAATAAGCATTCAGCAGTAAAAACAACAAGGACAGCAAAACAAACCCTTACTCTTCCATCCTCCGCCAAGTGTCAGGACACAGAGCATGCCTTAAAGGTGGGTAAACGCAGACATCAACATCACGTACAGGAAAGCAAGTTAGAAAGCCAAATCCTACGAGTATAATTTTGGACATGAAGGTCTTGGGATACAAGGAAGACAAAGTTTGAGGGAAGAGAGAACATCTTTATTGCATGTAAACATAAAACTGGTAAGAAGAAATAAGCATTGAGGCTCAAAACGCTTTTTCAGCTTGCATGCTCTAAAGCTTGGCTGTTTTTTCCAAGTATATCATTCTATCTCAGAAATGATATTATCTCTCCCTGCAGACTTTATAGTGCTTAAAATGTCAACTCTTCTTGAAAACGTCTGCTTTGCACTTTCCATCTGTTCCCAGAGCTGAAGCTGCTGCCCATCACCGCTTCTCACCCCTCCCACAGACACGTGGGAAAAGGTACGCTTTTGTAGAGATGAGTTTCCAAATAAGTTATGGCTTTTGGATGAGCATTAACCTCATTTCCATACCTAAAACTAGCAGCAGAGACCACAGAGCATGGGTATTAGATACTTGCCATGTGAAATTCTATTTATAGGACCCAGCTCTTAGAGTAAGCAGAAGAAAGTTACCAGTTGTTTCAGTGCAATATGTGTACAGTAAAATCAGTCTAAAATTATTAGAAAAACCTTTTACTAGAAAAAAAAAAAAGAGAGCTAAGAGGTAAGTGCTGGTGGGTGTCGCAAAATTAGTTTCAGTTCTTCCCAAAAGAAATAAGAAAAACTAAATCAAAAAGGAAATACCTAAACTCATATTTTAGATCCTTATGTTCCATTTATTTTTATTGGAAATAAATAATAATAATTTATAAAAAAAATTAAAGAATCAGTCTTTTGTGTTCATGCAATGGGGGTTAAAGGATGGAGAGGAAAGCAAGGTAGTCCTGGGCAAGTAGTTGCCCACTCACACTGAGTCCATAGCAGCACAGGGAACTAAAGCTTGGACTCTTCCCATGGAGGCCCCTGTCGCACAGCTGGTCTCTGTCCTGGACACACCATCCTCATGAAGGACCGAAGCCAAAACAGCACTCTCGGCTCAAGTCCCACCATGTTTTTACAGAAGACAGAAGGGAAGAGAGGCCTTTTGGCCAACGAGGCATCTTTTACACTAAACCCATTTTGCATCACTCTGCCAGGACAAGGTGGCCTTACAGTGAATATAGGTACAACTTACATCCACTGAAATTCATTTATACACTGCCAAGGCAGTGCGTGGTGGCCTCAGCATCAGTGAAAATGAGACCTAAGAACTCAATTGCCATGTTGTGGGCTGGCCTCCATCTCAGCAGCACACAGGCAGTGCCATCATCCAAACATAAGGGACCAAGGTCGCAGACAGATGCAGCAATGCTGCATTCCCATGAAAGATGACAATGTTTCTGCCAGGCACAGATGGAAAAGACGCAGCCTCCTGGCCACGGCTGCTACGCAGGGCAGCCCAATCACGCTGCGCACCCCCGTTACAGATGCCAGCCACGCTCACGTACTCAGGAGCGCCAGCAAGAAATCCACCCACTCTTCTGGCCCCTTTCTTCAACATTATGTCAGTCTGCTATAAACCAGTGAAGCTAGCTAGCTCCCCCGTCAAAGCCCTGCACTCATATAGTCAAAAATACTCCTCCCTTCTGTTCCTGCCAGCTTTCAGCAAGGGTGAGTTTTGCTTTGCTCCATTTTTTAATCCAGACACGTGCCATACTGCGATGACTTCATGGAAGTCTATAGACGAATCTTGTCAAGAACCCAGAACTGAACTGCATCCACTGAACCATGGTAAACCTCAGCACTTTTATGGTTTGATGGATGTAATTCCTGGCAGCGATGTCCTAGAAGGGTGCTTTCCAGCTCTTCACAGGGGAAAGCCTCCAAAAACATATCTGTCCCACCGCTCAGTCTCCGACCTGTTTGCCACCGTGCAAGGAGCTGGTGCTTGCTGCCTGGTGAACAGCCCATCCCTTCTTGTCCATGGCTTCAGTGATGTGCATTTCTCCTCTCCAGGGCTGAGAAAACGTGGGCACGGCAGAATGAATGGAAGTGCCAGGAGGTGTGCTACTTCCCCGACTGGTACCAATTAAAAGTAGGTTATGAACCACCTAGTTTATTGTTTTAGGGTTCTTAAAATTTTATGCTGTTAAGGCTAGTTTTAAAAATTTATTATGCCTGTTAGCTGATCATTAGCTGACAGCATGGCTGGGATAACCGCAACTAGCTCAGTCATTGCTTTTACCAATTGCACTTAAAAGAAAGTCTTAATTTTGTGGAACTGTCCATGGGTGACACCCCATATTTGTTTTCATTTTTATCTGGTTCTTCCATTTTTATGATGGTCCTCTCAAACTGATAATGTTCAGATCAACAATCCCAGAGAGTAATTTTTCCAAGGAAAGCCAGGATCGAGAGTGCTCAGAGATACAACTTATTCCCAGGTGTTTCTGCTTTTCCTCTTTCTAAAGTAGAAATACCACGTTGATTTCATCCCTGTCATGAGTTTGTTGACTTCGGCAGCATTGTATCAGACATGAGTTCGGCCCTGTGCTTTCCCAGGCTTCCCACACAGGAATATTCTTGTTCATTCCTGCAAACACAGATCGCAGACACATACGCACGGATGGCTGTCAGCCTCTGAACCTCTGCTGCTACTTGCAGGGGAAGGTGTAACAGTTGTTCAGGCCACAGAAAAACCGTACCGCAACACCCCAAAGAACACAGGAGCCAACCGTGAGTGTGGGACAGGGCAGGTAGAGAGAGTTACAACAATCCCAACTGAAACTGAGTCAGGTCATCAAATCTAACTTCCTCCATATTAAAAAAAAAAACAAAACAAAAACAAACAAAAACACCACATTGTGCCATCCTGAATCATTAAGACTACTCTAATGCATTCTTTTCTTACAATACGTGTTATATTAATACTTTTAGACACTTCCCCCCTCTTGTTCTGAGTCAAGTAGTTGATTTTTTCTAAGATGGTCCTTCAATATGCGAATGAAGGACAGTAGTGATTTCGCCAGGAAGCTCATAAAAATCCTCTTTTAGTCTATTCCACAACACTATTCCATGAAATAGAGCAAATGAGGGCACCTCCCACATTTCTGGGAGTCTTTACGTGTATCTTGAGATGATTAAATGCCACTGAAGTAAACAGGGAGGCTTCTACCAAAAAAGCCAAGCTTCATTTGAGATAAAAAGTTAGCTTTCATCTTCAGCATCGAATTAAAATGTGAGGATTATCAAAGATGCCAGTGTTGCTGTGAAAATGGTGTTCGTGAACTGACAAGGAAAGGATCTGTACAACTTCAGTCAGAGGCTGCACTACAGCACTAATCATCCTGGCCCAAACTTTCTCTGGGAACTTCAGCCCTCCAAGCGCTCGTGGGGAGCTGCTGGACCTTGGCCACTCAGCGCGGGATGTTCTTGGCAGCAGCGATAAGGGCACTTGAACCAAATAAGGAGAAATCTAGAAACTGGTTTGTTTCGGCACTCTTGCAGCCAAGCAAATCCGCCAAAACTCATGGAGCCGGACACGGGGCGGAGGGGGTGGGGTAACAACCCACAAAAACCCCAATGAAGCAACAGAGTGAACTTATGACTGTCTGTCTAGCCAGTACCAGCAATAGCTCATTATAGAGCAATGATGATGAAATGCAGCGACAGTAAGTGTAACACATCTGATGAAAGACCTGGAAATGTTTATGCTAATACAAAAATTCAGTTTCACATTCCATACAAGCTTTGCAAACAAGAACAGTGCCAGAAAACACAGACGAATGATCTTAAGTTTAAAAAAAAAACAAAACAAAACCAAACACCAAACCCCCTGCTCCCCAGTTTTTCATTACAGCCTGCGTAGTTTGCACGACAGGTGAAAAAGGGTTTCATAGTTGGAAAAAAATGCTTCAGCTTGCTTGTGAGACAGACCTGTGTTAGAGCTACGCGCTCCTGCAGCTCCCAGCGTGGCCAAGACCTCCCTTCGAATTTGGGGAAAAGCGGTGGTCCCAAGGGAGCCGCTGGCAGACAGCGCAGCTGCACACCCTCACTGGGCCCCGGGAGGGATGACCCTGCCACCGCCGCGGTTACTGCCACGCACCGATTCACCAGCAAAACACCCACGTGCACAGAATGAATAATTTAGCACTTCGAAAACAGAACTAAACCCCCAAGAAAGCTCTAGTCCTGCTTCTACTCCAAACACCCATTATTTAGTCTGACTGCACCCATTCTATTTCCTTCACTTTGATCAACTAAAGACCAAGAAAAGCAATTACCAGCATAAGAAAAATATATTCCTGCTATCTTTGAACTGCTATGGCGAGTGCAAACGCATTGCTTTCTATGAGAACAGAGGAAATATTTCTTCAGTGGCTAACATGAGAAATGAGGGGAAAAAAGGTAGGAGGAGGTGGGGGAGAAACTATTATTTTATTAACTAATTAGATCAGTGTTAAAAGAAAATAAGCCTGCCTGCAAATCTCTACATTATTGATTCTGAAGAAGCAGCTGTAGTATACAATGGAGATCACGAAACACCTTGATTTGCATTTGAAAATGGCTAGCCCTGCCCGGACAGGGAATATAGTGATCTCCAAAATAATCTAATTATTGTAATGAGGCGGGTCGGGGAGAAGGTGGGAAAGCACCACCAACCAGCAGGTTTGGGAAAATAGCGACTGCAGGGAACAACTGGTCTTGGACTCTCTTTTTCAAAGTCTTCCAGTGCCAGCACATGAAAGAAAAGAAGAAATCCTCCTGCCATTGCTTTAGTTTTTGTGACCAGCATATGAACCCATTATTACTATACTACTGCTTTCCATGAGCGTCCCCCGCTTCGCTTCCACTGTTCTAGACAGTCAGCTATGCCACCACTGGAAAAAAAAAAAAACAAAAAAACAACCAAACAAACAAAAAAACCCCAGAATAAACCCCAGCAGTTCCGCAGTCACAACAAAACCAACACCGACTCAATGGCTTGAACACCAAGTGAGGGTCAGGCAGACAGTGCCCCAGCAATGCCCACTGCTCTGCCCCACGCAGTTCCTCAGTGAAGACGATGTGCAAGGACCTACACCGAAATCTCCAATACCCTCTCTCTCTCAAAAAAAAAAAAAAGAGTACATGAAGAACATGTGGGAACATTAAACTCCACGTTTGATTTCTCCTACAAAAGCATTCCAAGAAAGAAGGCACTATAATGCTTTAAAAAAAAAAAAAACAACCCAAAAATAATCAGTGGAATTTGGGAAAATATAAATCATCTTTTATTAGTGATTTCCCAGGGCGCTCATTCAACACACTCTGCAAAGTCCCAGAAGTGCACAGAACAGCTGCCTTCCAAACCTGCAACACTGCACAGTTTAAAGCCATAGTGTAATTTAGAATAATATTATTCTTTAGATTCTGGACTGGCAGCTCAATGGTACTGCCAGCGGATTAGTGAGCTGCTAATGCTGGGGCAGTCTCTAAGGCATCAACAAAAAAGGGTCGATGGATTTTTGGATGCTTCTTTTTCTGACCTGTGCCCTTTTAAAAGGGAGAGAAGTGACGATACAAAAACCTCCTGGCAATGGTGTAAAAGCAAGACAACCTGCAGGAGGCAACTACAGAAGAGGAGATGCTACAAGTGGAATTCACAAAAGGAAGAGCTGAGGATTGTTGCTGGTCAAAAGTATCAAAGTTACCAAATACACTGCGAAGTCCAGGGATTTCTACAGATGGGAGAATTGGGGTCGACGGGGGCTTTTGCAGTCCCGAGCAGGGAAAAACCACATGGAAAAGGCAACTCTGCACTACATGCCAAAGGACTTGGACTCTACCCAAGCGACATGCAGATTACCTGCACAACATCCCATGGCACAGATGTGAACACCCACTCCCTCCTTCTCTGGAGGCTCACCAAACACACAGACTCCACCAAAACCCAACCACTACTGACCAAACGCCCCACACACCATCTCCACACAGGGTGCAAGACTGACGGAAGGATGGGGGAGTCCCAGCGCACAGCCTAGCAGCTCTAATGCTCTCTGTTGGCTTTTGAGTGTCCTCCCGAACCGCAAGCCCGGCCTTCACCCTCTTCCAATCACTTGATTTACAAGCAGAAAGATACGTTTTTTGAACATATAGGTATCTATATGGAGTAATCACATTCTTATCATTATATATGTCAGCCTTCCAGATGCTATTCAAACATCACAAGCATCTGTCACGTGTGTCTTTGTTCCTCTCCCCAGAGGAAAATTAAGTTATGATTAAAGCTGTGAATTCACTTCACCCAGCCCATTCACTTCAATGGAGCTCTGTGCCAACAGCTGTTGGGAAACTGCAGAAAACACTTTAAGAAAATTAAGTCTTTTTCTTAAGGAATCATTATTTTCAAGGTTATTGAGGTTGGGGGTTTTGTTTTTTTAGTGCTATCTGAGTTAGCAGAAGATGCCTGGTGGTACACGGCAGAGCCCACAAGGGCTGTATGTTTGTGACACCCGAGAAGCACACTCAGCCCAGCCTCACCCCCGCCAGCCACTCGTGTCACCTCTGGTGACTGGTATGGGAAGTCCCCGGGTGACAGGGAACAAACAGTCAGTAGGATTTCTTCCCAGCCTCTAACGCGGTAACAATAGATATCCGACCATGAAGTACCCCGTTGCTAGTACTCTCACAGGGTGAAGTACAGGGTTTATTTTATAACTCATACCGATGCAAGGACACATAGAGGCTGTAGCCACGTGCATCATGATTGCTTTGCACCCAGTTATCCTCCTGGACAGAGCCCAGAACAGACTCCAGCTCTTCCAAATCTCAGTCGAGCACTCAAACCTTCCCAGTGAATGGGATTACTTGCATCCATAACTTATACTTTTGTATAAATGGAGAGTGCAGACGCTCGCCTACGTGAGCCGGAGCTTGGAGCAACACTGTCTAATATATGGGAAAGTACAGGAGAGCGTCTGCTCAATAGAAGCCTATGAGCATCTGCATCCCCTGTTACAGCCTCCCCTGGTCTGCAAATGCTATAATCCCTAAATTTTGTGACTGAACTCCACACTTGTGCCCTCCCAACTTCAGCCACCGTCAAGCATGAGTCATTACAGGACTATTCTTTGCTCTCATCAACACCACAGCATCTGCAAGTCCATTTACATTAGCTTAAGCATTACAATATATCGGTATATTATTGCATACTTACTCTAAATCCAAGTTAGACAAATACCTACAATGTAGAGTTCAGTTATCATGACACGTAGCTGGCAGTGACACTAATGGCCAGGCACAGTCCTTCCCCTACTCCTAGTAGCAATTCTAAACTATACTGTACCGTTACTCCAGAATTACACTTTTATATCAGTCAACCTCAAACTCTCTGTCTGAAACATTCCTGGTCAATGCGAAAGCTATTTCTCCAAGGTGCAACTGAAAAGATAACAGGATTAACTGTAACAGACCTTTGCAAAAGATGAGATTAACTGGGATTAATCTTTTATAAAACTACCGTGAAGAATGTCCATAAGAGAAGAAAATGATCATTTTACATTTCAGTGGCTGCAGCACTGGTATGGTACGAGCTGCTCTATTGTAGCTACAGGACGCTCTCAAAATTTCCAGTACAGGAAGGTATATTCTTGTCTACCCTGAGAGGAGTTTGGGAGCTGGGCTTTACCATCCCCACACCAGGAGGTCAGTGGGCACCTCCTCTCCTGTGCAGGTTGCGTCAACTGCATCTGCTTGATGTTCCAGCCACAGTCAGATGTGGGAAGGGGCCCGCTCAGCCTCCCAGTCAGGCACACCGCGGTCCTCTCACTGCTATGATCTCTATCTCTTGGTCAGAGCATTTGCTTTATTACCACCAAAAATGCAAACTTTTCATCGTGCTGTGTTACCATCAAAAGAGCACTTTGTGTTTATCAACCCTGTGTTGCTAGTTTACATAGTTTATTCAAACTCCCCAAAACGCAATGCTCCACTCCAAATGTGCCTCATTGAGGATTATCAGTGTTTTTCCCATATTGAAAGTACACCATCTACATTTTGCTCGTCGTCAATGCTGGGGAGGATCTGTCCTCTTCTATGGTGCATCTGGCTGCAACCAGTAATTCTGTAATCCCAGTGAGCCAAAAGCCCTCTCTGGAGCAGAGCCCATGTTGCCGTCGGGCACCCTCATCGACACAGAGAAAGGCATCTCCACCCTCCCGTTCTCTCAAGGCATTTAGGTCTCCATTTTGGATGCATTTTCCTTAAATTGGATCAGCTATTGTTACATGTTTTGCAATTACTTTCTAGAAACGATGGCACAGAGGAGAGTTTAGGACTCTGCACATTCTGCTATTATTCCAAAACAAGATTACATTTCAGATATTACCCCGCCCCCCCCACCACCACCAAGGATAGCACTCACCACTTGTTCTATTGGGAATAATTTGTTAAATTCTGACTCCTTCGGATGGCCCTTTCCATAGTCAGTGTTTCTGTTTAGAGACCTGGTGTTTCTCTGTGAGATTTGATTTAATGCTTTAGTTACAGACTGCTACCACAGAACTACTTTCTATCTGCCTTCTCATACGTTATGTGTTGACTCACATAGCCCTGCATCACTTGTAAGTAAGTACAAGGTATCTCACCTGTGGCCAATTCTTTCCCTGGGGTTCCTGTCCCATGGGGCTGCTCTCATTCTGTCAGATCAGACTGTCCTTCTTGCCGCAGCAGCTTCCCCCAAGCCCTGCATCACCAGTTCAGTTCTGCCAACCCACCATTACACCATCCCAAGCTCCAAGCAATTAAAACATCCTGCTGTGAATTTATGCAGTTAGCACAATTCTTGGCTACCACACAGAAGACTCACTAATGTACAAAGGGTCTCCTCCTATCCCTCCCTTCACAGCATGTAGGGCACCACAACGGCAGCCTCTTCCTCTCCAAACCCAGCTATAAAAAGAAAATCCACAGCAGATGTTATGATTTTTAACCCCACCATACCAGGAGCCTCAGCTCGTGGGAGGTCAACGTCACTGTCTCACCCTGAAAAAGCCCCCTGGGCTGAGCCAGCCTCTGCACTGGGGTGCAGCTGGGAGAATCCACTCTTCCCACACTGCCAGCGGGGATGGGAACAATCCGCGGGGCAACCTCAGGACAAGGGGTGACACCAAGCTGGCCTGCTGCTGCCAGCCAGTTCCTCCAGCAGCAAATGCCAGGGGACTTCAGGCAGGAGCCCTTGAAGGTCGAAGCTTATCTAAAGGGCTCCAAAGCTCAGGAACAGTCCTACGCATTGACAGCTATTTATAGAGAACGGGCAAGACAAAGGATTGTGTTTCGGAAGACAAAAGGCTCAAGTTTGTGACTTCAGTTTCACAGCACTGAAACTGGATATAATTAAATCCTGGTTTTCAATAGCCACTTCAAAATGAACGTCTCTATGATGCAGAGAACACTGGAAGTGGGAAGATACTTTTTATTTAACCTCAAAATCTATTTTTGCTCAAGAATCCTAATTCTCCCCGGCTGGAACTTTCTCTTCCTCCTGGCATGGGTGGGAGCAATGGAAAGATGAAAAAAAAAAAGAAAAATGAACAGGGAGGAACAGTCAGGGCCTCTCACATGAGCTATAGAGAATAAGGAGGAAGACAGAGAATTTGGAACAGATTCCCTGTATCCTGCAAATCAGGTGAAAGCACCTTCTCGCCCTGCAACGGTCTGAGGGAAAGCACAAAATTTACCCATCCAGAAAGGACACCAACTTCAATCACATATTAGAGACTTTACCCCAGGACCACACAAACCCCCAAAGTCAGCCCCATAACTGCCTATCACAGTACTAGAGAACTGCAAAAGCTTACTTCATTTCTGTTGTTTGATTTCCTTGTTCTTCTCCTTTGCTTTCCATCCCACGCACGCAGTTTCCAGCACTCGCTTCTGGCTGGACTGTGAAGAGCAGCATTTTTCCAAGCCCTACAGCCCCCAAGGCCAAGGAAGCAAGCAAAGACGCAAACACAAGCCATGAACCGGTGGGTGCAGGGGAGAAATGGCTCCTCACCAGGGGCCCAGCTCCGCCCAAAAGCTGAGTGGTGCCAGGTGTGGAGCATCCACCCAAAGGTGCAAAGCCCCCCCAGCTGGGAGCAGCCTCCTGCAGCAGCCCCCTCGAAGAGGAGAGCGGTGAGGAGGAGGCTCAGCTTTTCCCCTGCTCTCTGAAATACCAACACCTGTGCTGATACGGGCATTTTGAATGGGACTTTTGTAGAAGAGACTGTCTTATGCTCTGATGTTAAAGCCATTGTTGTAGTATGTTCTTACTACTGCTTTAACCTCAAAGGATGATCCAAAGCATAAAATCTCTAAGTTTGAAATCTTCTGGCCTTAATCACTACACTAAAGAATAACTGATATAAAGGAGAAGAAAAATAAATGTGAATGAATGTCTGTTTGTGGGATCTTGGAGTTAATAGAATTCTGGCCCATTACAGTTAACAGCTTACTCTTCTGTGATGGGTGAGCCCTGCTCTGGTCCTCCAGTGTGAGAAGCAAGACCCAGGCTGCCTTTTCTCTACATCAGGCTCACAGAGGAATGCTAGCACAGACTAGTCAGCACCTACAGTAATCCACATTTATGTATTTTTTACATACAAAGAGATTGTAAAATCCTTCATCCCTTGTGCAGAAAGGAAACAATTCAAATTACATAAAAACATCTTTCTCACCTATCTACTGCTATTTCAAATACATTATGTAAATTCCAGTCAAAAGAACACTTATGTTTTCTTCTGTAATAGACCCATTCGAATTTCCAGCAAACATGCAGGTTTTAACTTCTTCCTCCTTCCAATGATACATTTGATGTTCCTCAGTCTCTGGGATGACTGGATCTCCCAAGAAACACAACAGCCAAGTACAGAGAGGTCAGATTTCATAGAGGCAGGAGTACGTAACCTGCAAAGCTAAGCAGAACATGCATTGTTCAGACGGGTCACATAAAGCCTATTTCCAATTTTTGGAACATACTAATAATCTGAGTTTTTACACATATATAATCATGTGCTCCAAGTACACTATAATTATTTATTAAGTTTGCAGCTGTTGTCTTCCTCATGAATTTATAAGCTTGCATAGCTCTTGGGTAGCTGTTCTTAATTCACCTCAACCAGGCAAGGGGTGGGGAAGGCCACATGGCTGCACAAGAGAGAAATCAAGAAAGCTATCACTGTTTGAAGAAAGTATAAGAGGCCATAAAGGTACAGTCCAGGCCTGAATTCTTCTCACCGAGACCTCTTTTGTGAGAGTGGATACAGACATACTCTCTGCCTAGGTTACCAGCCAAATAAAGTGGAAGGAGCATTACTGAAGATGGGAACTGGGCCTTGCAGGAGCTAGAGCAGTTGAAGGAGACAAAAATTCCAGTCCAAAGCCATCGCCACCCAGTGGAAGAATATCCTTGGTTGTCAGTGGGTCTTTGGTGGATGTGCCTGTTCAAGTTCCATCATGAGCACCATGAGCAAAGGATGCAGTGCTAACTGTCCCTGCACTGCAGCTCCTACTGCAACTGACAGGGCATACGCTTTGGGTTGGTAAGAGGTAGAAGATTCCTCTGGTTATTTTTGGAACAGAAGAATGTGAAATTATCTACGATAAGCCTTTCTTTTGCTTTGACCAGTCGCACCAAGCAACAATTTCTAACCTTTCTGAATGCTTACTGGACGCGGTGCTGATGAAGACATGTTTTTTTGTAACATAGCATTTTACTTATAATAGTATGCAAAGCCTTTCCTAAAACTTTCCTCATCAATTACCTGTCTAGAAAATGAGAAGTCGGTGTTAGAAACTGCCAGATCCTTAATATGATTGACTATGTCTGGTTTTAGTCAGCAAAAGGTCTCCAAGTAACAAATGGCTTGTCCATTTGTTCTCTGACAAGAAAGACTGTCGAGGCTTGAATATCATTTATGCTCAATCAAATACTAATGCTGATGGAAAACTCTAGGTTTTGGTGACCCTTGATGTGCCCCACTGGGGCATGGAGAAATGTATCGCCACTTAACATGTATAGTGCATAATGAATCTGAACGGCTCTCCTTCTCACCGCGGCGGCTGCCTCTTCATCTTGCCAGGCCTGTAGCTGTAAGATATGCATTAATTGAAACGACAAATTGCATAAACATGTGTTTCTCAGTTGGCAGTTCCCTGCTAAATGCTCATGAAACTGTTAACTATGGAAAACAAAAGATGGATGGCAGAAGATCACTTTTACAAAATGATTTTTATAGAAAAAACAAAGAAAAGCTTGATGTATGCAAACTCACAGATATCCCATATTTCACAGCTGGGGAATAGCAATAATTTTTCCCCGGTAATGGGTCTTTATGATGTCAGATACAGAAAGATTTGCACTTTATTATCAATGAGAGAGTCCAAATTAAAGTGACTTAAAGTGGCAAAAATTGGCCTTGGGATATAGTGAATACAGTACATCTTCCCTCTCACCATAGAGGTGGTGTTTACAAGATTTTAAGATGCAGTTCAAACAAATATTTTACCATATCGTAAAATTGTTTATTATGGCATAAAAAGCCATAAGATTTAATTTCTCCTTTTTTTTTTGTGTACGCACTGGTCAAACGAAGACTGATGGTAGAAAGGAACAGATTATTAAACTGCAGCGTAGTAAACATCAATATATTGTAGCTATGTTTTTCCTTTAAAACATTTTGCAGAATAATTATAGCTGGAACAAAGGAAGCTCAGAAAATTTAAACACTGGAGCTTTTTTGGTTTTTGGGGAAGGAAAAAAAAGAAAATCAGCCATAAAGACGTTCTGATATTCATTTCTAAATTCTAACAAATACTTTGATTATACTACGCTTCGCTACATCTGGCCTTCAGGTTTGGACCTCATCCAGTTTCCTGTAGAACTAGAGGAAATTCAGCTCAAAATTTAGGTTATGTTATTTTCTAAATGGCATAACACAAACCACCAATTTAACTAGCATTTTCCTCTGCGTCATTTAGTAACACAACTGAAGCAATTTTCCTAAAGAAGAGAAGCAACTCCCCTTTTTGTTTATTTAAAATTGCAAGTGCTTCCTCAGTGGCACACTCAAGCTTTAAAATAAGGAGCAGCAATCGATTTCATTATTTCTGTGTTTCTCTTTGACATTCCTTTAAGAATTATAATGCATCTAATCTGCACTTATAGTTGCCTAGATAGAATGAGTCTGTATAGAGAGGAATCCCAGCAGCTCTAAAGACAACTACTAACAACGGCAATGGGAGCTTTTACTCTAAAGCATGACATTCTCTTAAGGCCTTGGTCTTGCAAATACTTAGCATATGAGTAGTTCTACTAAAGCAAGACTCAATCATAGGCTTTTTCACTGGTGGAGTTTTCTTTTATTTATATATATTTTTAGGCAACATATTATGAAAGTTGGAAAGAGGAAAATAAACCAGTAATATGAGGTGAGCTAATCGTCAGTGTACACGTACGGCCTTCAACACAGCATCTCAACACAGAAACCTCAGTGAAGTCAGTGGCTGAGCCAATCCCTAAGTTTGTGTAACAAAGAGAAATTGCTCAAGGTCTCTCTTAGTGGCAAAAACCAATACTCCCAAGTGAACATCTTTCCTCTCTAGTGCAATACCCTGCAGATGTGACTAAACCTAAAAATAATTGCTAAGAAAAGGTTCCAGCATTTAACACAATGTATGTACTGCCTTTCTAACCCTTCCTTCGCTCATTGTCAAATGATGATGTAAAGAATTACATAAGAAAACAACAAAAAAAAAGATAAAAATTAACTTAATTTACACAACCAATAAAAAAGTTTAAAGCAATGACAGAAAAATAATATAAAGGCTAGATACATTAAATGCCAGTTCAACAGTATTAAGCTTTGGTAGAACAGTTAAAGAGCATAGCACCAATAAAATCCAATGTCAATACATGCTTCAGTACGCATGAGCTGTGATGAAAATGTAAATTTTGGCAAGAAAAGTAGTGTATGTTCCCTGACGCCACAGTTTCATTTCAACATCTAACAAAAAGTCTTTAGGCTCTTTCACTTGTCGCTGAAGATAGACAATGCCCGTGTACGAGTTCAGCCTTCGAGTGCTGAAGTAGTTTTCTTCATTTCCCTTGTTGATAGTAAGGATTATGTTGTCCCCAGCATAGGCAGGCGATGGTCCAATACGGAAAATATGAGCTGGGACCACAATATTGGTTTGGAAGTTCAGCTGGTAATAGGTAATGCGCACCGGGGTATTTTGGCAGTCCAGATAATTAAAACAACTGATTCGTTCACACCTCCTAATAGATGAGAAATGAAGCACATTCAGCGTCCATATAATAGCAGGTAAAAATATGTGTATTTCAGAATATTGACAAGGTAAAAGACAAACAGGAGTCCCAAACTTCTGTTGGGTAATTACCAGCTGCTTGTTCTGCTTTTACAGTGCCCATAAAGCATTTGTAAACGATATAATTGTCAGAGAACAACACTAAGAAAAAGATCCTGGACACGGAGAGCTGTGTTGGGAAGCTCCACAACGAAGAAAGAGCCAGAGTCATGCTGCAAGCAGCACGGAGCTCGGAAGAAGAGTCTGTGTTTCATCACTGACAGCACAAGCCTGGGCCAGTGCTCCAAGAAAATAAAAGCAACCACACTTAAAAAGGAAGCTACAGCATGGGAATGGGAAACAAGCTCCTCAACTTGTAACGCCGCTCAATTCTATAAGGCAGGAAAAGTATGTTTTAAGTCGTAAGCAACGAAATATGGCTTCCCAAAGCACTGCCAGCCATGGAGGCAGGAAATGGGTAGGGAGATTTTGGGGCTCCTGAACCTCAGCTGCTGAAGAGCTGTGGGGATGTGCCATTCCCAGAACCCCACAGCCTGGCAAGCTCGTTATCCGGCTCCCCCTCAACATTTCAACAATCTCTGAGGAACTCCAATCTGAACATTAAACAGGGGCCCCAAAACCACGCTAAGCGGTGCACTGAGCAGCCTGGCAGCCACTGCAATGACAGAAACAGCACAGAAGATCTTATTTTTTTAAAAACTTAATTATAAGCAGAGCCCTTTTAGAGCTGCAGCAAGTAGAGCTGCAAGCTCTGATGACTGCAGAGTTGGAGGGCAAATGGGGGCTCTAGGGCTTGGAAAAAGGAAGAGGCAAAAAGGAACAGAAACTCTATAAAAGTTGGGGAAAGTCCATGTGCTCCAGGTACTGAAGCATCTTCTTAGAGCTCCGAGCACTTACACCCACCCACAAATTAAAGCACTATGTAATACCCACAGCCACCGGACAGGGCTGCTGGCTTTGCTGCGATGGCCATACTTACATGTCAGACACTTTTCTGTAGTTGGAAGGACACTCGAAGGACAGGCAGCGGAAACTGCCCTGGATGTTATAGCAAGTCTCCGCAGCTGAACAGTTATGGGTTCCTATTGCACACTCATCGATATCTAACGAGAAGAAACACAAAGAAAAAGACATGCTAAGTTCAAAAATAAGACATAATCACAATTTATGGGCTGTAATATTGTAGAATCAGAGAATGGTTTAGGTTGGAAGGGATCTTAAAGATCATGTAGTTCCAACCCCCCTGCCCTGGGCAGGGACACCTCCCACTAGACCAGGCTGCTCAAAGCCTACGCTTATGAGACTCTGTGTGCACGAAAAGCAAGAGGACTCTGTGGGTTTGGCTCTGCGACCGGAGGGCTCTTGTTTTCACCACTCAGTTGCTGTGTGTTACCTCTCCGGTACCTGTGCCTGCTGCCTGCAGAGCAGGACTGCGAGAACCCCGGAGGAAACACCAGGGGCGTGAAATGCACATTCAGGTGAGGGGTGTCAGGTTCATCTCTATGCACTGAAACTTTTTGACATTTGGTGTGATAGGGTAAATCACGTTAATTTCAATTCTGCTAAAATTCCTATGTCTTCTGGGGAAAAAAAATTCCTTCCTTGACACTATCAGTCAGTAAGAGATGATAGTACCACTCGGCAGCGTGTGCAATGAAGAAGGGAGCCCATTCTTCCCTACAAGCAGCTTATGATGCTTTTCATGCTGTTTGATAGTCCTTCCCCTGCTTGGCAGAGAGCGTGGCTGGCTGCAGCATGGCCAGGGCTGGCCTTCTACTCCAGGGAAGGTTTGTTTCTTTACCCACACCCTGCAAACATTGGCACATGCCTGTGAACCCAGTTGTTCCCACTGCAGACACATCTGATGCACCACAAGGTTTAACTTTCAGTGGAGAATAAACACAAGAAGGAATAAAAGTTCTCAAAGCCCAAGATCCTCCTTTCCTGCCACTTCCCACTGCAATAAAAACCAAACACGAACATGTTTGGTTCAAACCAAACATGAACATGTGTGGTCACATTCTCCCTTGCTCCAGAGGTGTCAGAGATGTGTTGTAAGTAATGTTATAAGCTAGGCTGGAAGGAAACGGAATAAAATAACTAGATAGCGGTAGTCTAAGGCAGTGGAACTCTAAATTTCTCAGAGCAGCCAACCTGTCCATCCCTGCAGACGCTGTGTAAGCTTTCCACAGCTGTTCCGATTGAAGATAGTTTTTGAATAGTTTCCTGAAAGTGATGGGCCAATTTTTACAGCTTTGCAGGTCACTGGTACTCCCTGAACCACAGGCTAGCTCTAAGCACAAAACTATGTCATGTGTTGTGTTTCTAAACAAGCCTGTGAGCGCAGTGCACGTGGGACAAGCTCGATAGCTGGGGGAAGCATCTCACTGGTTTCAAGCAGCAGAGCACGTGCACAGACTTGTGCGTGGTGTGGACACTGCGTGCAAGCACTGGAGCAGGAAGGACAGTCCTTGATGAAAGGTGGCCACTGCTATAAATTGCTCATACAATGCATAACGTGTGTGTGTGATCGCAATGGCTCCTTCTTCATGGACAAGGCTGTAAAATGTCCACATAGTCCAAGCAAACAAACATTACCCTATCACCCAGTCTACAGAGACAGGCCTTCCCCCTCCCAGAGCAAACACACGTCATGGATGGAGGGACACCCTAGGTCTGCCTCCACAGCCTACTGTGAACAAGCTGTCCCTCAGGAATAAACAAATCCCATCAGAATATAACCAACCCATGCTAAAAGCCAACAGGACCTTCTCGGTGACTTCTTGAGAATCAGGAAAGCTGGGCTATGTCAGGAGAAGAAATTATCTATGCATGAAGGTTGCTCTGGATTAAAGCAGGGGGCAAATACAAAGCAAAGTAATGACTGCTGTACAGCTGCGTGATCCAGGAGACGTAAGCTCCCCCAGACTATTAGGAAATATGGGAACTTAAGAACAACACTTTAGAACAAGGCACACATTTTTGAAAATTTAAGTTACATATAAATATACCCTTGTAATGAGAATGTTGAGAAGACAAAAAAGAATTCATTACTTAACTCTCATTACTTAAAGCTCAAAGACACTTTATGGCCTAGAGCATAAACGTGGTTACCTAAATAACACATATGCACAAGCCCAAGCCATGGACCTTTAAATGCTGAAAACCAGATGCAATAACAAAGATCCAGCTTAAGCAGAAAATATTGGCAAAGATCTTGCAGTCACATTGTGTACTCCCAAATGTCTAGACAACGCACGGAGGCTTTAAAATGAAATAAATGCTAACAGACAAACCACGTGGGCTGTGTAGGGCTCCGCAGTTCTGCCAATTGTCACAAAGGAGAGAGACTCTTAGAGGAAAACTATAACCTCCCACTCCCTCCATTCCCCTGGGATGAGAACTGATCTCATACACTGAACTGACTGGTTTAACAGTCTTGCAAAGAAAAGTATACAATAGGAAGCAGGAGAGAATCAAAGTAAATTAAATCCCTTGCCGATTCTCAGAAGTGCCCCTAGGTGAAAAGAAAATTTCTTCCATACTGCAATCATTGTCATGAAAGCACTCATTTCACCAGTTTGGCTGTGCTGCAAAATACCATAGGCCGTTTCTTCAAAAACATCCATATGTTGAGATGCTATTACATGAGATACAACTCATCTGTGTGGAAAAAAAAAAAGGTACAAAGAATGTACCACCAGTTACTCTTAATAACTGGTCAGATGATGAGCCACTGGAGCCAGCTCTTTAGCTGGCGGAAACCAATATAATCTTCTTGAGTTTACTGCAGCCGACATCAATTCAGACAGTTTCTCTGATCATATTTTCAGAGACTTCAATATAAGACTGCCCAAACTTGTAACTACAGACTTGGAGAGCTCAAAGAAAGGGCATGTACCCAGAGGTTACTTCCAGTGCCTGACTAAATGCCAGCTTACCCAGCCATGCACAGAGCTGCCAACACATGCTAAGTTTTGCAAGCAGACCAACCTCACCCTCTAAGGAGGGTGCGTGTACCAGGTGGCACCGGTACTTTGAAAAGCTTATAGAATCATAGAACCATAGAATGGTTAGTGTTAGAAGGGACCTTAAAAGATCACATAGTTCCAACACCCCTGCCCTGGGCAGGGACACCTCCCACCAGACCAGGTTGCTCCAAGCCCCGTCCAGCCTGGCCTTGAACCCCTCCAGGGATGGGACAGCCACAGCTTCTCTGGGCAACCTGGGCCAGGGGCTCACCACCCTCACAGCAAAGAATTTCTTCCTCAGATCTCATCTAAATCTCCCCTCTTTCGGTTTAAAACCGTTACCCCGTGTCCTGTCACTTCACTCCCTGATAAAGAGTCCCTCCCCATCTTTCCTGTAGGCCCCCTTTAGGGACTGGAAGAGCCTTCTCTTCTCCAGGCTGAACAGCCCCAACTCTCTCAGCCTGTCCTCACAGCAGAGGGGCTCCAGCCCTCTGAAGGGCTAAGTGACACTCATCCAAGTGTCACTTAGCAGGGCTAGTCTATCCAACAGGAACCCTCTCCACACAGGGTGAGCGTGCAGGGAGGATTTCACACCACACAGACAATGCAAGTGAGATCCACAGGTCCATGTGGCAAACCTCTTTCCTCCACCTTCAGTGCCTGGAGCACGCTGGGTGCCTCTGGCTCGGGAGAGCTGCGCCGGCCAATTAACGCAGTGACTCACACTACTGACTCTGGAAGACGTCCCCAGCTCAAATCGCACTGCTGGCAGAGGTGGCAACCAACACGCCAGCACTCAAAGCAGGGGGGTAAAAAAAAGCCCGAGGAAAGCTATAGCTGCAGTTTTCTAAAGGTTACTTTTACATAAGAATTTAAATGCACATGGATATAACTGCATGCTGAAGTCATACTTAAGAACACATTATTAAAAAAAAAGCTTTTTAAACCTTTAAAAATATTTTACTTTTCATTTAGTCTGTTTCTCTGCTCCAAAGTCAGGATCAAGTATGCTCATGCCATTCATGATTTACACAGTGTAAATTCACTGCCATTAGCACTGAGAAGAGAATTTAAGCATAGGAGATACATAACCGAAAGTTACGTGAAGGGTTCCTGAAAAACTAAGAGCAGGAAATGCCTGGTAGTTCGTGTAAGTGACTGCAGAAATGCATGTAGAGTACGTAAAGGTAATCAGATCTTCAATCATCATTACAGAGTCAGTGCATCCTTTGGAAATGGGGGACTTTGACTTCAAAATCAGACAGCTGTGCACCAGTTATGTTTCCCCAGACCCCCAGAAGACATTTCTATGATTCTGGAGAAAAGGGGGGTGTGTGGGGAGGATACATGTCATTTACTAATGCCAACATATTTAAGCTTAGGTGGCAGACTTCTGGATGTCCAAGTCCCCATTCCAGGTCCCACATTCTCTCTCCCAGTTTTCTGTGGCAGGAAACTGCAACTCCTAATGAAGCCACAGATTTCTACATCTGGCACCTCTAAAAAAACCAGATCATTTACTGCTGTGCCAAGGTGCACATACAGCTCATGCAAGTAATCAAGTGCCCCCATTTGAACGATGAAGTGGGCTCCCTTAGGAATTGATTTAAACAATTAGCTCACATTGACAGCTGAGTTGCCACAGTACATTTTCTAACACAGGCTAAAGCTGACGTTGCAGATACCAATATTTGGCAACTTTGTCAAATACAGACTTTTTAACAGTGACTAATGTAAAAAATGGAGAATTGATTGAATAACCGTAATGGCTTAGATCATTCCAAGGATTAAAGCTTCATGATATAATCTTTTCACTTTCTAAACTCCTCGTTACCTCGACAGGTTCTTCCATTTGCTGCCATGGTATATCCCTGCTCAGGACAAGCACACTGATAACTACCAGGAACATTCACGCAGCGGAAAGTACAAAGAATGCCTGCACTTTGTGTGCACTCATCGATATCTGGGAAAAAAAGCACAATTACAAACATATGAAAAAAAGAAAAACAGAAATGTGAAAAGAGAGGCTGTAAAACACAAGGAAATTCTAATCTGACACATTTATAATATATTCTTAAACAAGAATGCAACCATGAAAGTTTGACATTGCTCTAGGACAGTTGTTTTGCTTTCTGAAATGCTGAACACCAGATTGCTCCAAAAAAAACTGGTTGAAAGTAGTATGGACTTACGGAAAAGAACAGTAAGTCTAGGGCACATCTGAGTTTGAAAACCTCTCTCTGGTACCTCTGTAACTCTTCTAGGATTGCTTTGGGGGCTTGCTTGTGCTAGGAAGAACGTGGGTTTCTTCACCATTTCTTAAACAGAGACTCTCCAAAGTATGTGTCAGTATTGGTAACTTCAAGAAAACAGATAAAACCCTTCCTTTCTCCATTCTGATCACTCCACTCTTCATTCACCCACCACCAGCAGAAGTTAGAGCAAGCCTTCATTCAGCCGTGGCTGAGTGGAGGCTTAATTGATGCAATATAAGTAAACATATCTTCCCTCCTAATTTTTTCAGTCATAAGCTCTAGCCCTGTGAAACAACAGCCTCACTGGTTCTATGATCAGATAAGTATATTCCAGCCCCAAGCAGGAGACATGAAAATAAACTGAATTTTCCAATAGCTGGAGTAACCTTTTGCAGCTTCTGCAGCAGGGTGTAACTCAGAATCATCCTTCGGCACCCCCTGCAGCATTAGGTGCTGTTAAGAGTTTGACAGCACTGACTGTTAAAGAGTATACATGTATTTAACTTGAGCTGACAAAGCAGCAGCCTTACCTTTACAAGAATGCCCATCTTCTGCTAGCTGGAAACCTTGCCTGCAGTAACACTGATAGGAACCATAAACGTTGGCACACTCCTGGCTGCAGGGACTAGTATCGCACTCATTCACATCTGTATTCAAAAACAAACCCACAGACATTGCCACAATGGTTCAGAACAGTATCTTCCACCATTTCTTGCCTCAGAGAACAGCTATCAGCCCCTTCTCCTCAGCGTGAATAAGGATGGACTAATTTGTCCCAAGAAGATGCTTCTGCTCCAGAGGCAGAATGCCAAGAAGCGTGAGGATGTCTGTTGCACCTGAAAGTCACGTCTATATATGCCAATGAAAACACACACATATGGAAACATGTGTTTCAGACCTTATGCGTTACAGTTGATTAAAAATATGTAATCTTTGCCGTAAAAAAAATCATGGAGAACTTAAAAAATATCCATTCAATTCAAAATCCATTTTTTCAAGTTTTGTCACTACCAGGTTTCATCTTTATTAAAATTTGAATGAAAAGTCTCCTATTCTAACTTTGTTATGTTCTCCTTTTCTTTCATCTGGAAGGAAAGGAAAAAGTATGTGAGGGAAAGGAAGAAAGAGGAGAAACTTGTCGGCTCTCATCTGACAGTTTCAGTGTTTGATTAAAAATCTGCAAATTTGAGCACACATGGGTTTACTGTATGTATCTTTCACTTCAGCCTCTTCTCTAAAGTCCCTTAATTCACACTGCAATTTCTTCTTCACGGAAAAAATGTCTGGTACCTTCACAATGCTTCCCATCATAAGACAAGCGGAAACCAGAAGAACAAGTGCAATGGTAGGACCCAGGGGTGTTCTCACACGTGTGCTGACACAGGCGTCCAGGGTAATTCCAGCACTCATTTATATCTGCCAGCATAAAAAGCAAATATACAATCAACTTAGAAACAAAAGCATCAAACAAGATGCAGGAGGATATTTTTTAAAGTGTCAGAGATAGATTTGCAGAGCATGAAATGCTGCAACCTCAGGTTTTATGCTGACTTTGGGCTCCAATTGGTGCACAGTAGTTATAAAATACAAAATGCTGTATCATAGCCTCTTATGAATAAAGTTGTGAAATCTTCAGAAAGATAAATTTCTACGGCAGCAGAAGCGTAACCCGTAGGGAAGTACTTTGCAGATGACTTTAATTGATAACCTGCAGCTAAGCCAAACCAAGGGCACCTGGCCGAAATCTCAGCACGGAGCAGCAGAGCTCTAAATGGTTGGTCACACCGAACAACAGCTGCTTTGGAGGTGATTCCATTATCTTTTGAGGCACTGCATTGCAGACCTAATAACTGCACACTGCAATGGTGCTAAATACTGCCTTGAGGTCCAAGGCTCAATCAATCAGTCGTTTCATCTCATCTTGCGCCTTACATACCAATGCAGCTTCTGCTGAACGCATCGTACTGAAATCCCATCTTGCAGTCACAGCGATAGGCCCCAGGAAGGTTATGACAAATCTGCCCTTCGCCACAACGGTGTACACCAGTTTGACATTCATCCACATCTGCAGAACCAGAGAAAGCAATTAGTTTACATATAGTTTGCTGAAAATCAATGTTTACGAAGAGAGCAAAATAAATTAATTAAATAACAGGAATAGAAACTATCAGGGTTGTCCCCTGGACAGAACAAAGGATATCAGCTTTTCCCACTGTGCTGTTCTCAGTTAGCTTTACAAATCTCTAAGTCAAACTTTTCAAAAGCAATACATTGTCTTAAAAGTGAAAATGGTAACTGTAACTGCAACGGAGCTTTCCCAGCATCTCTGCATTTCAATGTAAACACATTTTGATTCTGATCAAGCCATGACATTTAAACAACCTATTCTGATGCTCTGCCATTACGTGAGTCACGGCAAGCCATTTAAAGCAAAACAAGAACTAGCCAGAAATTCTGCTCATCCCTTCAATTAAAGCAATTGCTATTTTCATCTTGAGGTGCCCTTTCAGTCTCGCTTCTGCTGTCTACCTTTTGCTCTTACCCAATGTTGATCTTTTTCTTTTCTCAATCAACTCACATTTTGATATTCCTTGCGGCCTCTCATCCGAAATCCAATACCAACAAATTAGTTGCTTGTACACTCACAGGCATCACTTCCAATCTCGTTTAAAATTCCTCAGATGAAGATGAGAGTTTTCAATACGCACTGATTTACAAGACTTGCAACATGACTAAATAGCTCATCAGTATCTAACAAATCCCTGTTACCATCTGTGACAAGAAGCATCAAAAAGTCTGATTAACCCTCTGAAGCTTGCATTTCTTCAAGTATTCTGAGTTCTGCCACTTCCTAAGCCATCACAGCCTGCTTCCTTCCTACTATTCACATCTTCAACTACTTTTACAACTCAAATCCCTGTTCATGTTATATTAATTAGAATGGCAGTCTAAGGCTGGGAGTTCTCCATACTGCCCTATTTGAAGTCATAAATTTGAGCACTATTTCATTTCAACGGGTTCCTGGGCAGTTCTTCATCAGACAAGAGCCTTGGAGGGAGCTCCAGAAAGCAGTCACTTGCTGAGAAAATGATAGGGAAGTGAGAGCAAGTTACTTATCAAAGAAACTTGGATTTGGAAAAGCGGAGATTATATGAACCCTGATGAGAGGCACAAGCAAATACTTTGTTCAATGTTTCAGTGCAGATTCCCACCTACACAGTCCCTGCTGGCATCAGGGTTAGGGATGGCAGGAAACACCACTCGCCAAGCAAAGAATTCCTGACAGGCTCACAGATTTCTGCTGAAACTCCATCTCCTCATTTTCTTTTAAGATCAGAGGTAGCATCACACCAAGGAAGTTTCTAATGCAGATACAATTTTGTAAAGTAGCAGGTTTATTTGCAATGAATTCATGTGTGCAACCATTTCATTAGTTTGTCCAAAATTATATATTCCATTGCATTCAGACTTTAATTAGTTCTAGGGCATTATACCATCAGAAGCGTGCTACATTTCATGACAGTTACAGTAGTTTTCAGTTAAATGGAAGAGGTAGTTTTTAATAACTCATTTACTAAATCAGAAAATATGAACATTCCAAAGAGAGATGAAGCCCCTAAACAGAGAAGGTGACCCTATAAGCGTAGTTCTGCTGGAGAAACATGTGCAGATGATATATTTACTACTGTGAATAAATCTGAATCAGGAATATAATTAGCTATTGTAACGCCTTAAAGAAACTAGTCTTTATCATAGGAGGGAAAATTAGGACCATATGCTTTTCTTCTTTCTTCTCCATGCTCTCTGCCTACTTAAAGAAAGTCAGACAAAAAGAATACCAAAAGATACAGGCTGCAAACACAGTGCACACAGCAAAGGCAGAGAAATCACCAATTAACATTAAACATTTGTTTTCCCAAAATCAAACTAAAGAACCTTCCTTATACCTGCTCCTTAAAAGCATTGTCAATCATATAAAGTAGAGACAAAGTATCATCAGTAATTACAGAACATTGTGTTATCTCATCATGCTTTAAAGAGATAAATGCTGTATGAATAATGGCAATTTTTCCTCTGGCACATATTCACGCACAGTCACCCTCTTTTAGGAACAACTGGGGGAAAAAAAGCTGGATTCTTTCTGTAAATCATCAGTTTGAAATTTAGGAACATTATCTGCCCTAGCCATTAGCAGGGCTTGAAAACAAAGGCCGTTGGCACTACAGCCAGGGCTTCTGAGCTGCTCAGTGATGACCGCTGACTTGCGGAAAAAAAATGCCATTCACGGAGATGTTGGCATGGCAGTAACCATAAAAACAATTTCAGGGTCACCACACTTCAGGTGGTGCAAACGTACCTAGCCCGCTTGACTTTGCTGAAACAAGACTGATCAAAACCAGCTGAAGAATTGTGTCTTCATAGCAAGTGGCACAGACAGGGTTTTTGGACCTTCCCTTTCTAACACCCAAAATATTTCAGGCTGCTGTACAATAAGAGAGCAAATGACGCTGCACTACTTTGCCCCGAGTTTTCAAACACAATCCCCAAGAGCTGTATTAGGAAGCTTTCTCAATTTTCTCAGTTATGCACATAAACTGTCCCTATCTTCTGCTGCTCCCAAATCTTCCTCACCTTCTCCCTGACCAAGCATAATTTGGATCGTCCTGGGGGTAAAGTCATGAAGGGCGATACAGCATAAAGAAAAGCAAAAAGGAGAATGCAGAAATTTATGCAGAAATGGGATCTTCTAGCTATACTGCTATTTTTTGCTACAAGTTGCTAGTCGTGACCAACTCGTCTTCCACCCACCTGTAACATCACAAAAGCAGATTTTGTTTATTTTTTCATCTTTCCTTTTATTCAAAGGGAACACAAGTAGGAATTATTAGGATATCATCACTAACCAAAATAGTAATTTGTCATTTCTTTTTTTTTCCTCTGCCATTGTTTTATAATTTCCTACTTCATGAAACACAGAACATAGGGAACTCAAAAATACATAGCCAGCCTTGCCTTGGGCATCAAGGACCAGGCTTTGAATTCCTTTCTTCTGAGTGTGCTCATTTACAGAACAAATATAATAAGAGATGAAATCCGCTCTTCTGGGTCAGTAACTCCACAAACACATTGGAACAAATACAAATCAGTATCAAGCTGCATGCCAGCCATACAAATATTTCAACATTCTTTTCACAAAGAAAGTAAGAATTTATCCTAAACATACACACAACTGGATGTAAACGGGGAATGCCATTCCTAGCGCTACAAAGAACACCCACATAGTGCTACTCTCCTGAGTCCACATACTCAGTGTTTCTCGTTTGCTGCGTCCCATGGCTTCCAAACCTATCGCTTACAGTGAGACACTGCGAAAAACAGCAAAGGATCATGGTTTTGACTGACAGCATGAGTTTAAAAATAACTAATTCACATTCACTCCAGAGCAGAATTCAGCAAATCCCACATGCAGTCAAAACCAATGGCACCCGGCGTACCCAGAGGAACTCCATGCAGCAGTCGGACATCAGTGCAGCATCCTGTAGCGCAAACAAATCATTGAGCTGCTTGGACAGCAAATGCATACAGCAAATTCCCATTCCTCAAATAAATTTAGGAATCTGGAGGTAACTCAAAACCTCTTTTTAGAACTGAAATGTACTTTTTCCTCTGAGAGGGCACATGACCAGACACTGGAGTCCAACCTTACCGATGCATCGCGTTCCCTCCTCGTTGGAGTGATAGCCTCTGCTGCATGTCAGCGTGTTCCTTTGGCAGGTGTAAGACCCAACGGTGTTGATGCAGTTGAATCCTGGTTTACATGGCTCAGGGAGAGATGTGCATTCATTAATATCTGGTGAAGACAAAGAATTAGAATAATGACAGAAGCTATTTAACCTTTCTGGTCTGTTTTCTTCCAGCTGTCACTTCTTTTCCTTCATTTCAATTTATTGTGCTACAAAGATATGGCTGATGAAAGTCTGCTGTGCTTTCAAATTCAATATTCAAGTACACTTATCTTTAAAAGGACAGCCATTTTTAAATTTAATTCAAAGCAGGATTTAAGGAAAATTACATGTGGTCAATATACACCCCTTGGACAGGCTAAAAGGAAGAGGAGTTGGCCAGTGCTGCTGCACATACTACAAACACATTGCTGGTCACACTCACCAACACAGTTTCCCTCCGGGTCTTGTAAAAATCCATCCATGCAGCGTTGCTTTGACTCACAGTAGAATGATCCTTCGGTATTCTGACAAACGAAGTTTACTTTACAACTATGAGTTCCTCTCTTGCATTCATCAATATCTGTTAATCAGAGCAAAGGACCAAATTCTGACTAGTTAAGCTGTAATTTTCAATGGTCTTCATGACTAGCTTATAACTTCTTTTCTCAGAAAGGAAGTTAGGAAGCATCATTTAAACCAGACACTCAACATTGCCTTTGGGAAATCTGAGAATTAGGTGTGTTTGCTATGGGACATCCACTTCTGCATAGGCTTCAGAACTTGTCAGGTCCTGCAGCAGATGTGATTCAGATCCCTACTGCCTTGTTCACAGCATCTCTTGTAGACCACAAATACTGAAACATCTGCAGTTTTAAAATCCTAAAGACCCAAATTAAAACTAGGAAAAAGGATGCATAAAATGAGTAACACTACTGCAAAATCAAAATGGTCTCATCCCTTATATACCTCAGGAATTCTAAGTAGAAACCTACCTCCACTGAATTCAATACTAAAAAGGCTCCTCACTTGAACAGGGCTTCACTTTGTACGCAGGCACATGTGTATACATGTATGTACCTAAGTACAAAGAAAAAACACTTACCTAACTCTGAAAAGTATTCTGAAAAAAATTTGAATGAAAGGTAGCAATATTAGTAACAAGTTTTGCTTTTTTCTCTTACTCTGCAGCCAAAGCTCAACACAGCCTTCTCATTTTTTATTATGTATATGAAATTCTTTCTCAGGTTACGCTCACCAACTTAATGCTTGCTTTCTAGGCACATTGAAAATGCTTCCTGCAACTTTCAAACTTATAAATTTACACCCAACTGATCTGTGTTGAGTAACTGCATGGATCAGCTGGTACCGTGGCATTACTTCCATTTTGCTTCCAGTTGAAGAAACCCCACCTAGGAACAGACTTCAGCTATAAATACATTCAAAATTCAGTTCCTGTAAATGTTTTCAAATGCTACTTTAACACACACTGGTTCTTGAGAACAATTGCTCTGATGAATATCTTTACTAGAAGATAAAGACAAATGAAGGATACTCCACAACTGAGGAGTCCCCACTCCTCCAGGGAGACAAGGGGAGAACTGCTGGCACTTCTCTTTCTATCCTGGCTCCTCAGTTAAATTTTAAGGTCACAAGGGAATATCACCAGGCTCCCAGAAGGTACTATATTAATAAATCTTCCTACCGTATTTATTGACTGACAAACAAAACCTGTGGAATTTGGTGTTTCATAAACGTCTGCAAATTCAATAGTTATCTGTAGGCAATTTTACACAGAGCAGTTCTGGAATTCTAGTCTTTCTTAGAAGTCATTGATTTAAAAGCTACTTTGAAATGATTTGTAAATTTTATAATCTGTTATAATCTAACTTTAAGACTAGAAAGCAATTTAGATTAGCAATAAATTTTAGAAATGCTATAGAATCAGACAACAGAACAAGACATTCACAAACAGCCTCCTCGAGTAAACCAAGATTTACTTATGACAGCTGTATATAAAGCAAGATTTCCGATCATTTCTATTTTACAACCTTATGTTATATGTCAAGAGCTAAGTTCTTTTCTTAGGCATCTCTCTTACTCCAGCTGTCAGGAAACTCCTTGTGTAAAAAATTTAGGAGTAAGTAACATTGACTTTTGCCCTGGGAGGCAGGGCACATGTGTCTCTTGCGTACTGCTGTGCTGCAGAGCAACTTCTGCCATGCTACAACTCCTGAGGTTAGCTTCTCCATTAGCCCTCTATACAGACCAAGAGGAGGGAGATGAAGAATAACTTCTTAACCCCATGACCATTCAAAATGTAAATAAACGCAGACCGACTTCCTAAATACAGGAAAGACCGGACTGAATCAGCCCCATGATTCATTCAGGCTGTGATTCAGTGTTCAACAGCAAACAGCATCCGCCCCTTCAGAGAAAAGCAGAGCTCGCCAGAGGAATGCAACAAGAATTCCTCCAGCAGCAAGATCTCTCTCCAACCCTTTAAAAACAGGGTAAACCCTAATACATAAGGTTTCATGCATCTTCCAAATTATTTATAGTCATCACTGGAATCTATTTCAAATAAATAAATGTACAGAAGGGGCTTATGAAGCCAAACATTTCCATGATGATCAGCCTTTTCTAGTTACAACCCTGATAGCACGGACCAGCAACAATAAAATGCTTTGCAACCCCTTTCCTTTCTTTTTCAGTAACAGCAATCACATCAGCTGAAAAACACTTGTCTTACCAACACATTCTCCATCCTTAAGTTCATAACCCGGCTGACAGCTCAATTCCTGGAGACATTTGAATGATCCCATCGTGTTGACGCAGTGCTCTCTCCGCTGGCAGGTGTGCGTATCCGTTACGCATTCATTAATGTCTACAAGAAATAGTTAAACAATTCAGTGCCTCATATTTACCAAGAGATCTGCCTCTTCCTGCTCTTTTGGAAGGAGTCAAAAGCTCAAGTGAAACCATTTCTTACAAAAGACAGTCAATATACACTTTGCTACAGTGCTCTGATGAAAGATGTTTTATTCCAGGATCTTTTGTTAACAGAGAAACTCAAGAAACACAAATCACAGGGCGATTTCCTTCTCCCCTCTTCCCAAATGTGCAGTGGATGGTGCAGGCATTGAGGACAAGGGATGAACAGAACCGGTTAAATGCAGGGTGGGCAGAGGACTGATAATCAGCTTCTGGTTTACTGGATAGAAACCTCCTGGACAACTGAATGAGAAAGTGATTAATGCTTACTCTTCATTGCCAGGTTTCCATAGCTCAGGCTATGTATCAGTCCTGCTGCTTCACGCCAGATAGACAGGAGCTGCCAGTGTGGAACTGCTGCAAGACACATTCTGAAACCGCCTCTCTCCCTGCACCTGGAGTCACGTAACATACTTATTTCACAGAATGGTTCGGGTTGGAAAGGACCTTAAAGATCATCTAGTTCCAACCCCACTGCCCTGGGCAGGGACACCCCCCACCAGACCAGGCTGCTCAAAGCCTCATCCAGCCTGGCCTTGAACACCTCCAGGGATGGGGCAGCCACAGCTTCCCTGGGCAACCTGTTCCAGTGCCTCACTACCCTTACAGTAAAGAATTTCTTCCTGATATCCAATCTAAATTTACCCTCTTTCAGTTTGAAGCTGTTACCCTGTGTCCTATCGTTACACTCCCTGATAAAGAGTCCCTCCTCATCCTTCCCGTAGGCCCCCTTTAGGTACTGGAAGGGGCTCTAAGGTCTCCCCGGAGCCTTCTCTTCTCCAGGCCGAACAACCCCAACTCTCTCAGCCTGTCCTCATAGCAGAGGTGCTCCAGCCCTTTGATCATCTTCGTGGCCCTCCGCTGGACCCGTTCCAACAGGTCCACGTCCTTCTTGTGCTGAGGACTCCAGAGCTGGACACAATACTCCAGGTGGGGTCTCACCAGAGCAGAGCAGAGGGGCATAATCACCTCCTCCGCCCTGCTGGCCACGCTTCTTTTGATGCAGCCCAGGATGCAGTTGGCTTTCTGGGCTGCAAGCGCACATTGCCGCCTCATGTTGAGCTTTTCATCAATGAGCACCCCGAAGTCCTTCTCCTCAGGGCTGCTCTCAAGCCATTCTCCACCAAACCTGGGTTTGTGCCTGGGATTGCCATGACCCAGGTGCAGGACCTTGCACTTGGCCTGGTGGAACTTCATGAGGATCGCACAGGCCCACCTCTCCAGCCTGTCCCCATCCCTCTGGATGGCATCCCTTCCCTCCAGNAGAGACCAGGATGTTGTGCAGGACAGTGTCAAACGCTTTGCGTAAATCCAGGTAGATGACGTTGGTTGCTCTCCCCTTATCTACCAATGCTGTGGCAACATCACAGAAGGCCACCAAATTTGTCAGGCACGATTTGCGTTTGGTGAAGCCATGGTGGCTGTCACCAATCGCCTCCTTATTTTCCATGTGCCTTAGCAGAGATTCCAGGAGGATCTGCTCCATGACCTTGCCAGGCACAGAGGTGAGACTAACCGGTCTGCAGTTCCCCGGGTCTTCCCTTTTTCCCTTTTCGAAAATGGGGGTTATGTTTCCCCTTTTCCAGTCAGCGGAACTTCACCAGACTGCCACAACTTTTCAAATATAATGGAAAGCGGTTTGGCGACTTCTTCTGCCAGATCCCTCAGGATGTGTGGATGGATTTCATCCAGTCCCATGGACTTATGCACCTTCAGATTTCTCAGATGGTCCTGAACCTGATCTTCTCCTACAGTGGGAGGTTCTTCATTCTCATAGACCCTGCCTGTGCATTCTGCAACTTGGGTGGTGTGGTTGGAGCCCTTGCCAGTGAAGACGGAGACGAAAAAGTCATTCAGCACCTCAGCCTTCTCCATATCCCGGGTGACCAGTTCTCCTGTCTCCTTCCTGAAAGAGCCCACATCTTCCCTAGTTTTACCTTTACTCCTGACATACTTATAGAAGTTTTTCTTGTTATCCTTGATGCCCCTAGCCAGATTTAATTCTCTCTGGGCTTTAGCTTGCCTAATCTGGTTCCTGGTCACTCGGACAGTTTCTCTGTATTCCACCCAGTCAACCTGTCCTTGCTTCCACCCTCTGTAGGCCTCCTTTTTGCTTTTAAGCTTGTCCAGGAGCTCTTTGTTAATCCACGCAGGCCTCCTGGCATTTTAGCCTGGCTTCTTCATTCCTGGGATGCACTGCTCCTGAGCTCGGAGGAGGTGATCCTTGAATACTAACCAGCTTTCTTGGGCCCCTCTTCCCTCCAGTATTTTTTCCCATGTTACCCTGCCAAGCAGGTCCCTCAAGAGGCCAAAGTCTGCTCTCTTGAAGTCCAGGGTAGTGAGCTTGCTGCGTGCTCTCCTCGCTGCCCGAAGCATCTTGAATTCTACCATTTCATGATCACTGCAGCCAAGGCTACCGTTGAGCTTGACACTCGCCACCAGCCCCTCCTTGTTGGTAAGGACAAGGTGGTCCAGCATAGTTCCTCTCCTTGTTGGCTCCTCTACCATTTGAAGAAGAAAGTTGTCATTGACACATTCCAAGAACTTCCTGGATTTCTTGTGCCCCACTGTGTTGTCCTTCCAAGAGATATCGGGGTCGTTGAAGTCCCCCATGATGACCAGGGTCTGTGAACGCGATGCCGCTCCTATCTGTCTATGGAGGGCCTCATCTGCTCTGTCATTCTGGTCAGGTGGCCTGTAACAGACCCCTACCCTAATGTCCCCTGCCCCTGCGTTCCCTTTAATCTTGACCCATAAGCTCTCCGTTGGGTCCTCATCCATCCTCAGGTGGAGCTCCATGGACTCCAGCTGTTCATTGACATAGAGGGCAAGACCCCCTCCTCGTCTTCCCAGCCTGTCCTTCCTGAAGAGTCGGTATCCGTCCATTCCAGCGCTCCAATCATAAAAGCCGTCCCACCACATCTCTGTGATGCCAATAAGATAGTAGCCCTGGAGGCATGTGCACATCTCCAAGTCCTCTTGCTTATTTCCCATGCTGCGTGCATTTGCATAAAGGCATTTCGCTGGGTGCCCAAGGAAGCTGTCTCACTGGCTGGAGCGTTTGCTTTTCCTTCCTGCTGCTCTTCAGGTGGTCTTCCTCTGTGGTGTTTTATCTGTGACTCCTCGGTTCCTATCTCCTCAGGAGCCCCTGGCTCGTCCCCATAAGACGGAGCAACAGGTTGAGGGCCTTCATTAGTGACCCAACCCTCAGAGCATCATCCCTTGGCTTATCACGAGCAAGCCAGGTAGCATCCCCCTCCCCCAACAAGCCTAGTCTAAAGCCTGGTCAATGAGCCCCACTAGCTCACGAGCAAACACCCTCTTCCCCCTTTCAGAAAGGTGAGCCCCATCTGATGACAACAAGCCTGGTGCCCTGTAGGCCATCCCATTGCCGAAAACCCCAAAACTGTGGTGGTGACAGCAGCCACGGAGCCACGTGTTGATAGATTGCACACGTCTGTTTCTTACAGTGTCCCTGCCTGTAACTGGGAGAACAGAAGAAAAGATTTCCCAAGGAATGCGTCATTAGAACTGGATACACGAGAAAATATGGAGAGACGAGTCCTGAAGGCTCAATCAAGTCTGTAAATTTGTAGTTAAATCTTGAAAGAGATCTGATTTCAGCACATGTAGTAGAAAAGTTCTTTTAAAAAAATCACTTAAATACCAGATCACAGAATGTAGGACACAATTTGGAAAGGAATATGCCACACCTTTAAAATTATATGTTTTGATGGGCTTGGACGAAACAATCTCAAATTCAGGTTTTCCTTATTTTAATAATGAAAGCTAGGAATACTATGATGAGCAAATACTTACAAGCAACAAAAAGGGGTAGAGATGGGAAAAGAAACTTTCTTGCCATTCTCCACAAAATCTTAGATGTTCACAGTTCTATATAAAGCTAAGAAGTATTTCTAGAGCTAACAAAAGCCAAATGTGACCATAACTATTACCAATCATCCAGCTTCTCTGCTGTTTTCATACTACACAATAAAGCAAGTGTTGTTTAAGTAAGATTTTCATTTTGGCTGTAGAACTTAATTCCCAGATAAGTCCAACATCAGATATATTACTTCCCCTTGTGGAGCATGAAAACAGGAAAAGCCATTTTAAAAGCCTTTTGTCTTAGAAAATGTACCAGCTTGTTTTCTACCAAACAGCCGAAGACAAGCACCAAGAAATTTCAGTTCCTGCTGAAATCAGCTAACTGGTGATGTGCACCGAGTTTTGCAAGACCAGTATGTTACCTTGGTGCCATTTCACTTTTCATTTACTTGTGTTTTCTTTTTGTTTGCCATTGCTGTTCTTTACATGGCTGTGTACTTGCGTTCCAAAGCCAGCTGATTAATCCACAGCAAGGTCACTACCATCAGCTGGATCTTTCTGCCCATCCCACTCGATGTTTGTGTACTTCCACTGAGTGCTAGGTACTTGCCTACCCCAAAGTTTTTACAGGGTTATGTCCCCTAATGCTTGTACAGTTTCCTAGATTTTACACATTAGAATTAAGAGTAAGCAGCACCATTCTCATAAGTGGTCTTGGGTGGGGGGAAACACACCTAAAATCAAAAAACCCAAACCCTCACATGCTGAGAGAAGAATATGAGCCGCTGTGGCAGATCTCTCCCACCTAACTAGACTTAGTTCTTAAATAAATTTGAGGTTTGGGGTTTTTTTTAATTTTAGAGAAAAATGGCTATGGACAGCCACTTAACAGCATCTAAACCAGCACAAGACTTTCTAGTGGCTATAGAACAGATCTGAGATTATCCTTTCTTGCAAACCTTCTCATATCAACAAATTGTCAACACTACACTCGATCATGTGAACTTAAGTCAGTTCAGCACGATGTCAAAAGAGACACTAGGAGGAAAGCATGTTTGTCTGAAATACTACCCAAATAACGTAGGAAGTATTCCACCTACTTGGCAGGTGAAACAGGTAAAAAGAAGGCTAACATTTCACAGAGAAAAAAAAAAAGATCTAATATAGTTTCATGTTTTGTCTATAATTTTTGATTCAATTTTCAAATTTCTGGGTACTTGAGAAAGTAAGTAGAGTTAGCCAGAACACATGTGAGAAAATTAAAATTATGGAAACCAGAAGACTACACGCAGAATTTTTGCTTTCAATGAAAGTTTTGTGCACAAGTGACACAATGACGTCTGTTCACTTTTCCAAACAAAATCCTAAACGGTCATGCCACAAAATGAGATCTCGGATGACTTGCAGCGTCATTCTCATGAGTTCCCATCAGTCCATGTCGTTGCTCTCACTGTCAATGCCTATCACAAAACTGTGTCCCTTAGCATGAGTGTGAGGGTGGGAAAAGGCATCTTTGGGAATAGGGTTCCGGTTTGTGCTGGCACAGCACACGAGCGCCTGCAGTAGCTCTGTGCAGCGCAGGCTGCACCTAGTATCATTTTGCTCTACCGTTATGGCACAAGGTAGAGGGGAGTGCGGACTGAATACATTTTTATAAAACAGGACAATATCTCTCTCTCCTTTTTTCCTCACTGTTGATTATCCATAAAATTAAGAGGGCCCATGACCTGTCTCTCTCTTGAGTACTGGAAACCAACTCAAAAAAGGATGCTTGACAGAGCACTAGGAAAAATATGAGTTAGGTTTCCAGTTTGAAACAAAGTTAATTCCCAGCATTGGACCAGCTGTAGTCTTCATCCATCGCAATTGAGACTGTGAGGTAGGGCAAGATTATAGTTATAAAAAAACAGAAATAAGAGGAAAAATACTTCAGTAATATATTAAAAACAAGCCACATAGTTAATTTTGGTGAAATCTACTAGGTCCACGTGTGTGGCAACAACATTCCTCACTTTATGTCAGTTAAAACCACAATGAAATGTAATCATGTAACATCTCATTTTTTTTCCCTGGAATTGTTGTTGAAAACTGCAACATATACATGATCCCTGAGCATATCTATTGCATCTAAGAAGCTGATGTTTTTGCAAAGGAGTATCAGCATTTACCTACTGCTATTTTTTTCAACGCATACTTTGACTTTAAAAATATTTTTTGGTGTGTTTTATAAAAATGTGAAATGCTGAACTTTTTTGCCCAGCATCTGCAGTTCCTCATTATTTTTTTCCCCTCTTCAAATTACTTCAGCTCAATTCCCTTTCATGAAATACATCTGTTTTATTTAGACCTGTTGTTATTTTGCAACCACCCATCCTGCGCTCGTGCACCGTCCCTATGGTTCAGCAATAAAACAACCACTTACTGCTGACTCTGTCAAGAGGGAAAATTTTGACGGGGGTTGCAAAGAAAGTAGCAAAGTATTCTCCCGTCAGTGTGCATGTGGATGGTGGTAATGACTTTGCCTGAAAGTCACCAGGAAAAGCAATCCACGTTAAAAAGATCCAACCCGGCTCTTATCTCTGGAGAACGTGGAGCTTTCAAGCGTAAAGACATTTTAATGTCTGTTCACAAAGTTACACAAAGCTGGCGTGTGCAAGGTATTTAAACAGCTGGTGACTCCTCATTGTGCACGGCTGGCTTTCAGAAATTCTGGATACCTGCTCTTGAATGCACCTGGAATTATAATCTTCCACAGTTTGACTAAAGGGAATTCAACAGATAAAAGGTTATCAGCTGTTTTGTTGCTGTGCCAAGATTGTTCCTCCCGGCCCTAAAATATGCAGAGAGTAACATCATTAAAACAACAATAATGTGCAAACAAATTGCTAAAGCTTTCCTCATGGTGTTTGAGACAGCTCAAGATGGAGCACAAAAGCAGTTAAGCTGGAAAAGGATACCTTAGGCGAATATGGCTGCAATGAGGAATTCAACAAAACAGAAACCACAGTATGCTTGTGGCTTTCCCCTTTGACTAGAAAAGTAGGAAAAATGTTAAACACAGCAAATGTTCTCCTGGCACCACACACAGAGGAGAGCTGCAGACGAGTAGGGAGAACTCAAGGTAATCTATCCAAAAACAAAGAAAAAAGTTAAAGTTTTCTGGATTATTTACAAGGATACCTGTAAATACCTGACTTACATTAGAGAAATAGAGAGGTTTCTTATTTGGCGAGGGAGAAGAGGATCTTTTAGCTCTACAAATGAGAGTTGTATCTTTCATTTTACTAGTGATGCCTGAGGTTTATCTTATATCTGTCACAGTAAAACTCTGTTATAATGTCATGAGGTAGAGGACAGGAGGGGAAGAAAGTGAATACAAGGAAGCATTTGGCACCTTCTATAGCACCTTCTGCCAAAGTTGCTGACAAACATGCACTAATTTAGTTTCAAAACACTCCTGGGAGATGTAGAAAAGGACAGATATAACCCTACTGCATAGTCCAGCAAAAACATCAGGGGATTAAATGGCAAGATTTTCAGGAGCAGAAAGCAAGGTGAGGCAGTTGCTTCAGCTGCTCACTCACCATTACATTCAGAGGTGAGGTACATGCAGCAGGCTCTGTGAAAGCCATGAAACACACCATGCAGACTGTGGCCAACTACAAACACCATCTTCCACCTCACAATCTGATATTTTCTCTAAAGACATCCTTCCTCCCAGTGGCGTTCTCTCAGCCATTTAATTTAAACTTAATAATGTCATTAGTTTTCCATGCTTACCAGTATCTCTAATTTCAAAATAAATAATAAAAAAAAATCCAATTTTGACAATTTAAGGAATCACATTTCTGCTCTAAATTATGACACTGTATAAACTTTCCTGCGCATGCCACATGATGCTCATTAAAGAGATGAGATCATAGAGCTTTAAAAGAACAAAATCAAAGCTGTGATGGTCAGAAAAACAATGTTATAAATATAGGGAGAAGGACAGGAGTGGAAGAAGGCACATGTATTCACACATGACATTATAGTCCCAGGCACTGCTGCTTTCGTTAATGACTAGCGGTCTCCAGGGGATCCATTTTTCCAGGTGTTACCACACAACATGGCTGCAGCTCAAGTGCCTCCTAGACCAGCCTCTAGAAAAGTACCCCAAATAGAAACTATTTCATAAACTCCGGCCTTGGCTTTTTAAAGCAAATTAAACCCTCATAAATACACTTGTAAAAATAGATTGGTTTCTTATATGAACTTAAATAGCGGGGATGCTACAGCAGAATTATGATGCATCTTTGACTTTTGTACAAATAAATCTGTGCCAGAATCAACAAAGGACTAATCTGAATTTTTTAATTCCATCACTTTGGAATGGATCTTTTCCACTGCCTGGGTGCCTGCAGATTTCTTCAGCTATATTTATGAAGTTTTGCTGTTTCACGATGTCTGGGGGTTTGGCAGTATTGACACTGTCCAGAGAGATCAACTGCTATGTTTTCTTACTCCACTTTAATAGTCATCAGTACTGCTGTGGTCATCATACCTATGAACTTTTATGACTTTTGCGCAAAGTTATATGTATCTTGAGAATGTATTGCTCGGGAAAAAGCCAAATAGCATACAACTCATGATGTTAAGTGGCTGAGCAAATGGTGCACATGTGTTTTTACTAACTCATATTGAAATGTCATACGCAAAGATGGCCAGAGAGCCTTTTAGCACAAATGGTTTAAATGCATTGCAGAGCATGAAGAATTATGATGCTGTGGTGAACGGCTTATACCTATCATCTTACCAACACATTTTCTACGCCTGTTGAGTATAAAGCCCTCTGCACAGATCACTCTGTGGCTGACACAGTAGAATGATCCCAATGTGTTCACACATAATTGTCCTCTGGAACAAGCGTGAGCACCTGTGAGGCACTCATCCAAATCTATATCAACATGTTGCAACCAAAAGGGAAAAACAGAATTCTATTAGAACAATTTCTGAAAGGAAACAACATTTCTTTCACGCTGGAGATCTCTAAATGAAGTGCCTTGGAGCTACCCCATCAGCACCATTCTATAATATATACAGTGTAACACTAAAAATAGGGCTGGAATAAACCCTCGGAGATCATCTAGTCCTTGCTCACACCCCTACACTTTTGTCATTCCGGAAAGAGCCATTCTTATAAACAGGCAGTCACACAGAGTAAGGCACACTCTTCGCAGGAAACCTGTTCCAGTGCACCACCACCTTCACCATCAAATACTTACTTTAACATAGATTATAAATGTCCCTTGCTACAATTTAAACTCAGTACTTCTACTGACATTTCTGAATTTTTTCACCTCCTATAGGAAAATGATTACCTTGAAATGCCCCTTTTTATTCTGACATTAATTAATCAAATTAGCTTCCACCACACTTGAGTAAGCAATGCACAGTGAATATTTTATCTGGTGATATTAAATTCCCATTTTCTTCACAGACTATCTGGAATTTCATAAAAAATGATTTGCTATTCAATAAGATCTGAGATTAAGAGGGATGTGGATCACTTGTGAGCAATTCTGAGCATCAGAACCTTCAACTTGCATTTCACTGCTGGCTGTTACTGCTCCCGTACGTACAGATTTATAATTAAAGTATGTCACAGGGCATTGCTTCTGACCCCCAAATCTTTCCTGGGCAAATATATCCTTTGTCACTACCCAAACACGTCCATTTAAAATTTATATAATGTGAAAGATCACGATGCAGTTTGGAATTCCCTATTCATCATTGTGCGGGCCTGAGCTTCAGTGTCAAGTGAAACCCATGGAGCTGGACAAGCTCACAATGGCACATTCTTCGCAGCTGTAAAGCTTCATTGAATTCAGGTTTTCAAGGCAAGCAGAAATAAAACCAAACAAAACAGGTGACAGGGCAGCGCAGTAGCTCTGAGGGGGCTCCTCAGGACACCCACATCCTGCGAGCTGCTTTCATTCTCAGGAAGAAAAGCTGCATGTCCACAGATGAGTAGACAGACCCTGGGGAGGAATGGTAGTTAGAAGAGAAACCCAGAGGGCTGAAAAAAACCCCTGGAATGTGAGAGGAAAAGAGCTCAAATCCAGGCTTGCCTTCACCTGAAGTCCCAGATAACAGGCACACTAAATAGACGTGCTTCAGGAGGTATCTGTGAAGCAGATCTGGTATTCCTTCTGGCAAATGGTCTCTGTGCTGCCCCTTGCAATTCGCAACACTGAAAATAAGGAACCCTTAGAGAAACACCTAGGGGTATGAGATTAACGACATCTATATAAAAGTGTCCATAGAAACCATGTCTCTGTGGTGAACCCAAACTGCTTACCTTCACAAGAAATCCCATCAGACATGATAGTATATCCAGACAAACAAGAGCATACAACATTTCCTTCCACAACACTGCAGATGTGCTTGCAGGGGCCATTATCTATACAAAGCAAAATTGCAAAATACATTAGCATTCACAGCATGGATCAGCTGAAGTTACAAACCTCCAAGTCATCCAAATATAATCCCAGTTTAGGCAATGGGGGAGTGCAGTTTGTAAACAATCTGCCCAGACAGCCCTAATCACTACTTACAACCCTCCTATTACACAGAAACACACCTGTGCCACTCCTACCTGTATTGTTCCCATTATGCCGCACAGCTGCACTGCTTACCTTAAACTAAATAGCACGTGTGTAACAACCCTGAAACCAGAGTATAGCCTCAAATTACTTCCTCAAGTTTCCCCTGACAATTCCTCAGCCTTATGCCAGAGGTAACAAATTAAGGATGTGCACTGAAATCAGACTGGGGGAGAGGCGTGTGGAATTTTATTCAAGCTCTCTAAACGCTCCTCACTCATCTGCAGTTTATACCTCCGACATACCTTTACACTTATCCTGCTCTTCTTGTAAGGACATGATGAGAAGAGGTTGAGAAGGAGAGGCTGCTGGAGGGATGGTGGCTTCTGCTTCCAGCCTTGTCACCTGTCCCCTGTCAGGATCTGTAAGGCAAGGGAGGCAGAGGTGGATCAGGGACAGCACGATCTCCACCAGGCACCCCATGGCAAGGGTCCCAGTCCCTTTCATCCCACTCCACCATGGTTCAAGGATGAAACATTTTGGTGACCTGGACAACTGTCTATGCACGGAGGTGAATAATCACTTTTGAAAGCTGACATCTGTTATGAGCAACTGTCCGAGAGCACACACGCGGAGTGCTGCATGCTCAGGGAGATGCTCACAAATCTCACGGATACAGATCAGGGCTTGGCTGAAAATAACTTCTGTGGAGTAAAATACTGCAACACCTAATGAACCAAACAGAAAGTGTTAATTTTCTTTTATAAAATGCTGCTATATTGTAAAGACAGTGGCTGTCTTTCATTTGGTGTGTGATGAAAAAAAAAGCAGAACCCTCTTTACACTTACTCTGTACATCCTGTTTCAACACAGATGAAAAGCAGGCGCTCACCTTTACAAGCACAGGATACTCTGGAATGATTTTTACACAGCCAAGGGGAAAACATGACAGCTGCTATATGTCATTAAGATTTTCACCAAATAGTAATGTTAAAGGTATCAGAATAGTTAAAAAAAAAAGCTCTATTACATCCATAACAGTAATCCAGTTTATCAGAATTATCAAAACAGAAGCCTAAATCCTTCCTTAAGAGGGATGTGTCCTATTCCTATTGATTTAAGTGTCACCTGGAGCAAAGTGTGAGCCACCAAACAATGACAACGTTAAATGACAAAGTGTGATTGCAATACAGGCTTGGGGAAGAGTGATTTCATTAAAAAAAAACAAGAAAATGAAATCACAAACATACAATGGGCTATGACACGGAGGCAAATACAAGACACCTGTTGCTGCATATCCTGAATTATTTCCCCAGAAAGAGAGCAGAGAAGCGAGAAACAGCTTTTGAAGTTTCATCAGTGTATGCTTTCTCCTTGCCTCACAGAGCCACAGCAAGAATATTACTTCTTCCAGGCCTCATGAAAAAGTGTTTAAAAAAAAAAATCAACTTAAATTCAAAAACATTCACAGTCCAGCAAAGAGCAGGAAATGTACTGGGACAGGTACAAAACCAAAAGCATTACATCTAATCACAGGAGTAAAAAGTGCCAACAGCATGAGATTTAAACCTGAGTGGTGTGCGTCTCCGTGCACAGACGACATGACAGAGATGTGCACAAACACAGAGGAAAAATGAGAAATAAAATGCCACTGTGCTACGTTGCCACGTAGAGCACATATGGTTTACAGCCAAGCCCCGCAAGCGAGGTGCCCTGCCCCACTGGCTCCCTTGCCCAGCCTTTCTTTTGAGCCAGGACTCCAGAATGACAGTAGCGACCCTTCCTCGCCTCACTCTCTGTGTGTCTCAGATGTGTCACTCGCAGTCCCCTACCCTCGTCACAATCCTCTACCTCAACTGACCTCTGTAAATCCCACTACGCTCTTGGCACAGCCGTAAGCACTGCAGTCTTGCAGATCTGCCAGGCATACCGCCTACCCAGGTACAAGATACGTTGACCCCAAATCTGCACTTTAACAGAGTTAGTTGTGGGAGAAGCAAAGCAAAGCAAAGCAAAGCAGAACGAAACCACATATATGCTCCAGGTGAGCCACCAAGCCAAATTTTGCAGTGCTAAAATAAGAACCACTTCTTTGCCTCTTTTGGATTAGTTCCTTCCCCAGAATTTTAATACAAACACCAGAGCAGACAGCTGCTGCAGAAACACTGTCAAACACATTACTGATGTAAGCACTGTAACATCATGTTGAGAAGAATGACATAATGAATGCTTATTGTTTGACTTGGGCAGAAAGTATTTGAAGTTTAAGGAATTTTGTCATTGGATGGCAACAGTTATTTTGCTTGTTAAATAACTGAAAGCACTTGTAACTAATATAAAGTTTCAACTTTTCGGTTTATCTGATTTGAAATCTTGCCATTAGAGAACTCCAGACATCAAAACAATTACAACACAATAGACTTTCTTTTCAAGACTTTCACCACACTAGATATATTTAGATTTTGTATGACTGAAAGATGTTAATGATTTTAGATAAAAATCAAAGTTCAGGAAGCAATGCTGTCTGTCTGAACTGATTAAAGTTTATCTAAAGGAAAGCCAACCGTGAAATACAAATTGACTCTAAGAAAAGGTATTTCATTAACAATCCTTACAAATCCTCTTCTGAAAAGTGAAACAGTCTTGATTTGAACCTATTAAATACCACCCTGACCTCATGCCACCAATACACAAAAATTAAGTTTCCTAAATGGTTCTTTTTCTTTACATTATGAACCTGTCCAATTTCTACAGAAAATGTCCATGCATTAACACCCATAAAAAAACTCACATAAATTACAGAGAAACTAAAGAAAAGCTTGGTAGGTCAATGCAGGTGGCACAAAGACACTGCCATTCACGGTGTTTTGTGTCCATTTTCTCACCTGGAGAGCAGCTGGTCCCGTCATCTTGCAAAGTGAATTCTGGAAAACACGAACACTTGTAGGACCCCACAGTGTTTATACACAAATGCTGACAGAGTTCCCCACCATAGATAAGACATTCATCCAGGTCATCTCCAGGCAGGTTATTTGACAGTTCAGCTTCGTTACTGATGGACAAAGCTTCGTTGTGATCTTCCATCTCTGAAACTGCAACAAAACAACACTTGCTGGTTCTCTAAGAGGTGTTTTAGTATTAGGACTATACAATATGGAGCATTTGGTCACACAAAGTCCAGATGCAGTCAAATCTACCCAAAACAGCTACTCCAAGGACAAGAGTAAGTGAACTCATCCTGAAGAAAAGACATTTGTGTTGAAGATCCACCACCTCCTTCTGTAAGGCTGGAGGGACAGACATTTTACAGGAGCCACTGAGAAACAGATGTCCTCAAACCAGGACAGCCTGGCAGGTCACAAGCTCACCTTCCACACTGACTACTAACACCATTGCTATTGTTCTTTGAACTAAGGTATCACTCTGAAGCCTCATCTGAAACTGGCCGCACTGAAGAACCACACTGAATTTCTAATTTCAGGAGAAACACTTATCCAGTAGGTTTGGAAACTCTTTTCAACACCACTGTTGATTTAGCAGCTGCTTCTGCGGCTAGCATTACAAATGTTCTAGGACCCACTTAATAGTGCCGTGGCTATCCTACCTACTGCTTTTGAACACTGGCAAAAGCACTATCCTTTTCATTTCCTGACCAAGTTTGACAAGACTTTCTGCAATACTAAAATGAATTGTTCAGCAAGTTTCTCAGTCAGCTTTTCTTAAAACACATACATGCAAACTTTCTTCTCAGTGAGGTCTCAGCTAGGTCAAAATAAACCCTGACATTTGCTGGCGAGAGAAAATATACGTTTAGTTTTCGAGAAGAGAATGACAAAATTTGAACCCTAGCAGATGTAGGAGGTTACCACGCAGCTCATGCGGGACAGGTGGCTACAGAACGATGCTGGAAGGAGCGGGACCTTGGGCCAAGGGAGGAAGCATAGCCGTCCAAGCTACAGATTTGTCATGCTCCCTTTGTCGTGCCTCTTTGGCCGCAGGGATTTGACTTAGCTCTTTGGCATCACTGCATTCATATGTTGAAAGAGTAAAAACAAACTTGCAGGGCTCTGGGCCTTCTCCGGAGTGTGCCATGAGAAAGCTGCTCTGATGTTCAGCAGTACAATAGGAAATCTATTCCCAGGATGTTTCATTGGTATCCCCATAATCCATGGGACTACTTTGGCTGGAAAGTACTCATAATTTGCTTTATGCGGAATCTTTCAGGTTTGCTTCTGCTAAAATAACCAGCTTCACCTATGCTTCTTGGTAAGAAGGGCTAATGGCAGGTCTCTGTACTATGTGACTCGGGGGCGGAGGAAAATGCCAAAACCCTAAACTACTAAAGAAGGTATGTTCTGAGGATCAGAAATGCCTATTTATTTTTTTCTTTTTCAAAACTGTTTTAAGAACAAGGGAGTCTATATTTGAACCAAGAAGGAAGGCAAGTGTGCTCCTGTAGCATTACTCCTTCCAGGACCTGCTTGCATGACTCTTTGAGACAGAGGTTTTATCTGCATTGTCTTCACATCATAAACGGACACTTACCCTTCTCAGGTGTCACTGTTGGCAAAGGTTCAGGATGCCTTTTTATTTCTGGATGGATAAAGTGATCTCCGCCTTCGCAGCAGGACAACATCACATGACTGCAGGGGTAGCCCAGATTTATGTTGGACTCGCAGGTTTTCCCCTCACTCCTTAATCGCAGGCCCAGATTACAGCAATCACAGCATTGCTGCAAAAGAAGGAGACTATCAGTAACAAGGATTTAATACAGTCGGCTTCAGGGATGAGCCCCCCCACACACCTGGAACTGATCTGCACTTTCTTTAAGAGTGGAGCATATGGAAAAGCACTTAGGGTTTAGACAGTTGCAAACATCAAAGCTTTACTTGTGCTTGGGTTTGCCATCCTGCACAAATGGGTCAACTGCAACCAGGCTAAACGCCAAGTCTCGCTGTGCCAATGATTTCGGCACCTTCACATGCAAGGAAGTAGCAGTGCCACAGACCACCTCTTTCTAGCTCTTGCACACAGCCATTATAGTATATTATAAACAAAACAATATAGTACATTATATAGTATATTATAAACAAAATAATACAAATCTGTATCTCTTCACATTAGAGCTTTAAAAAATGGTTGGTTTGGAAGCAATGTGAAAGAAATCGTAAATATCTTGCATGGACATGAGGATCAGCAGCAGCATCTGAGCTCTGTCAGCATGTCATGCCGAGGGACTCTGGATCAGGGAGTGTAATGATAGGACACAGGGTAACAGCCTCAAACTGAAAGAGGGTAGATTTCGGTTGGATATCAGGAGGAAATTCTTTACTGTAAGGGTAGTGAGGCACTGGAACAGGTTGCCCAGAGAAGCTGTTGATGCCCCATCCCTGGAGGTGTTCAAGGCCAGGCTGGATGAGGCTTTGAGCAACCTCGTCTAGCGGGAGATGTCCCTGCCCAGGGCAGGGGGTGGGACTAGGTGATCTTTAAGGTCCCTTCCAACCTGAACCATTCTGTGATTCTGTGTGTGATTCTCTCAGTAATGACTCTTTCCTCTCTGCACCACTGCCCTGCAAGCCCTGCCCGTGACCTTTAATTACGTGACTGTCCTGGACAGCATCCTGCTGAGACAGTGGCTAGAGAAAGGCCAGGGTGTATTTTATGAGCTATTTGCCTTCCTTCTCTTCCTGAGTGTATCTAAGCAGCAGGTTTGCTGACAGATCGATGCAATGGGGCACCCCGGAAATGTAGTCTCTCTTGCAGTTTCCTCTGCTGCAGGTGGCAGACGACAACTCTCTTGTGCTTTACCCAGTCACATACAAATCTATTGCACGGTCAGCCCACAAAAATACATCAGATAAATTATATCAAATTGAAAAAGTCCATACTGCATATGCACAGTAGGTACCTAATCAAGGAAGGAAGGAAGGAGTTGTAAGTCTCTGCTACAGAGACATACAGGGGCCACATGTGAATTGAAGATGCCTGTCTGGATTTAAATGTAACTGTCCTGACATCCCTAATATATATATATATATAGTTAGATGCTTTCACTGACAGAATAGTTATAAAATGCAGAGTCTTTTTCCCTCTGCAACTCCTTTGATAATCAAGACATCCAGCCCAGCAGCATTCATTTATAGTTTGCAGCTACATGGAAAGAGCCTCCCTGAACCAGGGAAGCGATTTCAGTCTAGTCAAATACTCAGTCTATGAAAGGCGTCAGACATATAATGAAGGTCATAATTCAAACTGGCACCAGTTAGCTATGTCAACAGAAAGTCCGAGGACGGAACAGAAGAAAACTGAACTAAGCTCCCACTTCCCAGGAGAGATATCTCTGACCCGAGGAGAGCAAATAAGAGAAGCAGCATTGTAAGGGCTGGACGCAGTATGGAACTGGAAAGGAATCACGTTTCATGATTAGCAATCCTAGATGGGCATTAAACCAGAGTCTGTCTCCACTGGAGAGACAGGGAAATTGTCCACTAACACCTCAACCTGCAGAAACTTCTGCTGAGTCATTTTTTTCAAGATTCAAACACTGTAGCTTTAGGGTTTCCTGAGCATTTTACATGCAGTACGTATCCCTTGCATGTTCAGCCCAGTACCTATAACTACACCTCACAGTTTATGTCCCTGCTTTCTAATCTGAAAAATCCCCAAACATCAAAAATTAGTAGATGTTATTCACATTTGCAGATATACATAGCCATAAAGAGTTGTCTTTATGTGCCCAAATACATGTTTGTGAAAAATTTACAGTACACGTCCGGAAGATGCTGAATTATTTTTGATACTAAATGGGCTAAATCATCTTTTTTTTAAAAAAAGTGATTATCTAACTATAAGGGATTGCGGTCATGTTAGAAAAGAGAAAGATCCTTTTTCATCCTCCCCAAATACAGAATTCCCAAATTCAAAATTTTATGAACTGAAAATTCTTTCTGTAAATATTTTTTGGTTTGGTACAGTTTTTTCAGCTTCAATTTGCAAAATAAAAGAAGTTAAGGATAATACATGTTTTTAATGAAGTGTTGTAAAATATCGGAATATTTGCTGTGAAGAATATGGCTTTTTTCAGTCATAGTTTTGATTCACAATTTATCCCATGTGCAGGCATCACAGAGAGTATTAAATCAGTCATACACTTTTGGGTTCACATATTTTCCAGATGAATACAAGTTCTCATTTTCCAGTGGAAAAACTTGTTCGTCAAAAAGTTCCTTCTGAAATGCAAAAACTTGAATGTCTTGATCTTCTATTAGCTCCCTTTTGAACTTCAGTAGAATTCTACAACTGATATAATAACAAATACGACTATTTTTACATAGCAACCGAGAAACATACCTTGAGAACCACTGCTTGATTCACAACATTCTATGTTGCTCTCAAAAAATATCTTTGCTGGGATCCAGCATAATTGGATTTACCATGGTGGCATCTCCATCCACTAGAAAAAAGTCCCTAAGCGTGTGCTTTTTGTATTAGAGTAAATGACAATTAAAAGCAGCCTAAGATTGAGTTGTATTGAACAAAAGCTGAATACCTGGATCTAAAAAACTGGCACTGCTGTGTTCATGTTGAAGCAAAAGTAAGGACTCTACATCTAAAATGCCTGAAGACGTACACGTGTTTGGTACCTGGAAATAAACCCCCTGGCTTTTGGCAGGACAGCCTAAACATCTTGCAAAGTCTTTGGGCGATGAATTTATCCTTCCACATTCCAGACAAACTCCTTTGATTTATGACACCCAGACACAGCAGTCAGCAGTAGCGGAGTGGATCAAGGAAAACACTGCTATACGCTGTCAGCATTTTCTGCGAGGTCACCTCCAAAAGAACGTTTAACTATAATTTAACTAGAAAGCTTTTCTTAAAGTCTCAACAATTTCAATCTTTATTCATTTTTATTATTTTTTTTTCAAGCAGTAGCTGCAATGACTAAAAAGCTAAAGGAGCTAAAGCGGAGGGCAATGCTGTTCCTTCGATAATTTTACCATTTCAGATGGTTTCTCTTGGAAGGAAAACATTACACTGGAACTGGCACGAGGAGCTATTCCAAGGGAGTGTAACTTGTTTCAGTTCAGGCAGGAATGGTGAAGTTTTCCCTCTCCACTTCTTTCTGAGGAATGGCTCGTGTGATAAGACTTACTCTAGGGCATGTGCTCTGTCGGGCATGTAAAAGACCCACGGTGAAAACCTAAGAATAATAATTCTATCACACTTCAGAAATATTAATGTCTTCTCCCAAATGCACAAATTCTCTTTTTATTCTAATGGTAGACTCCAGACCCAAGCAGATAATATTTCTGAAAATGACAAATTGGCATAGCTAATTAAACTTTAAACTCTGCAGTAGACATCCATGTATTTTGCTTTTCCAGTGAACAATTATCTGCAAGAGTCACCGATGTATAAGAAGAGACAGAACTAATCAGTTTCCTGCTGAGACAAGGGAAGCTGCACTTAAGCTTAGATATAGCTATGTAAATTATTATCAGAGTGAAATGAATTCTGAAATGCACCCTTCTGGTAAAAACAAGACAAGCGAGCAAGCAAGATGCTGAATCTTCAAACTGGTTTAAATTGGTTTGGCTCCACTGATTCTCATAAAGCAAATCTCATTTATATAAGCTGAGGCTATGGCTTGTGATTTCTGATTTGGACCATTCGTTAATAGTCTACCTTTATTTATGAACAAAAGCTTCCATCATCATCTAAAATGCTTGTTCCTCTTGTCCATCATTTTAACTGAGAAATGAGGCTGCAATTCAACACTGTAGCCAAGCGAACTGTTCAGTAACGCGTTTTCCATTATATCTTCGATTAAGTTTTGCCCTATCATTTTCTAAATTCTTCTACACCATAGATATAAAAACTAAAATGGTCTTTTCGGCTACTTCCAAAGTGAGGAAGCAAAAGAACATCGCAAGTTAAATCTCAAAAATGGAGATGGAAATAATTCAAAACAAAATTACTGAGAAGTTTTAAAAGGAGCTGCATCACCAGGCAATTGAAACCTAAATGCAAACAATGTAATTTCCCTGCCACATTCCTGTAACTTTCTGATTTTCTGTGCTCCATAATAATGTATGAAGAAATTACTGCGAAATGCAAGAAATTAGGACACCTCATATTCAGAACAAAAACCTATAAAAGCATCAGAGCAACTTACCTTATACGATGATCCTCCGCAAGGATCACTTTCCTCTGGGCCGCACGCATCTCCCTCCTTGGCAGCGATCATGCCAGCCAGGCAGCTGTTCTCCTTCACGGTGGAGACGCAACACTGCTTCTGAGCAATCCTGCAAAGGATCACAGAGGTCAAGTGTTTGCTGACATTGAGAAGATGTCAAGATGGGATGCAAAAAAAACACCAGACCTATTGCATTCACAATACATTCCCCAGATTGGGTCTCTCTTTGACATGTGTGACAATACTAATATAATACAGACGGTACCACTGACTTTTGCAGGATATATTTTTTTTCCTCATGTCTAATAAAAAGATGTACTGACAAATCCTCAAGAAGTCTTGTGTTTAGATCACTGTCTCTCTAATTCTGGTCACCAATATCTCTTACAGGATTTGTGCAACAGTTCTTCTGCCCCATGTTTTGCTTCTCGGAAGTCTTCAGAATGTTTCAGAAACAGAAAAGAGACAGAAACCTTCTTCCCTGGAAAGTGGAAAAAAGGGAACGCACCTGTACACACTTCTTCACCAACCAGAGGACTGAAGCTCTGGACAGGACTTAAGCAAAGTCTCACATCACAAAACCCCTATACACTCTTTATAGCCCTGCAGGTTGTAACCCAGAATTTAAGCTTTCCTCTTCCTTTGGTTATCAAAGAAAAGTTATGGGTGACTTGATCACTGTATATGAAGTGCTTTGGGAACGTACATTGCCTATATACGGCTCTTCAAACATTTTAATGAGATGCAGCGAAGGTTAAAATGAAACAGATTAAAAATCTAAAGGGCAAATTCCTAAATGAAATTTAATAGATGTTTATTGAAATAATAAAATACTCCTCCCTACTATTTTAAAGTTCATAGTGGATTTCTCCCCCTGCCCCTTCAAAGAGGTACCTGCTTCTTTCATTCATACACAAAAGGGCAGACAAAATCCCGTAGCCCCTTTGGCTTTACTCCAGGAGCCCACCTCTCACTCCACGCAGCGCGGAGGCGCGCAGCACCCCAGGATGGGTGCGTGTCTGGGCACGTGAGAGGGACAGGCCCCTGCGGTGGGGAAGGGTGAGGGCTGAGAGCTGCAGGCCACAAAACACTCCCGAGGGGGTTATGTTGAATACGGGGCCTGTAGATTGGGCATATGTGACACAGATGAACATGTTAAAACTCCGGTGAAATAATATGTTACGAGTAAGGGTAAATTTCTGTTGGGGACAGATTTGGTGGCAGAAAGGAATTAAGCAAAGTTTACCTTTTTCCAAGAATAACCTTGATGTCTAAGTGTCTTTTGCTGATGCACTCTAACAGGGCATGCTGCCTTATGGGCTACCCTGGACACGATGAATGGGAGGCTGATGCTTTTTAACAGCCAGTGCCTCATAGCGAAGCAATTCTCCTGCAACAGAATTATTTGCAAGCAAAAAACTTTTGTCAGTCAGATACCATTATTACTGCAAGAAAATACAGTTGTCCTAGGAAACAAAACCTTTTCATTCCTGAGAAGAATGTATTTCCAGTTCACAGCTTTCACCCTAATGCTTCAATAAAAAAGAAACAAATAAAAAAGAAAAAAGAAAGGGATGTCTCTTATTACAGTAGAACCCAGGCAGTGACAGCCACTTGGCCACTTTCCCTATGCCAATGGCTTGTTGTGTCAGCTTTACACTAATATTTTTAATCTGGATAGCATAGGAGAGGTGTAACCAGGAAGCAGTGGTTTGAGTTTGATTACAGGAAGGGGATTACCACCTCCATGTGCTTTGCTTTCAAGGAAGTTACTTTTCTAATCCAGGATTAATTGCCAACTGGAGAAATATAATTTTTTGAGCAATGAATGGTTATTACCCAAATGTATTCAAGTACCAGTAATTAAACTATTATTGCTTCCACAAGACATCCAAAATTTCATTTAAAAAAAATAAAAAACCCTAAGTGAAAGTTATTATTGTTTGTAAAAATGTCAAAATGCTACTAGAAGCATTTTTATATATGCAAAGTGTTTACCGTATCAAAAGACTGAAACCTCTATGCATTCATGTTCTTGTTAAATGTGACATTTAGCCATGAGAAATTCCTTTCATGTCTGAAATATGTAGTAGAATCAGTATTGTCTGGAGCACTGGAGCATCACTGGCCATTTTTGATTTCAGTATTTCACTAACTATCAGCACAGCTCAGTTTCAGCTCCTCTATTAGGAGAAAATGAATTGGGACCAAACAGCATTAACCACATTCTCTTATTTCTTCTTCACAAACCTGCTCTTAGCAGACCAGATAAACGAGTTGTTGGCTCAAAGAAGATTCAGAACGTTTCTGCTTTAGGGAAAGAGTTTATGAGTTAAGATCAGTGAAATGACGTCGATGTATTAAACTGATGTCTCTAACTAGGACACAGTGTCAGCAAAAAGCAGGATTCATACTGGTACAGCCGATATAAATGCCACCCAGATAAACTTTGCTCTATTATGATAAAACACATTTCAATTAGGAGCTAAAAACTACTACACTGTGTCAGATGAGATTTAATCTAGCCTAACATCCTATTTCTGACACAGCCAGTGGTACAAGCTCTGGGGGTACTTTTACATCTGACTATCAAAAGATTTCCTGTAACTTGCTTTATTTTAAGTTCATTCATCTGGTTACTACACATGATCTCTTTTAGGTAGTCCCAGTTGCAGCAAACTCCTCTGTTGTAGAAGTCATTTCTAGGTAACTTGCTATTGTTTCTTACCAGTACCGCTGTGTCTGTACCTTCAAAGTAACCGAACAAACCGTGTTTAAAAAAAGACTTCAGATAAGCAAGACTTGTTTTACTGTATGACATTTGAGAGGGCTGGAGAAATGGGAAAGATGGGAAAATTCATACTGCAATGTGGTGGGGGTTTGCATATAACCCTTGAGCAGATCAAAAAAGCATCATCATGTCCCTGGCTGGGTGAGACATTACATCTGTTCAAAGAGTGGGACATCACATTTCACACATCACTCACCACTGTCTGTCTGTATCCAAGCCCTGTGTGAACCCTAATCTGTTTATTTCTAAAGGCTCATCCTGACTGTGATCATCTCAATTAATACATTTCCCATCCTGCAGTAAGTGTTGTTGGTCATTACACAGAGACACAGCAAGTTGGTACATGAATATAGAATGTCCGGAGACATCAAGACACATCAACAAGTAGCTTTAACATTTACGTTTTTGCCACTTGAAAACCCCAAAATGGCACTTGGAAACAACAGACACCTCAATCTGCAACCTCTATATAAAAAATCTATAGCCTCAGCAGACACAGGGGAGGCTTCACTCATTTGCCTAAGCTGAAAAAAATTATCACAGAATCACAGAATGATTTGGGTTGGAAGGGACCTTAAAGACCACCCAGTGCCACCCCCTGCCCTGGGCAGGGACACCTCCCATCAGACCAGGTTGCTCCAAGCCCCGTCCAGCCTGGCCTTGAACACCTCCAGGGATGGGGCAGCCACAGCTTCTCTGGGCAACCTGGGCCAGGGGCTCACCACCCTCACAGCAAAGAGTTTCTTCCTCAGATCTCATCTAAATCTAAATCTACCCTCTTCAGGATCCTTCAGTGCATTGATGGTCACTTGTAAAACCCAAATATTTATTGACAACTATCCTGGCAGAAGAATAACTAGTTTTTGCAATCAAAATCTATCTTACACTTTTTAAAATCCTTAGCTACTGAGTCAAGTTAGTGGCAGACTCTTTGCAGCTTGCATGACCTGCAGGCATTCTCACGCAAAAGATGCACCTGAGGTTTGGATATGTGCACGGTGACCAGCTCGGCACACCGGCACAGCACCCAGTGGGAGCAGGAAGGTTTTGTCTATGCTTTCAAGATTCTGAGGCCACTTCTTTTTCTTGAACACTTTTTTTACATGAACTGTTTTCTTTAAAACACAATTGAAATTCTGAAAGTAAAACAACTGAACTCCTCATCTCTTAGTCTTTTAAATCCCAACAGATTCACAGGGACTGAAACATTTAGGATCTGGCTTTTTCATCTAAGCCCAGTCTCAGATGTGCAGGTGCAACCCATTAATGTATTGGATTTGCACCTACTTAGGCAGAGGCTGGAATTTTTTAATCTGTCTTTACTTCATAGACAGTTGGTATGTGTCAGTTATGTCATGCCAGATCCCAGTGGGGGGGATTTTAATCTCCCAGCAACTTCAAAAAGGTGCAACGATATTAACTTTGATAAAAACTATTATGCCAAACTTTTTTAATGCTGAAAATGTTGGGATCTCTCTTAGGGAAATCCATCTGGCTTATGTTGCACCATGGAAGTCTCAGATAACTTTGCCTTCATCCCTCCCTACGGCCTGTTTCAGACTAGGGGGGAGAAGAATTGCAGCGACCATAATATGTTGTCCTTGTTACTCTGCACCCATTCTTCTTGTCTTGCTGTGCAGTTTGAATGTGGCACCCTCACTCGGACCAGATGCTATTGATACCAGCAGCATTATCAAGGCATATGGTCCACCCCTCCAGCTGAACACAGACAGCAGAACCAGCAGCCATTCACATTGGACAATAAACACATCATTTAACGATATGGATAATCATTGCATTTAGCACTTGCCAAATGGAAGACCAACTCTGCCCTTCTATTTATCTGCAACTCCACAGATGTGCATGAAACTGGGAAACAAAAATTTGTGCTCTGCTCATGTGAGAGAGGAAAAAAAAAATCTTACAAGGCTGTTGTTTAGATTAGATTTTGGGGAAAGGGAGGGGGAAATCCTCCTTTCTAATTTGCCATGGCATATTGCCACTCTACCAATAATTTATACAACGAACAAAACAGTTCCCAGTCTCCTGCACATCCCATGATTTGTACAATTGGTTGATTTCTTCTAAGGGGCTGCTCTCTACGTTTATCTAAAATGCTCGGTTTTGCCTTACGTACCTGCAAATATCACCATCCATTCCACTTACAGGGATTTCTGTGCACTCCCCGTTGTCCACAGCCCACTGTTGTCCAGCTCCACAGCAGCTCTCAATCAATTCCTTTGTGGAACCTGTATAAAACACACACCGGCAATTTTTTGTATGGAATGGATTGGGTTTAGCACTGTTTTCTTAATTTAGAAGATCTTTGAAATAACAATAGTTCAGCTTTTTCTTCTTTTTGTCTTTCTTTCTCTATTTCATTTGGTTATATGCATATAAAGAAAAAAGCAACTGATACCTGCAGTATCGATCACTCGGTAACATCTTTCAGACAGGAACCGTAGAAGCAAATTAGAGTTTCATTTACAATAAAAGACAACTGGTTTGAACAGAACTCTACCTTTGACATCTCTGAACAAAAAAACCTGAAGAGTCATGCTTGGCTACATAATGCAAGTTAATTTAATAAGTCATTATGCTATTGTAACAGTGCCTTCGCTCCCATTAGCCGGGCTGGCATGAAGGTGTCCAAGTACACCTTCACAACAAATGAAATTCAGCACACAGAGCGTACACAAGCTTGGCACACGGCACACACAAGCCTCAGCAGTTCTCTTATACCAGATTGTAAATATGAAGTTTCACTGATGAGTAACAACAAACTGAACTACGTTCCTCATCACAGTCCCTTAAAATTCTTAGTATTTAGCATAAGTGCTTTCAGTAGGTTTGACATATGTAGCATTAAGAAATTGTTTCCATACGATAAAGAACTTTCATTCCTCAGAATTACCTAGAGTACATATACCTAGAGTGTCCTATGGCTGAATTTGAGGGTTCAGCTGGTTTAAAGCCATAATGAAAAGGGCTTGAGAGACATAACTCTGACTCTGCTAATGAGCTCATGTAAAACACTGGCACTAAGACGTAGTAAAAGAGATGGACGCGTAGAATGCTGCACTACTTTTTATATTTCTCCTTGTGGGTTTCCACTTAAGATGTAAATTTTCAGGTTACAGTGAAATACGACTTAAAGCAGGGGATTTTCAATATACTACGTATCTACTGTATATAATGGATGCAGATGCCATCAGACTGGCAGAAACAGTATTTTTTGGAGCCTGTACAGAAGTTTACTTCATGACGGGACATCTGTCGTGCTACTGGAGTACAAATACCAAATATCCACTAACATAAATCAACTAAACCGATACTGGAGTGCAAGGAGCCCACTCCATGGCAGCAGCTGGCAGGCACTGTGCTGTGACATTAGGAAGATTTCTCCTGCAACTGCTCATGCAGTGGGTGGACTCCATCACACAAAGCACATGGTCTCCCCATTACCAGCTAAGGGTCCACGGCAGGAGCTTTCTGCTTTGGGAACAGTTACACAGGTATCAGGTACGAAAATGATTAAGAGATGCCTTTTATAGAGATAGGAGGTGCATTACAAATGTTTGGGGGCTGTGATTTCACAATATTGATATACACGTCAATGCACATAATAAAGATGGTATATCAGACCACAGGGCTCTGCTTTCTCCACAGAGTCAATGGCCCTGTGCTGATGAGTTGGAGCAGTGCCTGCTCTCTCCATTGGCTCATCAGAAGTGCTCCAGTTCTTTTTAAAGCCATTTATATGGATATAAGGAACACTTCGTGCATTTTATTCATCCTTCCAGGCCAGTCTCTGTCATGGTTTGGCATTACCATTAAAAGAAAACAAGACAAAGCCACCCCAAAGTTGAGTTGCAGGAGATGTGTGGGTCAATGGACCTTGGGTAGCTCCACATCTGAGCACTCACTGACCAACTCCCAGCAACCCACACTGCAGAACAATGTATTTTCAAGAATCCTCAGCCAGTTTTCAAGTGAACGTGTCCTGAATCAATTGTGCTTAAAGTGGGAGGGGGGGAACCTCTTTCTCTACAAGGGTTTTAGGAAAAATGCCATTGCTGCAGAATGGCACTGCTGAAGGTACAGTGCTCTCCTGTCGAGACTTGGCAACAAACCTAAACACTGGGAAGCCAGTCTTGCACAATTCTCATCTATTAGGGAACTGCATTCAGGTTGACAGGAGTGATTCTGCAGTCATCCCATCTGAACTGAGAACCCTCTCCCCCTGCATGTGACAACAGTGTTAGATGGCAGCTTCTCCAATAGACTAGATTTGATGAAAAAGTTAACAGAATCCTTTCTTTTGTCTGCATTTGGTATATGGTATCAAGCCAAATAATTTTTCTTTGCAAAATTGTAACACTTAACTATAAGTGGGACATTTATAGAAATGGAGACAATTCAAAACATCTGGGTATCCATGCTGCACAATTCAGAAGATACAGAGACAGCCTACATTACCAGCACGTTTCTGCTGTCATATATTTACAACAGTTATTCTATGTTTCAAATGATAGTAGAAGAACTTTATATAGTGTCTTGTAGAGCAAATTAGTGATTAGATATCAAGGGTAAGAAGTTTAGGTGTAGTGCTATCTTCAATGTTAAAAATATTGGCGCTTACACAAATAATACAAACCTCAGTAGAAGACTATTCCTCTGTACTTGTTACAGTTAATTTAGGAGAGAATATTACATTTTGGAAACTGGAAAGTTCTCATCACCAGCATGGCTTGCTTTATAAAAAGCAACTAGAAAAATTAATGAAGATATTAAACACTACTGGTCCCAATAAGGACCCCTGAGGGGCACCACTCATCAGTGGCCTCCATGCAGACATTGAGCTGTTGACACCCTCTGGATGTGACCATCCAACCAATTCCTTATCCACTGAACAGTCCACCCGTCAAATTCATAGCTCTCCAATTTAGACAGAAGGATGTTGAGGGAACCCTGTCAAAAGCCTTACAGAAGTCTAGATAGACAACACCTGTAGCTCTTCCCTTGTCCACTGATGTAGTCACTCCACCAAAGAAGGCCACTAGGTTGGTCAGGCAGGACTTGCCCTTGGTGAAGCCATACTGGCTGTCTCGAATCACCTCCCTGCCCTCCGTGTGCCTTAGACTAGCTTCTAGGAGGATCTGTTCCATGATCTTCCCAGGCACAGGGGTGAGGCTGAAAGGTCGGTAGTTCCCAGGGTCCTCCTTTCTACCCCTTTTAAAAATGGGTGCGATGTTTCCCCTTTTCCAGTCACCAGGGACTTCACCTGACTGCCATGACTTTTCAAATATCACGGAGAGAAACACTGGCCCAGGTTGCCCAGAGAGGTAGGAGATGCCCCATCCCTGGAAACATTCAAGGTCAGGTTGGACGGGGCTCTGAGCAACCTGATCTAGTTGAGGATGTCCCTGCTCATTGCAGGGAGGTTGGACTAAGTGGACTTTAAAGGTCCCTTCCAACCCAAACCATTCTACGCTTAAACACATACAAGACATAGTGCCTGCAATCGTGAAATGTCTGCTCATGAGAAAAAAAAAACTTTAAAAAAACTGTATTTAACAGGAGGGAAGAAGAGGGGGAGAAAGAAAGAATACACGTCTCATTTCTGACCAAGATCTCATAGGAGAAAAAATTCCAAATTTCATTTCCCTCTGTGTTCTTTGATCCCCAAAAGGGTTCATTACACACACTTTTATAGCAGTGCCTTAACAGACCTGAGTTTGATTTGGCTGAGCAATGTTGCCCGCTCCAGTTGCCAGATGAAACAGAGTTTGAGGACAGTCTTGCAATAGATTTAAGCCATGGTAGCAAGGATAGGTAGGATTACCCCCGCTCCTCCTGCGGAGGTGAGGGGAGCTCTGCGGGGGCTGCTGCCTCACGCTCTACTCCTGGCTGCGCAGTGCTACTGCGGGAACTTAGTTCCCAACACAGAGCCCACGCTCGTGGGCAGATGGGAACATCAAGCATTTCCAAACCACACTTCTTGGTGCAAATATTTCAACTTTTTAATTACATTTTTAATTGAAAAGTGAAAGTGCTCGGTGGAAAAACACCTTCTTCATCACTAACTTGGACGGATGGGGGAGGGGAGGAGATTACAGCAAGGGACAAGACACTGCTCCTCACAGCTGCAGCCACGTGTGCCCAAACCAGCAGCAACCTTGTGGCCCGGAGCATCAAACCCTGCACCACCTGCCCCCCGACTGCCATTCTGCCCCAGCCCGGACGCATTTTCTGTTAGTGCATCAATCAACAGCAACTCCAGAAAAATAGTAACAGTTTTGACAGTTGACACTAAGACGGACAGTTGGGCTTCCAGGACAAAACCCGTCCTTTTTGTGCCCACCACAAACTCCAGTTGTGTGATTCCATTCGGTTACAAAGAGAAGGGAAGAGGCATTATGGCAAGTGAATGCCACAGAAAAATCACGTGCATAGTAAGGTCTGCAGTTAAGATCATGGGACAGAGCGCTTCATCTCTATCATAAGTCCTTATTTATATGTTGAAAAAAAAAAGCAGCAAGGGGGGAAAGAAAACACACTTCAATGTTTGTAAATTTAACTTTGTTTTCTTTAAGGCTTCGGGGAGAGACAACCCAAAACAGCCCTGAAGCCACTGCACCCTCACCCTGTGCAGCCCAGCTCAGAGGGGTTTTGATGACCAAAGCCATTTCTGTCCTCCCACATTGCCCGTTAATGCTCACATACAAGGGCACACAGCACCGTAACAAACTGCAACTGGACTTCAGTCTATGCAATGCTTTCATTTTATGCGGCATATTAACAACATGAAAAACATACTTGAGTCTTGAAAACTGTATTATGTGTAAGAGATTATATATGACATGAGATGGATGATATATGCAGTTAAACTAGGCAGGAAATACACCTGGTACCAGATAATTACGAAACATTGCTATAAAACAGTTTTTCAACATAGTTTTAATTCAGTCCCTTGTCAGAAACCCCATTCATCTTACCAAACAGAATTTGTTGCTACAGTATTGCTAGGTTTAAAACACAAGGATACAGCAGAATTTACTCATCTATATTGCAGTAATGTACATGAGTTATAATTCAAATAAAAATTAATTACTCATTCCTCACTAAAGAGTCAGTATCAGATTGCTGTAGTGAAGTGCCATACTATTAGAGCAGTCATATTTACAAAATATATTGCTTTTTGTTATGATCTTATGAATACTTAAATCTAGAATGCAGTTAAAATGAACAAACTATTGCATTTTATCTCAATCAGGAATTAGAAAAACTGAATAATTCAAAACAGGACTTACAGTCATTAGCATGGATTTATGATATTTTGATTATACATTAGTAAAAACAAATATATACAACTAGATACACGCACAAGACTGAAGATCACATAGCTTCTACACTGGATGGAAACTTTAAGCTATACATATAATAGACTTTGAAATACTTAAACATTCAAACAGAGCTTTGTTTATTTGGAGCTTTCATGATATTAGCAGATTTAGAAGTAGATTTGCATCTGCTCACAGCAAACAAAGCCATTTTATTTGAGAATACCACAATCCTGAGTATTTGTATACTGTGTGCATCTTTGATATTTCATAGAGTCATTTAACAAGACACCTGTTAACAGATAATTTGCTATTTATGAATTTCTTCACTAGGAAGAAAAAAAGTCATTTATTTCAGGCTGTACTATAAAACAGCATCACGTCTCCTCACTTGTTTTCAATTTAGTAACTTATCTCCTACAATTATCACTCTACATCACTCTGAAGTTATGAACTAAAGTACATTTTGGCCTAATCTCAAAAGTTTGTGTATTGTCTTTTAGAGACGTTTATAATTTAATTCAAATATTTAGAGAAACATTTTCCCCTCCTGAGAATGTTAACTCTTCCTTGACTGTGCTTTATGATGTCATGTTGCTTCAGCACCGGATCCAGACCTGACTAGGACATGCTGCTATCCAGGAATTTCATCTTTCAGACAGAAAAATCTGGTATGGGGGTAGACGTGGGGTGTATTGTTAAAAGTTTAGCTGAAGCTCAAACATTAAACTGAGCAAAACACACAGTTAAAGGCTACTAAATTACTTGCCCCCACTCATCCAGTGAACTGTAAGTTTGTTAGAATAGCAAAGGAGACAAAAGGGATTTTCAAAAACCCTCCTCCCCTGTTTTCCTCACAGCGTTCACAAATTATGTTTCAAGAGTGATAAAACATCAGCCAGCTCTATGACAGGTCAAGGAGGGACAGAACATTTCAGTTTCTTGCCAGAGCTTTTTGACACCACAGTTTCACTGATTTCAGCTTCACCCGAATTGCCGCTCAGAACACGGGAGCGGTTTAACGCCCCTGATTTCATTGCTTCCTTCCATTCTCACTTCCGTTCTGCAGAACATTTGCATCGATCGACTAACTCCTATTGTGCAAACACCCACTCTTTGAGCAAATGCATTGACTCAGTGACTGAGCTATTAGGGACGTTTTATCCACTATTCTCGTGTTCTAAACGTTTCTTTTGTCCTAGCAGAACACAGACAAACCTTAAGAGTTCAGCTTGCCAGCAGAGAGCATTCACCCATCCATCCCACCCTTCCACCCACGAGTGGCAAGTGATGGGTTAAATCTTGGCCATTAGCTTTAACAGTACCAAGATTTCATTCAGTTAAAATAAACAATTAGTTTCCTTTCAACTAAATTATAGGAGCCATGACACATTAAAGAGTCTTAGATAGTTATTTTTACCTACAGAGAGACCCATGTAGGCAGACATAGTGCAGGGACTTTGATATAACCATTTGATCCAAGATGTAGATAAAGTTCAAAACTGATATTACTCCCAATAAAATTACCCGTTAGCCAGCGAAAGTCAGTGCAGTGTATTCCAGATAAAGCACAAATCACCGGGAAGACTGGCATTTCAGGGGCAGCGTGACACTGCCGGCCCCAGGCAGCTGTATCTCTTCACTGGTGGCTTTAATTTAAGCTGCTAATTGCTGGATGAGCACTCGCATGCGAAAGAGGCAATGCTCAGACCTCCATGGCTGAGCTGAGCTCTTGTTCTTACGATAAAGCATTCAGTAGCTATACCTGAGCAAAATAATTTATCTTCCCCAAACGATAGTACTTACATTTGGGGTAGGGGAGGGAACTAAAAACCAACAAAAAACACAGGATTTCCCATGGAGATGAGTTTAATTTTGATTTGGAACCTTCTAGAAATGAGGCACTCCATGAAGACACATCTTCATGTGGAGGCTCTCATTGCTCGTCCCCATGGGAAGCTGACAGCTGTGACTCTCAAGCTAGAACATCATTTTGAAAAAAAGTAACTGCACAAACTGCCCGAGTCCCAGCCCACCATAAACCAGCCACCCCACAGAGCTCGGTGGAGCAGGCTCCCAGCCCAGCATCACCTGCATGCAGGCAGCAGCAGCCTGCAACACATCAGGTTAACAAACTGGCCTCTGAGAGCAGCTAATGAGTCTCCCCAGCAACATCCCTGGTGGATAATGAGTTCCCGAGTAGCAAAGCCTCCTGAGGTACCAGAGCACGCTAGCACCTTTTCACTTCTTAAAAGCAAGCTGTTATTTGGTATAAAATCAGATCCAGTGGGATGGGTTGCTTTCCCCTGCTGCAACCATCCTCACCCACCAGGAATGAGCAGAGAAAGAACAGAAATGCTACTGGAGCAGAACAGGAGCAGTTTCCATCACCTTTCCATGAGCACATGGGTCAAGGAAGGGATCAGAGTTCTGCTTTTCCTGCCTAGTCAGTGCTCATGACTTGTTTCCCACTCCCTTACAAAAAAGCCACCTTTAAAATATGTTTATAGTTTTATATATGTCCATCTTTCCTTTTAAAGCAAGGAGTACCTAGACCTGCAAGGCACCCAGCACATATATGTTACAAGAATTGTTTGCTCACGCTGGAGAAAAAGGCATTGTATTTCCTTATCAAATACCTGCCTGAGAACATAAAACCATATTCTATGGCAAATAATGAAAGAGAAATTCACAGAACAACGATTAACTTGATGGGGTTCTTCAAATACTGAAAAATACCTGTTTCCAGTGGGTCTTTTTTCTGCTTCAATCACTTCATCATTTAAAGCTTTAAGAAATAATAAAAAAAAAAGTACTGTAGCTTTACGCCTTAATAGGTTGTCATTTCTTATCTTATCAGCAGTCTGAGGGGCTTTATTAAATTCCCTCATTGAAATTCACCATTTGGTTGTGCAGTGTAACATGTTCTTAAATTGATTTATCTGAGATGGCTAGGAAGACATTTTAATGAGTAAAGGTAAAGGGGAGAAGAACATTTATCTTGGCAAAGATAGGGGAGGGGAGAGTGACAACGCAGCCCCCCAGCCAGCTGCTTTCACTTGAACCTGCACTATCACTTACGTCATTAGGACTGGTAAAGCTTTCTTTAGGACCTGGTCCCAGATAAATTAGCGTAAGGTTTATTCTGTGCAGGTTCCTGCAGGCTCCTCAAAGTGCCTCAGTGTTCAGGAGCATATTTGACTCTAAATCTTCCTGAAACGAGAGTGGTGCTCGAGTGTTTCCATGATCAAATCCTCAGTTAGCTCATTGCTGGGGAAGGGGCTTTAACCCACGTGCACTCATTAGACTTTTAGGCTCCTCTCATTCGAAATAACAAAAAAGCGGATTGCAAGAGAAATATAGACTGAGCTGAGAATTCAACACACATCTCATGGCTTCAGTCCAGCACCTAATCCTTCCCTCCTCTTTTCCATCATCCTCTTCCATTCCTACTGGACTCAATTTGCCATGCCATTACCACAGTAACGTAAGCGAGGTCCATCACACTTGTAGCAACCTGCCTTCATTTTAAACTTCATACAGAAAAGCTTTTTCTACGCTCTCCTACTTCCTCTGAAGTCACCTGCGTCTCTAGGAATCCATCCCTCCATTCATCCAGGACAAGTTCCTGTTATATTGCCTTCACTCCTTGGGAGGCATCTGATTTCCATTTCAACCCAAAAGCGCTCTGTTTCCTACATTATTCTTTTTTCATAAATTCCTTATGCTGGCTTGCCTGGCAAAATATAAAGAGTTGTGTCTGCCCAAAGGCACAATGAAAAACTGAATAAAATAAACTGCATGTTCTCATTTTACTATGCACGGTACAATAGAGACATACATCAACATAACCTTAGCCAGGATTGTCTGGCAGATTTTGCTCAAAGTGTGAATGAATAGCAACCTTATATTCCCTCCGGCTTTAGTTCTGGATAATCCTTGTAAGTCAAAACTTGTATTACCTGTGCCAGAGGTCAGATAATTTAGACTAAGTTTGGTCTTTAATGTTTCCATGACAGCACCCTTTATTAGATCCAGGTTGAAAGAAAGGGGGGCGGGGAGGGAAACAACGAAATAAATTCTTTAACATTTTTCACCAACTAAAAACCTAAGCAATTTCTCTTCCTGCCTTTGAAAAATTTGGCTTTTTCTGTCACTGAGTTTAAAGTGAAACAGTTCATACACAATCATCCCTCTATCAGCTACAATAATAACTCAAAGTAGGCATAGTGTTTCTTGCCCTTCAGCATAGTCTTGGTTGTATTTTCCTCCTCAACTTTCCTTCCCCAGCTATTGCACAGAGTATATTTACACTGTCTATTAACTTTCAAAAGAGCTGAGGCTTTGGAAGGCCTGGTTCCGATTACCCTTGCAATTCCTGTCTAAAGAATTTTATCTTGGGGGAAAGCATGCTCTTTGCGTACTCCTTTTTGTGGCTAGGTACGCTCCTTTCTTCAAAGCTGGCATTTCCACCAGCCCTGTTTAATTTTAAAGTTGAAATTAAGAGGAATAGTGTTTATTGGGGGATGTAGTCAGGGACTGTGTCAGAGCATTTGGGAAATTTAGGCAGCATCACTGAATCTGCTGCAACTCGAGCAGTTAGTAACACAAGCACTTTCAGTATGTTCTTAGCCAGTTACAAATTGAGCTGAGGTTGTAATGATAATTAAATTACAGAAATAATATTCCTTTAAAAAAAAAGCAAACAAACATAAAGAAGCAAATGGATGTGTGTGTAAGGCCTTAATTTAGCTTATGTGCTCTTCCTACTTCTGTGTGTTTATCTACAGAAAAAAATTTCACCATGTAACTATTCAAACCCACATACTGCAATATTAGGGACAGCCATCCATCAAGACACGTTCCTGCTTAAAATTTTAAGAGTGTAGCAGTGAAAAAGGTCTTTGTTTTGGTGTGGGAATGTCGATCAAGGGCAAGCCAAGCTATTGTGCCATTTTGGAGTTCAATTGCTTAACAGCTCTAGACACATCTTAATCATGCAACCCATGTAAATACATAATTTGATCTCACACCAATCACAGTAGAAATTGTACTTTTGTTTAAAGTCACAGAGGAGGATTGTACATTTGCATCCAAATTGTATCTTCTTCACTGGGGCTGAGATGACAGGTTTAGGCACCGCGCACACACTGGCAGCTAACACGTGAGAGGGAACTGGTTAGGAATAGCCATATGAAGCCAACCCCAAAGTTCACTCGTCTTTCAGGTTGCAGTTGTGAGCTTCTAGGTATTTGAGTTTTGCACCTTTGGTAACTGCAAATAAACCCCAAGCAGATGACCAGTGCTTGATCTGCTTCAATCAGTACAACCGCATGCAGCACAGACTAAAAATATGCACCCTTAGCTGCACTCTAGGAGAGCCCATCCAGAAATTGTTCACAGAAAAACTCTTGAATCATTTTCTGGGGAAAAAAAATAGGCCAACATTTTCTTTCTCTTCATGACCAATTCAGGCAAAGTAGAAAAACAGTAAAAATCATCAGAGAAGTTACTCACTGTGAATTGAATGCTCATCTCTATTCAGAACATTACTGAAACAAACTGGGAAAATTTACTGCCTGACTCATCCCCAGCTGCTGGTGTCAGCTCGTTTTCTCTGCTACATTGCTCAACACAACTTTCAAAGTAACTTAATAGGGTGCGTTAACAACAGAAGCAGCAGCCCCAGCCAAATTACCTTGGAAAGGTAAGAAAAGATAAGATTGCACGATAGCATCAGTCGGCGACCCACAGCAGCCCCAGGAGCCTGACCTGCTCATGGTGAAATGCGTGCCCTCCAGCTCCGTTTGGAAATGGCTGAGGACTGTTGAGCAAACAATTCTGAACACCAGAGGCAGGAAACCTCTGAGTTTCACTGAGTTTCTAATTAATGCATAGGGATGCTTAAAATGAACAGAAAAGCAACAGACTCCAGCTTTCCTTATTTGGGTATCCTACTGTACTTGCTAGTCCTTGTCAGGTTTATAATCATAAATTACATTGTTTATTTATTTTATGATGTTCCGAAGAGCTCTGTCATTTCCTTTGGTTTTCTTTATGAAGTTCTGCAATCAGCATTTGTGCAAGAATTTCAGCAATAATGATTGTGGCCCAGGGCACTTCCTGGATTAATGACAGGCTGAAAGAGTTGATGGCCCACGGTTCTGCCTTGACGCATTAACCCCAAGGAGGTTTAAATTCTCCAGGAAGCACCCAGTGCCAAAGCAGTTATTGTGAAGGAAATTCAGTGGGATACTTTAGTCAACAGCAACAGAACAAACTTCCTTTTATCCCTCACAAATATAGGAGGAAATATTAATTTGAATGGGCTCATAACGATGTTTGGAGTGTTTCAGGGGAATTTAGCAGCCGCTAGCAGGAAGCACAGCAGGAAATTTCTCCTTTGACATGCAGTATGCATCCGAACCAGAGCTGTTTCAAAACAAGGTTTTTCAATTCCCTAAGAAATTAATGATTTGGGGTGGAAATAAGGAAAATAGAGTTTTTAACTTCTAAATGAAGCACCTTGTTTTACACTTACTGTGGTTTCACATAGGAGCTATTGGGTGACTCATTTTGCTCATTTCCACTTCAGATTTTATCTCCAGCTCAAATTATCTGGTCTCCCATGGTGCAGCTCAGCGTAACCCCACTGGAGCCTTTGGCCACGATAAACCACGAGAAATACAATGCCATGAAGTGTTTAGTTCCCTAATTCCCCCCTGTCAAAAATCTACACCACTCAGATCACACACAAAACCCAGGCTTTGTTTCAACTCATTGCTCCTAATAAAAAGGAGCAAGTCATGCTTGTATGTGTTCATCAAGATTAACGATACTATTGTATACTTGCAAGCACTGAAGTTACCTTCAAATAAGGTATATAATTTGCACATTATTGTAAACTACGGCAGAAGTGGATGCTTTAGTGAAAAAGCCAGGGTTTGAACCAGCACCCATGGAAGCCTACAGGCCCTGTGTGCTCCTTTACTAAAAATTAAAGCACGAGGGCCTTGAATATGTAGAATAACCATGAACATGTGTCTATTAAAGCAAGTCCTTAGCTCAGCAGCATTGATGAAACTTAGACACATGCTGAAGTCCTTTTCTGATTCAAGTCCTGTATGAGGCGCAGTGAGATCAAGTATGACAGTGCTTCCTACAGGGAGCATTCAACAAGTAACATCTGTCTCCTACAAAGTATGACATAATCATAAGGATGTTGTGAAAAGATTAGCATTTCATTAGCTGACAGCTCGTATCTGTCTCTACAGAAACTATTTCTTCAGCAATCTCAGCATTTTATGCTTTTTGTAAGCCGCAGAGATAGTCGCAGTACTTTTCCTTCTCAAGCTCGTACATATACACCACTCGAAACAAGCACAAACATGGCTGTAAAGACAGAGCATGGTCCAGCTTCGCCATGCACCCCATGCCCAGCTAGGAAGGAGATTTCTCTTTCTGGTCCTGCCCAGCCGGAGGAGAGGACTGTGTGCCGCAGCAGCACCAGGGCAGGCTCCACCACCCCACATGCAGCACCTGAACCAGGCGCGAGTTAAATCTCAGCTGGAATTCGATCTCCTGCAATGGACTCTGGCTACACTTCCCACTTGGAAACTACAGACTGCAGCCAATTTTAAAGGAATTTACATTCCTGAACATATTTTACTTTGGAACCAGAGATGAAGAGAGAGAAAAGGGACTGACTTGTGAAAAGCTCCAACTCTGTGATTTAAATGTGGTTTGGAGCATTTGGGATAAGGCGGCAAATTCTAATGAAGGGTGGAGGAGTCTCTTCATCTTTCCCACAAAGGCTCATTACAGTTACTGACTGCAGGAGACATCTGAAACAAGTAAAAGAAAATATTAAGAGAGGCAGAACTTTACATACCACTTCATCAATACATTTTCAAAAACACGGTTTTATTATTTGCATGTAAATAAATAAGGAGTCTACTGCTCATTTTCTTTCTTTTTTAATATTCAATCATGAGCTAGGAAAGCAACGTCCATTTACACACAGCACCTGTTCGGGCTGAGGAAACAGGACCTAGATAAGGGAGGAGATGATGGAGAACAGAATTCACTGAAAAACAGAGCAGGGAAGTGCATTTAGTGCTTCGTATTTAAAGATCAAATTATAATTGAATGATCAAGGTATCAGGATGGTTCGATTTTGAAATTTCTTATCCAGGTTTCTAGTTCAAGTTACCTACTAATAGCTAGTAATAGGTGTACAGTCTGAGTTCTGTCCTGAACACCGTTGATAATAAGATCTGTGATAGAAACCTCTCGGGGGAGTACATAAAAGAGGAACTAAGTGTCTATATACTTAAAGCTAGAAAAGTCTGGACATAGCTGCAAAAAGAAAATAACTTGCTGAGTCATCATCCATGAAGTAGGGATCCAAGAGGATGAAACACGAGGCTCTTGGTGGCTGAGAGGTTTTGGAGCACCACCAAACTGTACAGGCCCACGAAGACAAGGCCAGTGCTTAGGAAAGCCACAGTCCTTCACGTTATTCTCTGAACTTTAGTTGTTAGCTTAACAACTGTGCTCCATTAGCCAAGTTAGCCAATAGCTTCAAATGGAACAGTGTTTGTTTATACTCTCAGGCTACAAAATGCTGACACAGAGTCAAGCTTTTTAATGTTTGCACATGTTTAAAATAAAAGTTTTCCCCTCAACCCTCTTGAGTTCTCAGTGGCCTATTAATTTCTAAGGAAAATGAGCACAATCCTTGCATCTTCACTTACAAGGGATCTGCCCATTTTTTCTGGAGAAAGGAAAAAAACATTCACAGCCCAATAAAGCATAAATTTATCTTCACATAGGAGGTAATTACTTCATCCCGAGCTGCTTGCATTCTGAAGAGCAACAAACACAAGCACAATTCTGGTAAGTACTGACACGTCATTAAAAGCAGGGTTTACATCGTCTGCATTCAGCCCAGAGGTGGCTTCACAACCTGATCTCTGTCAGAGGCCTGCTGTTACCACCTCAGCTGTGTTTCAATAATCCAGCCGCATTCCCACCCTTGAAATCAAAGCGATATATTTATAACCTGTGCGGAGACCAAAATCACTAGGCAGGTATTTTTTTCAGTGCTTTTCTCCTTCCTGTGTCAATATACCTGATGAAAAACAGATTCTTCAAATAAAGGCAGAGAGCACCAAGAAGACGAGTGAAAGATAAACTCACCCCCTCTTGGTTTTTCAATAGATCCAGGCCAAGAGGAGAAACGTCTTAGTGCTGACTTGTCATATGCTATCTATGCACATTGATTGGCCGTACTACTTATAAACACTGACATCATTCCGTAAAAGGGACTGTAATGTAGATTTTTAATTAAGTAGATGACTTACTCTAATTTGTTATTTATGTACACAAAGGTAAATCAGCAAAAAACATGTTTTTTATAAACTACTCCACAGAAGCAGGACTCTATGCATAATATTTGGTCTCTCCAGCACTTTTAAAATGATGATTTCTGTCTGAGATCAAATTTGGTTTTATTTGGATTTGCCAATTACACCTTTCCATGCTGTACCTGCAATCTCAAATGGGCGTGAAATGGATCTTTAAAAGCAAAGCACAACACCAGGGAGCATCCACAGGCAACTCCTAGATCTCAGTAAAGTGCCAGTGGTATCCCCTTATTTTCTTCCCCGCATTTTCCTCCTCAGGTGCAACTTCTTCCTATTAACCTCCAAAAAAAACCTTCTCTTCCTGAGAAAGGCCTCAGATGAACCAAGTGGCACATCCCACACATCCCAAGCGGGATCTTGGAGGCAGGAAAGGAGGCAAATTCCTCTGGGAAGGACCCTCCTTACCTCTGCCAGGCTCCAGGTCTCATTTAAACCCAGCAACCTCAATACTAACTCATGCAAGGGGAAAAATCCTCTCTCTTACAGCGCTAAACCTCAACATTTTAAGACTTCAGAGATGAAATGTGATGCAATACATACACATAAACTCCAGAATAATGTGCTTTCTGATGACACCTATGAGACGAGAGCTTCTGTGCTTAGCGCTAGCTGCATTTCTACAAGGTCTAGAAGCTGCTACTCCACTTTCCACCCTCCATTGCCCCCATCACCGATAAGCTGGATCTAGACCTCAGTGGGAAGGAGAAAGGGAGCAACGTGCAGGACAACACGGAATGGTACAGCACGTTCTTGGCAGTGGCCAGGCACCAGCCAGATCCCTCCCCCAGTAAGGAATGCATCTTTCTTAATCAAGGGAGAGGTTCAACTTTGAACTTGCTGCTTCTCCCAGTCAACAAACACTCTTTGTTAACTGCCAGCTGTTTACTCATCACTGCAAGACATCAGCTTTCACGTAGGACAAGGGCCGCGCAGGGGTGAGAGGCAAACAATTGTTCCCCTCTACCATACAGCTGGAAATATGGGGTCGAATCTGACTTCTGCTGTGGCTTTGCCACTCTATATAAACGTGCAATGAAGAGGGGTGGAGGGAAGATGAGGTCTATATGACTATATCAGAGTACCAGCCCATATTTTTGCAGTCCCTGCAAACCAAAATGAAAAACAGAAATTCTTATCATATCAGATATGTGAGTCCTTATAAAAAATTTTAAGAGAATGCACCTGTTTCCAACACAGGAGTGCTCTGGACGGCTAGCAACCCCAGAGCAACCCAACTAGTCCAAGCTGCAGGTACCTAAGATGCATTTTGCTTTGAAGGATTTTCCAGTCCTTCCTGCAGTTGAGACGGGAAGCTTTCTGAGGCCTAACACTGCCCCCAGGACTCTGATGTTCAGTACACGGGCATGGGAAAATGCTTTTCTGGAATGGCCGTCCAATTAAAGGTTAAAGCTGCCATGCCAGAGGGAGCTCCAAAGCTGCTGGGGGAAGCACCCGCTCAGAGTCATGCTCCCTTCGGCAAGGGTTAGGACCACCAACAGAGTTTATTGGCAAGGCTGCTTTTACGGAGGAGTTGTTTGTTTTTAAATTCACGTTAAATGCACTGCAACCACATTATAATGAAAGATTGGCTATCTGGCAAAAGACAATATAAAGCCTCTTGGGATCACAAGCTTTCTAGGCAATTTGTTACAAAAACTTTCATATAAAATCTGAATATTCAGCTTTCAAGAACAGGATAGTACCATCCACATGTTTCAGGTTAGGACCACTCTCTTTCATCTTCTTGTCTCACCCAAATCACACTCGGCAAAGGCAGTGCTGTGCAAGCAGCTGTGACCACGAGCTGAGTCTGCTGCTCGTGTGACACTGTGCCATACTGATAAAAGCATCAGTAACCCAGCTGCCGGGGCAGACAGAAGCAGCGACAGCCCCCCACAACACTAAGCATTGTCATCCGTGTCTAGCTGGCTTCCTGTAGTTCTTACCCTGGAAGGTTTCTCTGTTTCACTACTGGTTTTCATGTCTGAGCCTCTTAGTCTTCTCCCTTTGCACACATTACACCTATTTTTCTTGACCCTTTTTCCTTATCTCCCCCCAGATGCTATCTCTTTTCCCACATCTTTTGGGAAACTCTCTAACAGAAAAAAACCCTATCCCTTTGCCTCTACGTTAGGACACAAACCAACCATCCAGCATGCCCACAGTTACTGATGCTGCAGTTACGGGCCACCACACTGCTCCTACAGCATACGTGTTTCCCCGTGCCTTTTATCAGTCTTAAACCTTTTTGCACGCTCACTCGCTGACTCAGCAAAGCTGCTGATTTCCGTCAGGACTCCCAGTGCTCAGTGTACAAAGTGCTATTAGCCCCGAGCTCATATTCAGCAGGTATTAAAGGTCTGAGAAGAGGAGATCCATTATACTGCTGGCAGCACCAGCACATGCTGTGTCTGCGCTACACAATTCCTGTTTGCAACCACCTCAAGCCAACGGATGAAATCAAAGTAATATGATACTTGGTTGGAAAAGATTTTATTCCTGTGCAGTGGTTCATTGACTTTTATATGACTTTTAATCTTCAGTGTCTGCACATGAACTGACTAGCACTATAAGCGAATGAATAATATTTCAAGAACTTGAGAGAACATGGAAACCTCAGTTAACAGTTTCATGAATTCATAATGATATTACGATGACTTACATTTACAGCATGTGAAATATAAAGCAAAACTGTCTGGCGTAGACTAACAATTTGTTATTTAGGGCTAATTACTTTTCCGCACCATCATCTGTTAAAGTAACGATTAGTGCAACTCTGTGCACTTGATTTGTGGATTAAAGTTATTTAGTGAGGAACTAATACTGAATACTGAAAGAACTGAAAAGAAGTCTTCTAAATACAATTTTGCTTTCCACATTCTCTTCCTCTCTAGAAAATTTCCCATATTATAGTTTCTTAATTTCTTAGGAAATCATTTCGCCACTTCCAGCTTTCCAAGGCTTCATGTCAATTTACATCTATGACACAAAAAGTTCTATGACATCGATTGTCATTGAGAATCAATGATTAAAAAAAAAAAGGCTATTTTACAAACATCTGTACAGTGGGGTTAGCACATAAAAAACAAAAGCAAATGAGGAAAATACATTGGCATTTAAACACAGGAGATTACATTAATTCCCAAGAGTCAACATCTGGCTTCAAACAAAATCACCCCAAGACCAGCAAGCCCAAATTGCCCAGTTCCCTGCCAGCAACATATAGATCCAACTTGAACAGAAACAGCACCGGCAGGTAAGACTTTCTAAACGCTATTTCCATGGAATAGTTCCAAAACACTTCATATGTTTAAGAAGTCAATTAAATTTGATAGGTTTGCTTGACATCCAGTGATATTTGCTACAAAGAAAGACTCAACATTTTTAACTCTTGATGTAATATTTTCACAACCCTGTCCAGTATAAGAAAACAAGTTATAAGCTGAACTTAAGAACTATGTATCCACAACCATCCATTACCAACTCTGTTGGAGGAATGCAAGGGATCTGAAATGTCACAAAGGTGTACGTACAATCAGCAAGTACAAAAATGATTATTGATTATAACTACAATCACAGCTCCACAAATGCTCAGCCTCTCACGATTTTTCCCCATTGCAATGCACCCACTTTTTTAGCAACTATTTTATTACTTTAAATTCTGAGGACAGACTGACCTGACACTAATAAGAATGACTTCAAGCTGAGGATACTTTCCCTTCAATGTGGCCATAAATTTAAATCCCAGCAGTCTAACTCACAATAATCTCTCTTTATGCACGTCTTGAAAATCTTCTCGATGCCTTAAGAACTGTTTTGGCTGCTAGCATGAGGTGTTGTTCCCATCTATAGAGCTCTGCACAGCACGGCTGAGGTCATCTTTATTTCATACAGAGCTCTTGCTCAGATGACTTTTTCCTTCCTTTGTCACCTCAGATAAACAAATGGGACCATCACACATCACCTTTACAGAATGATTTTTTTTTTTAAAGTAGGATCCAAGGTAGCATGCCATTTTAATATATTTTTTAAACCATCTTATCAAGGTACTTTTCCTATAATAGCAGTAATCTCCACTTACCAGAGCTAGTGCTATACAAACCCCCCTCCCAATCCTTCTTCCCCCATAAAAGAAAAGATTGTGTAATTTTTCATGTTTCATGAAAAAATATATTAATTTTCTTTTTGTAACTGTCAGGATTTGAGGAAATGAGAGTACAGGGATAATGACAAAAGATAAAAAGGCGGTGGGGCTAACGTCCCCTGGGATCCTGACAACAGCAGGGAGGGACAGCAGGGACTCCTCCAGACAACAAGGCAAAACATTTAAATTGAATTCCTGCTCCACGTCACTCTCTCAAGTGAAGGTTGCCAATTCTCGTGCCAAAAGCCTGCGCAGGTGCCAAGTCACATCCGCGACTGAGCCAAAGGGAGGGGATGCCGCAGGCATGGCTCCTGCACAGGAGGTGCCAGCAAATTCCCTGGAGCTGGCTGGCTGGGGCGGCACACCCGGGTCCCGCGATGACCCCCCAGCACTGAGCAGGAGCCCTGTGTGCTGCTCCCGGGGCCAGGACCCCCGCGGCTGGTGCTTGGTTGCAGTCCCAGTGGCAGAGCCCTGCACCAGCATGGGGCTGTGGGGGACTCCGGGGCCACTGGCTGGCTCTGCAGCCCACATTCCTCCATCACCCGGGGTAGGAGCCTCTCTAGGCTGAAGTTACCCTTTGCGAGCAATCCCCAGCTCTGTTGACACCGAGGAGTTCATGCAAACCGTAAGCATTGTTCGCTTGATTTACTACAACTGCGGAACGCATTCCTCCCTCCCCCCAGGAGACTTGGCTCAACTAGCTCCAGCTCACAGGTATAAGCATTATGGTAGTTATGATTTACTTCTACATAGTTACAAGTTTATTTCAGCAAACAAAAAAAAAAAAAGAGAAAAAAAGAGGCCAGCCATATCTTCTATTAGATCCAGAGGATTACACTTTCTACAGCTTAATCTGACATTGTGAAAAATGAAGATCTGCCTTGTCTCATAGTATATGGCTTTTGAATGACATTCCCCAGCCTTACATCTGTAAATAAGTCAGAATTGGAGTAAACTGAAGGCCACAGGTCAAAAAAAGCAATGCCCTGGCAAGAAGCCAATAAAAAGTAAGAACTGCATGCACTGCTAAGTTTCTTCTGGCTTCCTTAAAAATGGATAAGGATATTCACCGAAAATCCACCACACTTTACTTACTATTCTGTGTTTCTTTACAAATATGTGAGAACTTGCAGTGGCAAATGTACCCATGTCTGTAAAACTGAGATGAAGCAGCAATTACTCTCCTGTTTCTGTTACCCTGACACAATACTCCTTTTTCTTCTCTTTCTTTTTTTCATAGGATTTCACAAACTGCACATGACAGAAGTGGACCTTTTACCTGTAGTGATTGATGCTGCTTATCACAACACAGTACCCAAGTTAAGTCATTTTGTGTACATTAGTTGTTCATAGGAAGACCAGCCTGAACACTGTCCTGATAGCTGAAGTAGGGAAGGCGAGTACATCTTCAATCACCCCAGGCTCTATCCTGTAAGCCTCATGGCAGCTTTAAGCCCTTTGTGATACAAAGCTGTTTGCTTTGCCAGACTGTAAGAAGCCAGAGTTGGTTTTTGCTTTTTCTTTCCTGACCGAGGAGCCTGGGTGAATGACCTTACATTTGACCATGCTAAAGCGCAAGCAATCCATGCCGCCCTGCGCAGGCCTCCTTGTTACTCATCGCTCAGCCTACATGTCATCGACAGGCTTCATCAGCAGTGACTTTTTATTTTAAATTTCTGAGAAAGAAAACCCCTAAATGCTGTTACTGGACCCCACTGGAACAGCATGCAGATTCTCCTCTGCTCTTTTGGCTTTTTCACTTTCATACCTCATGTCAAAAAGAAATGCCCCCCACAACTACACATTACATGTCTCTATAACAATTTCCAATCTCATACGTTTTTTAAGTTGTTAGCCAGACTTCCAGTCGAAGTTGCCAGAAAGACAGTGATATCAAAGCTGTGGAACTCCTGGAAAGGCCTGAGGCTGGCTGGCCCAGGCAGAGAGAGGCAGCCCCACTGCGGTGCCCCAGGGAGGACCTCGCTGCAGACACACACAAACTTTTTGAACTATCTGCCCTCCCGAGACTCAGCTTGCACAATAGTATTTAAGACAGCCAGCACCATATTTAAGTGCAAAATAGGCTTTGATCTTTTTAAAATTGGTAGATCCACACCACACCTTCTCTCACACACACATTTTTTTCAATTTAGAGACTGGGAGAGGAAAACCAGCTTCACTCGACTTTGAAATCCCCTCCCCCAGAGCAGTTTCCAAGCTCTGATGGGAGGAATGGCTGAACTAAACTGGTTCAGCCAGAACAGAGATGATCCTCTCTGGATCTGCAGCAGAACTTGCATTGCCAGACACTGATTTACTGCTTGGCGAGGTCAGGCACCCGGTGCCCAGGCGCCGAGTTCACCCCTTGCAATTCAATTCAGTTCCCTTCCTTCTTTTCAGAAAACTTCAGCTGCACATAAATTGTTTCAGCAGCATTAAGTTAAATTACAGATAGTTTCTTAGTTAACTAAAACTATTTTTATTTTCTACATGGACACACCATATTGCTCATCCTTTGTTTCAGTCGCAGAAACCCTTATCACATAGGAAATATCTCCATTTTGCTTTGCCCTCCCAAAACCAGGTATGACAACATCACAAACTATCTTCCCTCCTCTCAGTGGGAGGATTCTGTATCAAACCTCTCTCAGCCTGAAGAAGCCCAGGGCAGAGTCACCCCTGCACATCAGTGGAGCCAACCCTGCGTAAACCCTTCTTTACTTGGGCACAGATGTGGTGCAGCCACAAAACTTTCATGTCACTTAGCAAAGCAGCCCCATATTTACTTATGTTATATTTCTCTCAACACACCTTCAAGTGCTCTTTTTGATCGTGACATGGTGACATTTCACTGGTGACGCTGCAGGACCAGGATTCGCACTGCATTGGAGCTCTGCTGTGCAAGAGGCTTTCTTGGACCACAGACTGCTGCTCAAGTCGTAAGTACAGATCCACTGATGAACAAGTTCAAAATCATTATGATAAATGTAACTCCTTCAAAAAACAAAGATATTCTCAAGTTTTCTTATATGACCATTTCTGTAAGTGGCAAAAACAATGACAAAAATAACACACATAGTCATAGAGCTGGGAATCATTTAGGGGTTCATTCTGGCTGTACCAATTCCATCAAGTATTAAATATACAGTAAAAGAAATATCTCTGAAGTGAAAGAGAAGGTTTCATATTCTTCTTTTAGCTAATGGGGGTATTTAAAATCAAGTTCCATTAAAACCAATAGAAACTACCACAACAGCCTGCTACCTATCCAAGAGATAACAATTTCCATTTGTAAAAACACAGCCCTGAAGTGACAACGCTAAGTTTCAGAGTGATAGAGAAACCTGCTTATCTGCTCATTAAAAGACAATTCAAAAATAAATTTCTCATTCTGTTGAACCAAATTACTAGTAAACAGATAGCTATTAAATGCTACTAAATAAATCTTTGCAAGCCTCAGACTCTTAATTTCTTGATTGTATGCATAATAAATACCAAGAGCTTGAGGCAATACAATACACAAGAGGACTGAATCATTTTTTGGCCATACAAAGAGGAAATAATTTAAAAAACTTTACGTAATCTTAACAAACTGACAGCTGAGGTAACCACCTCAAATGACAGATATATCTAAAGAACCATATGAAGCATGGCACTATCCCAAAATTCCTCTCTCCATCATCATTCATTGAGTGAAAGCTACTGTCAGCGTGCAACTTTTAACACTGGAACGTGTTTTCAGCATGGAAAGAAAACCTTTACCCAGATATGACCTAAGAAGCTTAAATAACTGCCAGTAATACAAAGAGTGGAAAAGTCGATAAAAAATGAAGATGATCTGCTCTCACAAATCAGATGTACCTCTTGCAGTACAAGTGAGAAGAGGGTAACTCCAAGAAATACAATGGGAGCGCCAATTCAGAGTGCATAACTTCAGTAGTGAAAGTCCTAGAAAAGCATAACAAATTATTTATTTACTCCAATGCACTGTATATTAAACACCAGATTCTGTTTTGCTCATAGGAGGATGAGGATGACTTAAAAAAGGAGAAGAAATCTCACCTGTACAACTCAGTGCTACTCCCGAGTTGGACAATGACACTCCGAACCAGTAACCCCAACCAACATGCAGGGAAAATGCTGAGAAAAGGAAAGACTCACTTGTGCAAGAGGCTTGAACTTCCTCCTCACACACATCCCCATCACCCACAGGACTCCTGCCAGAAACTTTTGGTGTTGCTTCAGGATCAAAAATTTCTTGTAACCTTGAAGTAACAGCAGATCTTAAATGCCAGGTAATCCTAAGAGGGGTTATCATAGAATCACAGAATGGTGCTCTGGAGTCCTCAGCACCAGAAGGACATGGACCTGTTGGAACGGGTCCAGCTGAGGGCCACAAAGATGTTCAAAGGGTTGGAGCACCTCTGCTATGAGGACAGGCTGAGAGAGCTGGGGTTGTACAGCCTGGAGAAGAGAAGGCTCCAGGGAGATCTTATAGCAGCCTTCCCGTACCTAAAGGAGGCTCCAGGAAGGATGGGGAGGGACTATTTATCAGGGAATGTAATGATAGGACACAGGGTAAGGGCCTCAAACTGAAGGAGCATAGATTTAGATTAGATATTAGGAAGAAATTCTTTACTGTAAGGGTGGTGAGGCACTGGAACAGGTTGCCCAGGGAGGTTGTGGCTGCCCCATCCCTGGAGGTGTTCAAGGCCAGGTTGGTCGGGGCTTGGAGCAACCTGGTCTAGCGGAAGGTGTCCCTGCCCAGGGCAGTGGGGTTGGAACTAGGTGATCTTTAAGGTCCCTTCCCTTATGACACCTGCACCCTCCACTGCTTTAGCCCAAATTGCAAAGTGAGAGTCACAAAACGTTCTGCTGTGCGCCCCAAAGCTGACAAACGTGTCACACTAGCAACACAAACGCCACCTGAGACTTGGCCACAGCTGTACCACAGCTCTGAGGGTCTGAATTTAAATGTGCTAGAACATACTGCATGGAGGCATACGACACTTCAGCATATTGTAGCCCTCTAAGCCATATACTCAACAAGGATTTCTTTGAATCCTGTGGTTTTGTTGCTTAGCACACCATCCACCAATTAGCTTTCTTAAAACTTTATATTTACCTATAAACTCCAGTAACAGAATCTCAAACCTTGTAACAAAGGTCGTAGCTGACAGGCACAGAACTCCAAACAGACCCTTGCACCACCCATCTCTTTTAACTCCTTGAGGTGAAGTTTAATTGAAGCTATAGGATGCACAGATCACACTGGGGATTTAATATACCAGCAAACTACTCGCAGAAAATCTGAAAGGAAACAAGATTTGTTCCCATTATAGACAGAGATAAGGACTCAGAGACATACAGTTTTGCAATCTGGGCTTCTCAGCTGCAGATTCAAGACTTGAGACACCCTGAAAACATGAAATATGAATTTGTAACCTAAAACTTTTTGAAAACGTGAGTTAAATTTAAAAGTATAGCCAGCAGTGCCAGTCATTTTTAAGCTGGAAGGAGAATGAAGTCCTTAGCGAGGCATACATTTCCACAGTACAATAGCAACAACATAAGATGCTGATGATAAAGAAGCTGAGTCAGATCAGGAATAGACAGCTTGAGAGCATCTGCAAAGCAGAATGGATGCGAACTCTGCTGTGATGAGTCACCAGAGATGTGCAGGAAATGAGGATTATTCAGAACAGGAACAATTATCAGAGCAACATAATGTTTTTTAATGGGAAATTAATGTTTTATTCAAGTAATGTTTGCTAGATGTAATTCCTCATATCCAAGCAAGTCTAGAACTCCAGCTCCACCTTTAAGACTTGGATCTGATTTTCTGCTCAGTTATGAGCTCCTGCAGTTGCACAAGCCTCTCGAACGACAGACTGTGCCTTTTCACAAGCTGGGAAGCTGAATGGTATAAATCGGATTTATCATACATAATGTGATATAGACGTGGATGAATGTGGATTTTTTTTTAATAGATAAAAGCTCTTTGGGAACAAACATTTATCCCAGTATACGGTATAAAAGATAAACAAGCACTATAAAGTCTTCCATAGATTTTGAGAAAGACTGAACCACAAAGAACATTCAGCTCCAGCCTTATTCAGAAATGTAAACAGTGTAAGGCGGCTGGTTGTTGTCCCCAGCCTGCAAGTAATTAAGCACTAATTCTCTACCGCCTACTGAGCAAGAAATTGGAGAGGAAATATGACACAATGTTAAGCATGCACTTTTCAGGCCAGACTCAACTGAAGTGTTCTGTGTATCTTCATCATCTTCACCAGATCAGTAGTGATTTGCACTCCCCGTCTCAAGAAGGAGAGATGAAATGAGAAATCTCCCAAGGCAAAGCCATAGATGTTTCCCTCAGAGCGAGAGATTTCCAGTGCTGGCTGCAATTGTCCGGATACATCCAGTGCCACCCACAAAGCAGCAGGATAGGGCGAAACATTTCCCATTCCCCTAAGTGGGACCCACTTGTGATAACCAAATCCTTGAAAAGACCTTCAGATATTTCACCAAAACATTTTCCACTTTATTTGCAGATTCTTTTTCACTGAAAGAAGACGAAAGGCTTAGTTGCCTTATCTGTAATTAGACACACATTTGCCACACATTCCTGGGACAAATAAACTGAATTTACCTTCATAGGGTACTTTTATCCAGCTGAACTACTTTAAATTTGCTGCTGCTTTGTTGCACAGTAACATTTAAAAAATAAAAATCAAATCCAGTCCCAGGAAAGCAGCATTCCGTGGCATTTTTTAGAGCTCTACAGACCTCCTGGGGCAAAAAAAAGGAGGAAAATGTTTGAAGCATGAAGGATTTTTCCCTTCCCAGAGTCCCCAGGCCCATGTGAACCCTTGCTGGAGCTGCTGGGTGACGTCAAACACATCCGCATCCTCTGCAGCGCGGCTGAATCACTGACTGTGGCAATGCAAGCTCCGGCATGACTTCTCAAACCCACTCAGGTTTCATCACTCAAGTCCAAGTTTTGCTTTGGCGGACAGACTAAAAGCTTGGTCCAGACTTCTATTTTCAATTTAGACAAGTATCTATGGCAACGACGATACTATTTTAAAACATTCCTATTCAGCCGCCTCCAGGTTGAAAGTAAAACAGAAAAAATACCAAGTCCACCCCACCACCCGCTCCTCTAACAGCTCAGAGCGTGCGACAAAGTAGGACATACCTGTCTGCTAATCTCCCCTCCCTTCCTGAAAATTTCAGCAGCCTACATTTTCCCTCTTTAGTGATTTCTGTGGGCCTGAGCAAGAGAAATGCCTTAACTTGGCTCGCATACTCCGAATTTGAGTGGCTCCTCTTTGGTTCCTCCTTGCTGTAGTGACCTTCCTAGGAAGGTGCTCCAGGTGCACAGGAGGAGAGGTGCTCGGAAAGACAGCTGCCCCCAGGCTCACGGTTACCCCACCATGGTCCTGCCACCACACTGCCCACAGCGCCTGATGGCTGGGGAAGGAGCCACAGGGGCTGAGCGCATCTTTCTCAAAATCGATGAAAGAATTCATAGTGCTTGTTTATCTTTTATACCGTATACTGGGATAAATGTTTGTTCCCAAAGAGCTTTTATCTATTAAAAAAAACCCCAACAAACATTCAAACATGTATACATTTGAATTCTTTTAATTTTCTATATATTTACAAGGTGAGGTGAGTTTTGTTTGTTTGTTTTTAAACACTTGAGATTTAGTTTTTCTTTTTAAGGAAGGCTGTGTGGCTCTCCTACTTCTTTTTTTTTTTTTTTTTTTAAATCTTTTAAATGAAAAGTGATGTTTTTGGGCAGCCACATGACTCCAGGAGATGGAACCTTACAAATAACCTCAAGTATCAGATTATTTGAAACATGTTGTAGGATTTGGCATTCCTTCCTTAATTTTGTAGGTGATGTCCAAGGCATACATTTCCATGCTGGAAAGTGTTCATTAGTCTCCTTTACAAGCATGCGTGGCACAACCATTTAATGAGCAACTTTACCACATACTAGATTTTCACCCTTCCTTGTTCTGAACACAACTTGCTACAAAAGGCAGAAATTTGTCAAATTAATCAATTTGCATAACTGGCAGTTACGGAAGAAAAAGCCAGGCAAGTCTGAGCTGCAAGATATGTTGCAGTTAAATGAGAAACCAGGTGAAGTCTGGGTACATATTCTTGTTAACAAGCAGCAGTTAGAAATGCATTTGCTGTGTTGTGTTGGTTCTGCAAACCAGGACCTGCTTTGCATTACTTTGCAGATTTTCTGAGCCTTGGGGCTCCACTCAGTAACCCAGCAAAAGCTCCCTGGTTCACTAAGGGTACCTTCTAGTATGGTTTGACCTCCAGCTACCAAACCCATGGTTTTTAAGGGACATGAATAAAGTTTCCACCCGTCTGTATGTTGAGTCTCTACATTGAGCAGCAGGCATTCCTACAGCACCGTCCAAACCTGGGGAGTAATTTTGCCACTTAGAAACTCCTGCTTACAAAACTTCTGTTTTCAATTACATACATTGTAGCAATGGCCAGCACTTACTGCAGAGCTGAACTCTCCCCTGCTTGACAGACTGATCCAGGGAACATCTTAGAAGTATTTTAGTGTCAAACTGAGATGCGTTTTTTTAAGTATACACAAGTAGTGAAAAGTTGCTCAGCAGTTTGAAAGTGATTAACCAAGTCTTACTACCAGGGAACAAGAAAAGAAGGGGGCAAACGAGATAAAGGCATTTTCCAGTCTTATCACACAGCTGCCCGGCACAGCTGGAAGTTACTTTGCAACTGTTTTAAGGCCATTTGATACCCAACAGTGTCACACACAATCTGTAACTAGTGTTGGCTGGATTTAGACTGCATTCCTCCTGTATGCTCTCTGTGTGTAACTTCTGTAATGAACACCAGCTTTAAATTTTACACTATACTGTAATATAGTATACTATATATACTATTCTATACTATAGCTCAGCCTGCACATCTATGCATGCAGGTACAGCAGTCTCCATACTCTCCACCAGTTGCACGCACAGACAAACTCTGAAACTGGTCCACAGGAGCCCGCATGTATCATCTCCTAATTAGATGAAGACAGGGCATAGACAAAGCCTGAAATTTGCCTTTTCAGTCCCATGAGAGGCACTGCTGAACAAACCTGTGCTGTTCCACTAGCGCCACCAGAGCAGCAGAGAGGAGACGGGTTATGAAAGCAGATAATCTGCTTTTCCTTCTTGGGAGAATGCACAGAGAGGGCAACACATACCCTTGGTACTGACCGTGCCACGGCCTACAACATCAGAAATATCAGTCCTCTTAACACTCATTGCTAACTTGCATTCTTCTTCTACTGCACTAACACTTCCTCCTTCTTATTTGTCATCAGCGTTGGCAATTTTCAGGTTTTGAAGTCTGTAGCAGATTCAAGCAGCAAAAGAAAAATCTCAGCAAGGTGGCAGCAAACAGCCAGCCAAAACAAACAAGTTGGCTTTAGAAAACCTCTCTAGTTCATCTTCCAGAATAGAATCAATCACCATTTCAGCAGTGTAGTCCTCTGGCCTTCCAGGAAATGGATTTATTCTTTAATCTTGCAGCATTTATATATTTTTGTTTCTTGCCATTAAAGAATATAAAATATTAAAGTGCTGTGAAGATTTCTTCGGTAGTACCAGGACCTACCTGTGTTACAACTGTACCAAAGCAAGCCAAGGCTTGCTCCAAGAACCGTAGTATTCCAACACAGTATGAAGGCAGTACAAAAGAACAGTTCTCATACTAACATATTTATAAGAGACTGCAATTACTCGGAGTTTATAGAGTAGCAAAATCATTAATTGGTCTCTAATACCTGAAAGACAGAGCTATATTCACCTACAAAACTGATCATAATCCAGATGCTTGTGGTCAGGTGCACGATTAACTCCCTGGGGGAGTCTGGACTTTTCTGTGTCAGATTTGAAAGACAGAAGCGTAAACCTCAGTTCTGTTAAACCAGCACAGATGAGGCAAGTGTATTCATCTATCAACACGACATTCTTTCTTTCCAAAGGAAAGTGGTTCATGACACCGGATCAGTAGGCATCAAGCCCTTTCCTGCCAGTCACAGGAAGAGAGGCTCCTTCCTGACCCTCAGCACTGCGTCATGCCGTGGGCTCCATCAGTGCTATTGACTGCATCTCCACAAACATCCATTACCCGGACATTCAATTTGTGGAGTTTACAAACAAAAAGACAAATGGCTATAACAATGTATTTGTATAATGATGGTACGTTTTATGAGGTATTTGTTTACTATACATTAACTGTAAGCTCTAGGAGAGGAATTTGCGTCTGACCGAAAAATAACAGACAAAGTTTTTGTGACTGCAAAGGAAGCCTTGTGAAGTGAGACCAACTGTTGTATGTTCATGTGAGATGTAGGGAATTCTTTCTTAAAGATAGCATTTAATTTTTAGAATTTCTAATGCTTAACAGTTGTCCTTTACCATTTTATAGTAATATAGGAGGAAGCAATACAGCTAAAACGAACGTATACCTTACTGGAACTAATGGGGTTAATGTGGCACTGTCAAGACAGGATTTGACCTTCAAAGTCTTTTTTCAAGATATATTACTACTCCATTTAAAAGCCAAATAACAGCAAGCAATCTCTCTGAAATATCAGGGTCAGATTTCAAGACTGTGTAAAGCTGTTCACCATACCAAAATGGGATTTTAATATTACCTAATAAAGGTCAGATCCCATAGTTTAAAGGAGCCCAGACAAACAGCAGTGCTGATGAAGCGTTCCGCCTTTGAAGTCATGGACATTACCTTACACATGAGCTTCTTGCTCTGCCAGACTGTGCTGCCATTCTGCAAGGTCAGCGCTCACCAAAGTGAGAACAGGGACTCAAGACTGAAGGTTAAAGGATGCTTAGTTTAAGTCCCAAAGTGTTAAACTCATTTAGCCTTAGTACAGGAGTGTGAAGATAAGTAGTAAACCTAAGCCGGCCTTTCTGCCACATGCCAGAATTTTTCAGCATACCAAATTATTCACACTGAAAAGCAAATATAACTGGTTGACTCCAAAAGCTCCTATTCATTTTAACTGGTTGGTTAAATTCATGAAGAATAAGCAATCCAGAAGTATAAACCTTTTTTCATCTAAATCAGTTTAGATGAAATTAAATTAGTTTTCACCTAATGCCAAGGCAGTGAGAGTCCCTGCCTGTCCCACAATGGATTCTCAGTCATGCCACAGTATAAACCTGCTCCTCTTGTCTCCAGGGCCAAGTATAAAGGAGAAAGAGTGCAGACACCACCGGGAAAATTGCATCCCATGGCCATAGGCCGAGCAAGGCAAAAGTTCATATTTCAAGAACATATGTAAAGCACATTCATTAGTTTAATGCAACAACCCGAACTTCTGAGACCAGTGCACAAGATTTTGGAAAGTTTCCATATTTATCTTCCACCTCACTTAAAAGATATGAGGAAAAACACAAATTGCTTGTGACTGCAGTCAATCCAAGCTGATTGAAACAGAACATCTATGTAACCTTCTAATGTAAAACCAAGTCATCGCCGATGTTTACTATACTTTTCTTTTGATTTCAGTGCCATGAGTTAAGACAATGCTTATCAACTTTGACCCAGCACCAGTAAAAGTACAACTTTTATCATTAATACACGAGACATTACTTAAGTGTATGTTATCTTCAAGTAAAACAGTTCCTCAGAGTAAATCTCTTACAAAATCATTTGGCTAGAATACTGTAGTTTTGAATCTGGAAATGAATACTACTAGGAGTTTCATGCAAGGCAATTCCAACAAAAGGAAAATTAATGCACATTGCAGGGGAAGAATTCCTGGATAAGAGGGAGAACTATGCTAATCTTCAGCTGCTTATAGGCTATAAACAAGACGTTTTATAGAGGTAGCTGAAGAATTACAATTGGGTCTACTCGAGCAGTAGAGAGAAACAGACATCAACTGAAAGCTTGATAGCCAAACACTGACAGCATTTGGCAGAGTTGTTGGGTGGGTGTAAGGCTTTCCATGCCACCAAGCAGATAATGGATTGACCTAATACTCTTATCTAAAAGTCCTCCTCCTAGTGATTTCTCAGAATCATTATTTAAAAACAACAAAAAAAGACTCCTCTACTTGCTCAATGCAAGAGAGCTCTTCAACCTTATGGAAGGAGTCATAAGAAATGACCATTATATACAGTAAGATGAATTTTCTTTAAAAAGATATGTTTTCATTAATGAACTTTATTTTTTTAACGACAAACTAGACAAGTTTGAACATGAGTCTTCTACAAAACCCATCCTCCCAAGACACAAGCCTGTATCAGGCACACAAGGCTATCCGCTTTCACTGCTAAGCTAGCGAGAGAAGATGACACGCTTTTCATTTCAGTGTTTGCTTTTCAGGAAATTCTCTTCCCCACTGAAGCAAGGTTTGCGTTTCTGGAATTTCTTTTGCGTGTGCCATGTGCTATTGGCTCACTGTAGGTTTGGTATTAAGAATAATAAATTCTATGTTACAAACAACTGACAGCAAAATACAATTGTTTCCTAAGTCCCCGTAGAAAGTCTCAATCAGAACACGAATGCAAGAGGCATTTTTGATGCTTTGCTTCATACAAGATGTATAACTGTAATATTAATCAATTTAACTTGTGCTCAGAAAATGATTCCAGTAAGTAGCACATACAATGTCTTTCAAAACTCAGACAGAAACTAACATAAATAGTGAGAGGTGAGAAGAAAAGGAAACTGAAGTATAGCCAGATGTTCTTGTTGCAAGAGCTCATTCATTTTCTTCTCGATTCTGTTCCCTGCATGTGAGCCAGCTCCAGTCAAACTCCAGCTCCCCTGCTCCAAACACAGCTGATGCTGTTGCTCACAACAAATATAAGGAGGTGAGTGCTATCACAGCTCAATGCCTGACTGTAGCCCTCACACGGTGCTATTGAGCTTATTACTCAAAAAAATACACCAAAAGTACCTCAGTGACATACTAAGACCGGAATAGATTGTGTAAAATTGGCTTAAAATTTCTTGGATTATGTATGACATCCATGGCAAATGCCATTTTTTCCCCATCTGGTACTCTTCTGTCCCTTTTCGACAGTCCTCACTGATGATCCTGTACTGAGCACTTACTTGCCTTTTTGGTTTATTTGGTTTTTGGTAACTTGTTGACTTCCCTAACACCACTGGAGGCACACCTTCCTCCATTTCTTTCCTGCAGCTGTCCCAGAAGAATTCCTGGGAGTTCTGGTGGCCAACACCAGACTGAAAAGTCCCTGTGCTGGGCCACAAAGACCCCGTGCTGGGCTGCAAAGTCCCCATGCTGGGCTGCAGCCACTGCAGCAGTCAGGGCCTGCCACTCCATCTCCAACCTGCAGCTATCAGCATGCCCCAGAGTGCTGACTTCAGAAGAAAGGACACATTTCCTTGATTGTAAAGCCACAAAAGTTGGCTCCTCAAGGGCTATGGGAAGGGGAGGAGGAGACATGCAGCAAACAAGGAGGGGGAAAATCCATAATGAGGTCCAGCAACAGCTAAAGAAAGCAGGGAAGGTAATGGTGCAGCACAGATTGCTAACACAGGAGAGAAGATGCAAATTCTTCTTCTTGAAATAAAATTTCTACACAGTGACCTCATACAAAATAAGGCTTATCCTAAGCACTTACCTTACATATCCTTGAGACGTGCCCAGTTGAAATAACCTAACTGGAAATGCGTACAACACTGTATAAAAACTTGTTACTCGTCTGGTACAGGTTACTGGAGGTGCAAGCAATAACGTGTCCTGTGAATGGTAGCAGTAAGGCCACAAGGTTTCATTTGTTGATTTTCAATATTTTTAAGATGTGTATTATACACAGAGCAACAGTTCACGAGAGCATCAACTTTCATAACATCTTTTAAAAGTTACTGATGCAAATCCTCCCTTTTCATGCAACTGTTTATACTACTAAAAAGTTTTAAACCCGGAGCTGTTGGAGCCATAAACATTTATTTTAGTACTTGGTAAATCAAACAACCCTGAGCCCTTTTTGAATGCAGTCAGCATCCCAACAGTTCACAAAAGCCACACAAAAGCATCCAGCACTCATAGCAACAAGGAATTCTTGCTCTGTGTGTTTTCCTAAATTGGTTCTTTTTTCGGGTATGAAGGGGCTGAATAAGTTGCAGCCAGAACCGCATGCAGCATGACGAGGCTGCAGAGCAGCAGACAAGGCAGCTCCGCAGGTGTAGCCTCAGCGTGCTGCCCACGCACCCCCTGCTCCCCCGGCTGTCTGCAGGGAGCAGCTGCCTCCCCATAACACCCTGGAGCACCCGCATTAGCAACTGCCACCACCTAATTGGGTACTCCATCACCATCACCGCATCCCAGCGATGGAGTAAAAGCCGGTAATTCCACCAGGCAGTGAACAATTGCAGACCCAGAGGCTCTCTAATGTCACTGCTCACAAATGCATTCATGGCAATGCGCTTGGTCGAGTCACAGCCACTCCAGGTGTAGTGTCAGTGCAAACACAAGTGACTCCAGGGTTTCACTGCAGCTCCCTGGCCTCCCAGGCAAAGGCAGGAAAGGGAAAAATGCGCAGTGGAGGTTTGCTGGCCCTAAAGATTGCACACTTACTTTTTTCCCCTATCCCTCCCTCAGCCTTTGGCTCAGCACCAACACCACCAGTGCTTTGGGATGGCGGTTTAGGACTTCTTGGTCGCTTTGGAAGAGAATTGGTCATCTCAGGCACAGCACAGAGACCGAGAGCAGTCAATAAAACATAAAACCTGCTCACACATAAAGGTATCTTTATAAAATTCCAATTACTGCTGGCTTGTTACCTAAGGATCCCTAAGAGGTAAGAGATACTGCTTGCTGCGAGGCCCCAGGGTAATGAAATTACAAATCCTTTCATGAGTAAGCATATGCTAGAAAGCTACATTTATTCGGTCCACGTATTTGAAACTGTTCAAAAGGTTATTGTCTCACAAAATTTGGATCAGAAATTACTACTTATATTTGCCTTTCTCTAACAAGGAGCTATATTCAGGGTCATTTGTAATTCCTCGGTGATCAATGAGAATACTACAAACACTACTGCAAAGAAGTCTCATTTAAATTCTGTTTTCTGAAGAGGTATCAAACATGCATACCAAGAAAATACTCTCAGATACATACTATAAATAACCAGCAAATGCAGTCCCCTTGAGAAAGCTGGTGAGCCCAACAGTCTTGTCTTTTCAAGTGGTTAATTAATTTGTACAAGAAAATTCCCATCTTATTCCCATATTTTGTCTCCAGCATGTTTTAATTTCAGAACTGAGATCAAATGTTCTTGTTGCAAACCATGGATGGAGCTAACTTTTCACAAATTAGGATGTTTACCTCTACAAAATAGGTACACGGGATGGGTTTCCAAAAATAGTAAGATTTGAACTATCTCGGTAACTAAATCCCATGAAGTTAAGGATATCTGAAATCCTTAGTTCGCGTTCAGTGTCCCCGTGGAAAACCTGTCCCATGCAGACGTTGCCTTTTGGGCTTGTCCCAGCTCCTCCAGGGCAGGATGGGACACTGATACCGCTGACACACACTCCCCAGCCAGGTGTGAATGTTTCAGCCTGTTTCCCTTTTTCTTCAGACATTCTCTGCACCTCCCCTTGGTGCCAACACTTAACACAATGGATTTCCTTATAAAAACCTCCTCCAGCCAACTGCATGAGTAATAGTCCTTGTGCTGCAGCAAAAAGAACTCAGTGTTTAAAATGCACTATCAGCAGCTGGGAAATCTGACTACACCACATCATCACACCAGATGCTGGGAGAAAGACCTTGCTCTTCAGAGTGTATTTAATGAAGGCAAAACTAGCAAGATCTGAAGGAACACAGATGTTTGTCCCACCTCGTACTGCACATTGTACCTGCTTCCCATGGTTACCAGTGATTCATAGCCTTATCTGTAAGATCACACTGAAGTGAGGGGCTTCGTTTTATGGGCAACTCAGGAAGACAGAGCGCCACGTTCTCAAACATCTCTATTAGATCGGCAGGTACTGGGGTTTAAAAAGAAAAGACCTTGAGACCTGAGCATTTCTGCAAGTTGCTTAGGCTCTTAAAAATCCACATGCATCTGACTACAACAGGTTTTGCAGACAGTTTTTAGTAAAGCATGGTGCTGAAGCTTGGCATTCTGCGTATCAGGTTTGTGCTTGCACCGTTTCACACATCTTCACATCTTCAAAAAAAGATCCTCTAAACTATTTTCTCTAACTAAAGATCATGAGATCCTGGTTCAATATACAGCTACGACTTAAAAGACTCTTATTGTAAGAGTTAAGGACCAAAATATCACCACAAAAGCCGGACAAAAAAGTACTGCTAGCCAGGAGCTCATGACCTTTGGTTAACATCTCCATTTTAGGAAGGAGATGCACACGATGAATGAAAGAAGGTCTGCAGCGAGGAAGGCTTGGGCTCACCAGGGAGGTTCTTGCGAAGAAAGAATAATGCTCCAAATTCAGAGCCCGCAGCTTTGAGAGGCACATTGAAGCCCAGCCAGCTGGAAAACCAGGAGCAGTGGTCTGACCCGTAGCAGTTCCCAAAACACAGACAGGCAAGCAGCAGTCATGCAGCAACGTGTCCAGAGACATCATCTAGACACAAACACCAAAACATCAACACTGACCCCAAAAGTATGCTCCTGGGTAGGGCAAGGCTGGATACACAAAACCCAGCTGCTGCCTGCATGCCCGGGCCGGCAGGTTAGATCAGCCCTCCTGAGCCGTGCTCACATTCCTCAAGGGGGACTATTCAAAGCACTTCATACGGGCCTAATGTTGCATCCACTGGAAGAAAGGGCTTTGGAAACAGAAAGCCAGGCCACATCAGGCAGTCCAGTGCCTGGAGATTTGAGACCTTTGGCTACTGTTTATTTCAGAGTCTGCAAACAATTAGTCTGAATGTACTCCTCCACGTTCTTGAGGCAGGCGTCAGTTTCCTTTGTACCCCTTGCTCACAAATTTGTGCCACAAGAAGTGTTCAGCGCATGCACACTCGAAATTCATGGTCTTGTTAAAATGGAAAGTGCCAAGAGGGCCCATGCCAGCACAAGTGGTTCCCTTCACCTTGCTGTCCAACCTCAGCCCTTACTTGTCCTTTTAGATATTGGAAGGAAGACAAAAAGACAGGGATACACAACTGTGGTGACTACTGCACCTTGGGCAGGTTTCCTTCCAAATCTTGCGTGCAGGGGACAGACCCAACCGTGCTTCATCCTGCAATGCTCCGCTCAAGCACAAACTCGAAATGACAGGTCCACTGTCAGCAGGGCCAGTTGGCGGTGGCCCAGCAGCCCAAACCTGCCAGCGGGTCCCAGAGAGGTCCCTGCACAAGCTACGCCCAGCTTCACCACCAGCTGGGCCAGTAGAGCTGGGCAATGGGGTCACAGTGCTGAGGTGAGCAAGGGAAGGGGTCTAGGAAGAGCCTGCGCATCAGAAGCTGCAAGAGGATCCAGCCCTCACGTACCATACATGGTATTTTTTAATTAGGAAAGAAACTTCCATTTTTTCTTTTTCTTCCTAAACTGCATCCAGCTACCTAGTGAAGTATGAATGCCATTTTTGGCAGAACAGCTACACCAATTCTGTGTTTCTCCCTTAAAATGTTTCTTCGTTTTTTAGTATTTTAGTCCTCCTCTTTCTGTAAGTATCCCATTCATGCCACCTTCCTCTGTAATCTTACCCCGAACTATAACTACCAAACAACTGAACGCTGTCACCTGGGGCTGGAATTCATGCTGATTCACACTTACTGGCCCGGAGGCTTTTTCTCCGCACACTCCACTCTCTTGACGTTTATTTTTATTCCTGAGTTATCCTAGTTTGAGGGCTCAAAGCTGATTTCTTCCTGTTGCACAGAGAACAGGCACAAAGTAGACAACACAGGATTAAGCCTGAGGTAATTCAAGTAAACGTGAAAGAACATTTCACCTGATACCAAAAATTGCAAAAACTGCAAATAGAGCTTGTGTTTCTGAAGCACAGTCCACAGAATTCTCTCACCTCCAATGCATTTTCGGGTGGCAGGAGGAGGGATGAAGGGTCAGTGTGCTCAGGGAAAGTCTTGGAAACCCTCAGTGCAGCTCTGCTTTACGGATCCCTTGTTTCCTGTTTGTTCTCAGTTAGGAAATTCAAGGCTGTCTTTCTTCATGAGCCTCAATATCAGCAAACATGCGGTAGATGGGATGTTTGAAGTCTTAACTACGTCCTTAAAAGTTACACGAGAGCCTCCCAGTGCCTTCTGACTATCAGGATTCATATGCAATAAATGCCATTCTCGCATCCACTGATCTTGGCTGGCAAATATTTACTTCAGTTGGAGAGCAATTATCCTTATCTCTAAAAATGACCATGATAAACTCATCCACAACTGGGGAAAAATACCTCTATTCTGAAACACAATGGTTCCAGTTAGACATAAATTGCTATTCAGCCTGCCAAAACCAGAACGCAAATCATAAAACATTCCCAACGAAGCTGTTTGCTACCTGAGTTACATTTATCCAAGAAGCAGAACTCTACTGCCAAAGCACAGGGAAAAGGAAAAAAGCGGGAAAATCATAACGAAACTTGACAGGAAGATCTTTAAAGATGTTTTATTCAACCCTCCCCTGTTCAGGGCATTTTTAGGTTGAGGAAATAGCAAATAAAGAAATTAAAACTCTCTCTGTTGCTCTTGCAGTAAGTGACAGCATAAGATCAATGTTTGGAAAGAGACTGTATAAAGAGAATAGTCTCCATCAATCTCATCCCTTCCCTTGGTGAATGTACTTAATTTACACTTTTTTCAGCTGAGTAATTACCTCTACTTTACACTTACAGTTCCTTTAGGAATGGAGTAATTAGCATTTGCCACAGAAACTTTGATAGGTCTGTATTTTGCTGAAGAAAGTTGCTCTTTAGTCTATATTCAGGACCTACGACAAGTGCACTCGCACACGGAGCAGAAGACAAATGTTTCCACAGCGGGGATTGCCGGGGCTGGCCCAGAGCAGAGGGGGGCAGAGACCCCTGAGCGGTAGCAGCTGCCCCCATCAGAGACAGAAGAGCATCCCCTGGGCTCACACAGCCCTGCAGAGCTGGTGCTGCGCTTCCCACCTTGCAAACAGAGAAACCAGCTCCCCACAGTCACCATCTTACCAGTGGGTTTGCAGCAGGGCCCATGTCTGTGACTGCAGCAGCACCCACGTCCTCCCTGGGGGACGTGCTGCCCTGGAGAGCCACCAGTGTGGGCCTGGCCTCACACGGCACCCGGATAATCAGCAAAATGGCTGCTTCAGAAAAGCTCAGAGCAGCCAAAAGAGGAGAGGGGGAAAAAAATAGATCATCTTAGCTGGCTGCTGCGAAATACAGTGCAGTATTACATCTCATTGTATACACTTGTGTCTAACAACAGCAGCTTTTAGATGCCGAGTTATTTCCGTCCCCGCAGCGGCACAGCTCAGCACATACCCCAGGGCAGCCTCCTCTCCCGAGGCTCAGCCCACGCCTCGGCGAGAAGGGAAGCAGCATGTCCCAGCCTCACAGGGTTGTACTGAGACACAGATGAAAAAGCGCAACAGGAGAAAGAGAATTGAAACACAAAATTAACCTTTCTTGAGCACCAAAGTACTCCATGTTATTTCCACCATTAGACTACATATGAGGCATCAGAGATTTGGGAGATGAAAACTCAGGTACATATAAAACCAAAGTGAGATACATAAAACATAAGTAATGAAGCCAAGTTTTTAACCAAAGGCATCAGGGATCCAACCACAGCTGATTCCTGATGCCAGGATATAGCTAATAGGAAGAACAAATGCAATAGCCATCTAACCTGGGATGAATTTTTAGTGACAGCAAATGTTTCTGTGAAGCCTCCTATACTTTTCTAAACTCCGGAAAAAGACTCAAAAAACTATAAATATCTGGAATGTCCCTACAGTCACAAAAACGTATCTCTCAGTAGCTTAGGAACATAGATAATTTTATATTTCCAGAAAAAAAAGCAATTAAGATGAAATGTAAATAACCACATTGATGATTTCAAGGAAGGAAAAACCCAAAATAAAGAAAATCCATCCACATACCTGGAAAACCAGGAAAATTCAATTAAGTGCAAAACCCCCAAACAATCCCCTAACCCAGCCCTCCTCTCCGAGACAGCCACTGCTGGAAAGGCACAGCCACTTCCAGCCCCCGGGGCTGCATCCACCTTCCCCATGCACTGTGACCCTCTGCAATCACACAGCGTTCCCAGCAGCCAAAACACCCTCCCTGAGCTGTAAGCAACCACCTCAGCACCCCACAGCACCCTGCTGAGAGCTGGGCGGACAAAATCTGTGCTTCTAGGAGCCCACGGGCAGGGCAGGGTGCAGCCAGTGGTGTGGGAGCATCTACGTGTTTTGAGACAGGAGCGACTTGGTGCCTGCTCGAGGGCTGGCTCACATGGCACCCCAAAGAGCTGGACAGGACCTGAACGCTGTTTTGGGGCTGCCCGTGTGCAGCCTCAGGCTCAGAAAAGCCCAACTGCATCCAGAAGTGCGGCATTACCCCGCTGCGAGAGTGGCAGCCTCATCAGGAAACAACAAAATGGCCTTGCAGGTTTCAAAAATTAGGGGATTGATGCAGTTTATACCATGCTGCTGATTCGTGAGGCCAGAAAAGAAGTTATATGGCAATTCTGGTAGATTTTGCCATTTTATTGTTAGAAATACATGTACAAAATTTATGTTTTCATTCTATAGCTGAAGGCAAAATTAATTTTTCTTTCAAGTCTCACTAATACCTTCACTCACCCTCTATCACTGCCTCAGGAGTCACCAAAGGGACAGAAGATGTATGTGTTTTATTACTTGAAACATATGGATCTACTCACATGAGTCACAACCACATCAATTAAAACAACACCACCACAAGTGAAAATCCAGCAGTCCCTAGGCATGAGTGCTGGTGCTAGCCATGTCAAGGGAGATGTCTGATTTTTGGAGAAGGTTCTGTAATTCCTTTACAGCCTGTACAGGTCTGTTTCCACCAACTATTCCTAATGGGAATGATGGAGCGGACTGGGGCTGCCTGTCCAGGCCACGCTTGCCGGTGGCTGTGGGGTGATTCACATGGTGCAATGACACTGGCACTTGCTCCCAGGACATGCAGCAACTCCGTGGGCCAGAGAACCTCTGAGCTGCATTGTCTACAGCCACAGAGTCCTGTGCTCCCCAGAGCTACTTACTTTGATTTCTACTTCTATACTATTTAAAGGAAATTATATATACGTATACATCTCAGCTAAGGCAAAAATGGCATCCAGTGATTTCCAAGCCTGCTTCTGTAGGCTAGACAATTCATGCCTGACATGACATCCATCCATGACATTTTCCTCCTATCCAACAGGCATCCTGACCTAATCCAGACCCCAACCAGACCTGTCTCAGCCAAGCAGTCCCCAGGAATCACAGACTGGAAATCACGCAAGAAGACTCTAAAACATAGTAGTTAACTCTGCTGCTAAACACTTTCACACCAATAGGCTTTCTTAAAACCTCTCATTGAAAATTTCAGGATGGTTCAGCCATCTCTCCTTTTTGAGAAAAAAAAAATATAAAAAGGCAATTTAATTTTAAACAGATTGTTTTTAGGTTACATCAGAAAACAGGTTATTGCATATTAGTCCTAACTCAGAGCCATGTATTATGCACAGACTCGATGCACGGCTCAGATCAGATTTTGTGACAGGCTGCAACAAATATAAGGGAAGAGCTTCATGCTTAAGCTGCATGGCAATACTAAGCAGCGTAAAATCAGACTACAGATGAACTCAGTGCGCCATGTAGGCAGATGCTTTTTGCCACTTGCATTTGCACAGAGCAGATGAAGATATTATGGACAGATCCTCTTATTCAGATTACACAAACTGGAAGGCTGGAATCAGTTCATTGCTTGCCTAGGATAATCAGCCAGCCACCCGTTTGATTCGTCTTTCACTTTCACATAACTAAAGGAGCTAGAAGTAAAATACAACAGGCATCTGCGAAGAGAAGATGGCACAGAGGTAAGCTTGGAGCACATTAACTATCTACTACATTACTTTTGAAAGTACACTTCCTAATGGCATCACTTTGGATGGTATGTGTGCTCAGCTAACATTTTCTCATTTCAAAGCATTGCGTTCAAACAGATACCTGGCTTACTCCTACAATGCAGTGAGATTCTTCAGGTAAGACTGGTTTCTAGAGCATTGTTTTGGTGAAATCAAGAAGTCAAGGTCTGACTCAGATTGTAGCTCCTATCACTAATTGTGAAGTCAACATTTACAACAAAAACATAAATGGAAGACAAAGGCTACCATCTCCATTCATGGATCTCATACATCTTTTGTTTGGTAAACAGTCATGAGGTGCTGTTTGTGTTGGGACCTAGAGTCTCAGCTCCAAATCTGCTCTCCTCCTATCTCCCTTAAACTTCTTGAGTTGATAGCCTAGGCAGCTCAAGATGTTTAAGGGTTACCTAGATAACCCAGGAAGAAATATCATCGTCTAGGGAGTAATCAGTATTCTCTACTCAGACAGCAAGTATTATACGTCTGAGTCTCATGAGAACATTTTGTGCCACATCTTGAAAAAGGAGATATTACTCTTGATTTGATGAAAAATGAATTGGAAATATGAGCTGTGCATGTGCTAATTTATAGCGATGAAGTTTGCATTCATTACAGTAATGAGCATTGCATAAAGCGTATAATCAACATTCATTGCAGATGTCAAGAGGAATCCAGAGACAGAGAGGAACTACGTACACTTGCCACAGTTGATCATAAACATCATAAACTTCCAACCCCCAAAAAACACAAAGCAAGAGCCAGTCCTTTTTCTCCCTACTAGTCCTCAGGGCTATTTGAGTGTATCTATCAGATTCTTGTACTAACGAGCTTAGACAGCCTTTCAACCATAGGATAAATATTACAAAAAGTGCTGTAAATATTTTTGTAGTAGAAGCACAACTGTTTCACTTCCTCCCCAGCAAAAGACAAAAGCTACAAATGTGATTACATTCAGTTGGTAACTGGAGGATCCAAGCAGATAACTAATTAAATCCTTTTGTGTAGAGCAAGATGTTTCTCTAACATCACATTAGAAATTAGAAGCAAGTAATGGAAGGAAAAGGTCAGAGTTTAAAAAATCCTCATCTGAAATAAAGTTAAAACACCAGAAAACACCATCCACAGTTCGCAAAATCAAAGCAAGGCAGGCAATAGTGAAATGGTATCTATTATGTCAAAAGAAACACAAACCATCTTGTCAAAGAGGTGAAAGAAGGTAAGTGGAGGTTTGCTTGATTTCATGCCCATGTGGAGCAGTAAGAAGGAAAGAACAGTGGATACGCACCAATGTTACTATGAGTAAATGTTCTCTAGACATCTACACTGGAAGTAGTTCTTACCTTCTGGTAACCTGGGGTTAGCGTGAATAGAGTTGGGGTCCCCATCTTCTTCGGGATGGTAGCGATAAAGCGTCTGTGACTGCTTTTGGGATGACTGACTACGGTCTTCCTTTAGAGCAACAGGAGGAGAGGTTGTTGCGCTGAACTTTACCTTGGGGAAAGCATTTCCCTCATGCATTTCATGGGAAGATTTTGACCAACTCGGCTCCGTTAAATTCACCTCTTTAAAGCCTACATACATGTTGTTCTCTGGGTCTTCTTTTCTGGCATGCTTTTTTATTTTAGAGTGGGGGACTCTTTCTTGCTCATGCCTCTCTTTATCCCCTTGCTTCCCCTTTGGTCTCCTCTCCAATTCCTCCAGGTGCTTGGGTGTCTCAGTGGTGGCCGTTGTGTGCTCTGGAGGAGCACTGGTGGTTACCGGTGCTTCCTTATGCGTCACTTGCTGGAGGGATGCTGCAGTGGTGCGAGGCACCCTCTTTCGCTCACTTCTTTCTGTGGCACTGCGCATTTCAGAGGGGACCATAGCCACTGGTGTGGTGAGTGGCACAGCCATTTCCTCGGTGTATGGATCGGCTGGAGCCAAAGCTGAAGGAGCAATGCTGGCTGGTAGGTAGTCATAATCCTCGCTTTGCTCTTGGCTGATGCTCTCTTGCTCTAGGTGGGATGAATAACTCCTGTATTTTTTTGGAGACTCCACCTGGGTGTTGTCTCCTTCTGGTGCCTCCTGGTCGTAGCTGTACGGATCATCGTAGTGCCTCTCTGGTTCGCTATCTTCAGCATCTATTGGACTTGCAGTGTTTAAGGCAAAAGCGTTACAGTCTGGAAGCTGGTAGCACATCAGCTCGCCACCAGCGTTTGGGCAATGGCAAACCTTGCAGGGGGGCATGTGGAAAGTGTGCCCCGCTACGTACTTCTGGCCCTCGTGGAGGCAACCTATTCTCCCACACTGAGGACAGCCATCAGCTGGCACCACCGCATCAATGCAGTTTGGGGGCAGCTCCGGGCACAGCATGAACTGGCAGCTGATCTTGCCTCCTCCCTTAGGGCACGAGCACTCAGTGCTTCCAAAGTCCACAAAGTAAGACTGCCCTTCGGGTACTTTGCCATTGATAAAGCCCACGTTGACGCAGTCATAGTACTGGTAGCCTTCGCATGTGCAACCGTGCTGCAGACATGTGGCACAGCACTCACGCGGCTCCAGCACGTCCTCGATGCAGTTGTCCAGGGGCTGACACTCCACACCCGTGCAGTCCCTCTGCGCACAGGAAATGCCGGTCCACAGCAGTACAAGGAAGATGGCATTCAAACAGCTCAGCTGCCAGCTCTGGTATCTATCCATAGTCTTCCCAAACAAATATAGCTTCACTCCAAACTTGCACATTTAATGTTTTTGGTTTTTTTTCCTAGAAGGCTGTAGATTCAGCTCTGAATCTTCCGTGTTTTCCCGAGTTACCTTTTCTCATAGATCCTAGAGTTATGAAAGAAAACTCTGTTAAAGACTATACTCAGCACATATCCTGTTAAACATTAGAGGTCTTTAAAAGTTGGGACAAAATCCAACATCTGGAAACCTAAGTACAAAATTAATCATAATGTCTTCCAAGCATTGTAGGCACTAAGTTTGGAGTTGCCTGCTCCCCCCCCCCTCCCCGTTTCTGAAAAAGAAAGAAAGAAAGAAAAAAAAAAAAGGTTGTGACTGCTCTCTCTTGAATCTGTTCATAAAATGTAGATATATTTCAAATTTTAAAAGGCCTTTATACTTCAATGGCTTTTTGTTAATCTTTCTAGCTAAAAAGAGAAAGATTTTTTGGCAGATAAGAAGTAAATACACAGTTCTTCCTCTGCAGATGTAAGTTTAAGATAATTATTCTTTATGTTTTAATTACAAAGACCCAAACCTTAAAGATCTTTCTTTAGACAAAACTTAGCCTTGAGACGTGAGAATTTGTCTGTACACATCCTAACTCAAAATAAGAGGAGTTTTTTTTCTGCCTCCTTCCCCAACGTAGCAATCTTTTGCACTTCGGTCTTCAGCATTAACAGTCATTTTTTTGCCCCAGCAGTGCTAAAATAGAACTTCTTTGTATATTGCGGTTACTGTGTGGTTAAACATCGTATTAGCTATCCTGTAATACATATTAGAGGCCGGATCCTCAGCTCACAGAAGTTGGCACAGCTCCACAGCAGGCCTGTAGCGCACAGAGGGATCCACTCTGACTTCACTAGAGTTACAACTGTATATCCAGTGGAGGTTTACACCAACTGAAGATACGCCACTAATAGTTTATAGTGAATTACTACACTATGAACAGAATATATAGGTATATATACAAAAGAATTCGCGTAATAACACTTTGTTAAAATGCATTGAGGAAAATAAAAGTTGCTTGCTTTTTAATTACGAAATCCCTTGACCATAGAAAAGTTTAAAAGTAAATCAGCTGTTGTCCTTTAGATCGAAAGCATGCTCAAAAAGCTACACAATCAACATGGAAAAGTAGTTAAAACAGAAAAATGTTTGCCTATAGAATTTTATAGAATTAGCGATCTGATTATTTTTCCAGAACCCCTCCCATTATCAAAAAAATAAAGACCCTAACACATTTATCTAGGGGGTAAAATGTAGTCACATCACCAAGAACAATAAACCACACACGCAACAGGAATCCTGCCAGAGAATTCATTCAGAAAGATTACTTCTCCCATTCAAACTGGGCTTCCAACGAGTCTGCTTCGGCACTGCTGGAAAGCGGCCAGGCCGTGGGAAAAGCGTGCCTGTTCTGATAAGATACGGACAAACTGTGCTAAGAATTTCCACAGTTCTGCCCTGGAATTTGAATTACTTCAGTACGTTGTACAGAGATATAATTCTTACAAACGTAGGTTTTCTACTACTAATTTGAGTACATTAGTTGAGTGTGCTAAAGGATACCGATTGAAGGAAAAAAAAATAAATTGTCAGAAAGTATAATAATGGCTTGGAAGAATCTCACTTTTTCAGAACTGCTCTCAAAACTAGGATATTTTGTACGAAGGAGAATTTTCAATATGTGATGCTAGAAGTAATTCTTCAGAACCCAGCCTGGGAATTAATAATTTATCCTACTTTCAGCAGCTTTTCCAGGTAATCCAAATTTGTAATTATTACACAGCATTAGCTGGGAAATAATGAAAGGAAGGACAATTAAAGATAAGCTGCTTCTGTAAGGGTCCCACAGCAGGATTTTGTCACCGTCCCCTCCCATTGGTACCTCCTGGCTTTAATGCTTCAGCACATGTAAGTCCCTTGGTCAAACTCTATGCTTGCCAGAGCACTGCTGGTGGCTGCTGAGCACTGCCCTTGCCCACGCCTCCCTCTTCCACTTCGGTGCCTCCCAGGCTCAGAAAGCCCCCGGACAGCAATATGGGCTGTTTGGGTGTCACAGCCCCAGGTCTGGCCAGCCTCTGTGTGCACAGCATTGCCTTGGTAATCAGCACCTGTGGGCCACGTAAAGGGCACCCACTTCATATCCAAACAGCAGCTGCCCACAGTCAAGTTCTGCTGTCCTGGTGCAGCACAGACCATTGGGTAAATGTGATAATGGGAGGAGGACACCCCGTGAACAGCGTTTGCCTGCCCTGCTTGTGCGTTCAGGTTTCCCAAAACAAGAACTCGCTTCTCAGGCATAAACTTGAACTCCCAGCAAGAAACCCCCAAATTACCTCGTATCCCGAAGCAAGAAGCAGAAAGGCAGTCACACTTTATAACTAGCATGTCTAGAAGTTCATGCACAGCTGAGAGTTTATCGTGGGACAGTCCTGTTTTCGTGAAAGGAGCTGCTCGACTGCCCTGCCCTGTACGGTTACCTCCTCCCCTCCTCATCTGCACCCTCTTTCTGTCCAAGGGTTTGTTTGCTCATCCAGGTCACCTCCAGTTTTCCCTCTGTTCCTCTCCTTGCTCCTCTGCCTCTCGCCCACGGAGAGCTCGTGCCCCCTGTCCCACGAGCCCTGTCCCTGCTCCCCGCCTCTCACACTTTCTGCTCAATGCCTTACTCAGTCCCTCTGTAGCCTTTCTCTTTTGATCATTTCCACATCCCTCAGCATTTGGCTTCTCAAGCTACCAACCTCAAACTGATAAGGATGAAATCCTTATATACCCTTTTTCTGTCAGTAACACCACAATCTTCCCTATCCTCAGGCTCACTTTCCTTCATCAGAGGCACCTGGTTTCTGGTGTAGTGATTCCAACAAAAGTATCTCTTTTTATTCCTTTAAACCATTGCATTTTCCCCGTGCTTTTCTCCATCTGTTCCCCACACCCATCGCTCCCCCCCACCCCACCACCAACCCATAAACTTGCATATCAAAGAAACAGTCTCTACTTCAGGCACACAGAAAAAACAGCTTTGAGTGAAGCGCACAGACACGGCTATTGAGCCCCACTGAGAAAACGCATCCCTCCAAACAGAGTGTGTGTGCTCTTGCCAGCCCACGCAGCTGATGTGCAACTGCCTCTGGATCTATGCCCTTCCCCAGTGCTGAAATGATGCTCTGGAGACAGCTGCTAATTACTTGGTAATGTCATCAAAAGCGGGAGCTGTGAAATAAAGGTGTCTATACCAAGAGGGTAAAAAATGCACTCTCTCTGGAGGATAGGGGAATTTAATATCAGCAGATATTATTGCAATAATTTGTTTCCATTAACTATTTTAATGCTTTCTTTAGTGTCCTTTTACACAACTGGGACAATACGCAAGGGCTTCAGCTAAATAGGAATTGTGTCTTTTTACTCTCAACTCTGTCCTTTCCCCACTCTTATCAATGTCATTGACTTTTGCTGCTCAGTTGGGTGAGATGTCACAGCAAATTAAGCCCTTCACACCTAAAATAAAGGTCTTTCAAAGTCTCTGTTGAAAGCTTTACAGAGCTCTACAGCAAGGTAACCCCAGTGTCAGCCCAGTCCTTGTGCACTGCTTCATGACCCAGAAGGCTTCAATCTGTGTCCTTTGTGGAGTTTCCTAACCTGCTGTGCTGTATCTCCCGTTCTCCTCTGGTTCAGGTGCTGACCCTATTGGCTTTAGTGGGTCATACTGGGCCACTATTAAAGTAGCTGTTGCCAGCCATGTGTGCACAGTGCGTCCTGAGAAAGCCCATGCAAGGAAGGGTCAATGCTCTGGATTAGGACTAAGTCCCCCGAAGTCAACAGAAGTAAACCTGAGAGGTAAATCAGCAGTAAATAGAGGATGGTCAGACCACAAAAGAGTTCATTATTCCTCAGTTCCTTCTTTAAAAACAATTCCTAGGAAAGGCAAAGCAAAGACACTTTATGGAAAACCAGCTTAAGAAAGTAAAAGTCCCAATGAACATGAATTACAGGCGCACATCTTCAAGGAAAAGGAAAGGAGAATGGTTCACATTGCAGATGAAACCAGTATCTATGCGACAGGACATCCAAGGCTAACAGCAGCAACCATCAAAATTATAACTAGCGCTGGCTGAAAAACATCATATTCCTGTCTCCTGGCAGGGGAAGCGGGTAGAACAAAACAAGATTTCAAAATGCTTACTTCAATTCAGTTTGGGGCCAAAAAGTTATAAATTCTGACATTTTTGCAAAACAATATACTCGGAGTAATTTTCTTCAATCAAAGCCATAACATAAAGTCGAAAGGAAGAATGTTGACTTGATTAAAACAGTTCAGCTGTATTACTTGAAAATGTTGATGAAACCAGTGTGTTCCCACAGAAGATCTACACATTTTAAACGTGCAACTTCTTTAAATTAAGAGGAGTATTTTATTGGGAGAGTCTTTTTCCAGATGTTTTAACTTCAGCGCTGAACCAGAAAGCTTATTCTAGGTAAGCAGAGGTGACAGGAGAGACTTTCCTTCAAAGACTTCACACAAACACCATCTTTCTGTGTGAAGGTTGCCCCAGAGATGGCAGAATAACTGCAGAAGGTGTGCACATGTGGAAGAGATACTGCAGGATCAAGAGCATTCTTTCAAATGTTCACTGAATAAAAAGAGGCAGCCACTTATAAACAAAAAGCAATAAATAGAATAAATTCAGCCCACTGCAGAGGACAACACCTGCATGAGAACCCACTGCCTTCCAGCTTTGAAGACGTACCTGCGATTTAACCAGATGCAGATCCCTGCAAACAGGTTTAGATAGAACAGTTCTTTTCCCTATCCTACCTCTCAATTCCTCACTAAATTGCCTTTTGCAAGCATGGTAAAAATAGAAAAGCTGTTTCGATATAGGTCTTCTCCTTCAGAACAGTGTGCAGGGCCAGATGCAAGCCTGATGCGAAACTGGAAGGCGGCAGACAGCTGTGTGATCCCTCCTGTGCCAGGTACTGGGAGCACACTCCCTGCAGGGTTCGTCACTTAGTTTCTCCATCAGTCTACACCCAGGTTTCATGCATACAAAGACCGAAGTCTGTCCATGCACTAAGCTGCTGGAAAGCAAATGCAGCAGTGGCACTCACCACCTGCGCACAAAGCAAGTTCACCAACCCACAGAGCTGCTATGAACGGTTCTCCTGGTCTCCCAGTGCTACCCAGTCCAAACTGGCTCTCTGGGCTCAGGCTGTGCGTGATCAGGGACCAAACATAGCCCTGGTCTGCGATGTTGAATCTCTACCACGTTGGGAAAGCATTGCAAAAAGCACAATAGTAGGCTGAAGTGCATGTGCACAGCCACGCTGAGCAACAAGGCTAACAGATTTCACCAGTCTGTGTATTTTAGCACTTCTCCCCAGCCAGACCTCTCTGGTCTGCTACAGCTGCCAGCCGCTCTTAAATGGCTGCGGTCATAGTTTAGACTAAAGGAGGAAGAAGGGAGGGGACGGAAGGAAATATCAATTTAAAAACAATCCCTTTTAAATGCAAGAGAAAATGGAAATTTGTGAGAGATCTTTTTTGTATGAAAAACACAAAACCCCCTAAACTGGGTAACTCCTGACTCGGCTGTGCCAGCCAGTGGATTAGCTCTTCCTTTCACACCCTCTCAATCCGGAAACTTGTGATCTCACCAGCCGCTGGAAGGGATTGCAGCTGGCTGCTCCCAGCCCATCTCTCGAGCAGAGGTAACCAGACAGATGAATGAAAAGTGGAGAAGGGTTTCCTTTACTGCTCTTATGCAATATACAGTGCACAGAGCCAGTCATTGCTGCCTCCTAATTAACGAAAGTGGAGATGAGCTGAAGCCGGCCTTCTCATTCGGGGCACCTGGGTTGGGGAGAAAGAGAAGAGAGGCAGGATAAACCCCAGCATAAATCCAAATTCAATGAGCTGCTTTTTCTTATCGAAAGTAAAGCACGAGATGCTTAGTCACTTCAGTGTTGTCAACACTCCAGTTCTTGGCAAAATCAGCCTGTTTTCAGAAGTCATAGCTTTTGCAGACGGTTTTCCTCAGCTTTATTTTCAATAAGAAATCAGTCACCGTTAACCCCCTTTTCAGGGAAAAGCTTAAAAAAATGGACATTTGGGAGTCTGGAGGATCATTACTTAATTCAACAGAGAACTCAAGAGTGGGACAAACAAGGAGCAAGAATTACGGGATCAAAACTCACGCCGTTTCCCAAGAGCGGCTCCGGTAAGACCTCCCTTCCCAGCAGAAGCGCCCCTGGGCAGAGATGCTCCCAACACTCTCCAGGACATTCCCCACACTCAAATCCAAACAGGAACCTGACACGCTGCAGTAATGGAAAAGCATCACCCGAGGTATTTCAGCTGAAGTAGCCAAGCATTAGCAATAGTGACCAGGCAGCTCTGGGACGTATTCTTCCAGAATACGCAGCTTTTGAAGCCATTTTTGAAGTCCTGGAGGGTGAAGGCAGCCTTTTTCCAAGTGAATGACAGGACAGAGCTGAGGAGGGGAGAATCATGTCTTGGGTCTATTGTGTCAGTCCTCCCCCTCGCCCCAGACCAGCCCAAAACATCAGGGCAGGTACTTGGCTCACTGAAGACTGAAATTCTATGTCATTGGGAGTCACAACTGCAGCAGATCTAAAGTGACTCAGTGGGAGGATGGCAGCTGCAGAGGAGCGAGAGAAACGACTCACATGGGGGAAAGGAGGTGAAGAGAAATGCCGTCCCGCCCAGTGCATGTGGCTGGTCCTTGTCCCAGCTCTGAGACGCTGGCAGTGGCGACCTCAGCAAAGGCACTGTGCGTGGACAGGGGGACTAGAGCAGCTGAAACATGCCAAGTTTGCTGCCACAGAGCCTGACAAACCAACTAAGATTCCATTTCCCTCAGGGCGATGCAAGTACGGTGTCCACGCACAGGAGACTCAGCTTGTACTTGCAGCAGGGCCAAGGTCATGCAGCTCTGCTGCAGAAGGAGCCTAACTCTTTCTTTTTGGTGAAAATGAACGTGTTTGTTATTGATACACTTTTTCTTTTCTTATTTTTTTTTACATCACCAAATTTCAGGTGACTATATACGCACCTCAAAACCACAATTAAGTAATCCAGCTATTTCCACGACAGCCAAAAAAATCTGGGAAAAGATTAAAGCAAACTCAGCAACAGCCATTCAAAAACGTTTCCCAAGGCACAGCCAACAAAAACTTGTCAAAGCTCATAAGTTATGAACTAATTTGCACAGAGAGCTCTTTTGGCAGCAGGCAGGCAGAGCGTGTCCCTCAGCCCCCCAGCACCTCAAGCAGCCGCGCACACGTGGAGACAGCCTCAGGAGATGTGGCAGCACAGCTCCAGTGACGGCCATGCCCCAGGTGCCATCGCCAGCACCAGTTCAACGCTCTGGGCTCAGACAAACGCTGTAAACACCAGAAGCTGCTCTGATGAGTGAAGGAAAGAATTTTTTTCTCATTTAATTGAAGAGCTGCACTCCTCCCTTCCCTCTCAGGAAGAAACAAATCCCAAGTTTCCATGATGCTCCTCATTATTTAGGTACTTTTTGTGGGAAACCATAAGCAACTCAAGCAGAACACACCCCTGTACAGTCTCAGAACCATGCTCCTCAAAAAGCATCCTTTCAAGGTCCTGGATTACATTTCTCTCTCTCCTCCTTCCTTTCCCTAATCTTCCTCCTGGATACTCCAGACCTCTGCCCCTTCCCAGGGTTTCACCAAGCTCGCATATTTGCAGGGCTGCTGCTGACTCTCACCAAGGGAAAAACCAGCTGCGACCTCAAGGACAGTGGCATGCCAAATCTGAGCATCTCATTTCCACTCCCTCTGTGATCCCCTCTCCCCATTTCTTCTTTCCTCAATGAAATGACTACAATACTACTTCGAACTTTCTGTAAGCAGCAGATTCAAGCTTTGGGTTTGTTTGTTTTCTTAATCCAGTCTTCTATTATGCACGAGTCCTGCCAGCACTTTGAACCTCACTGCCCTAAGCAGATCTTCTCCTGTTGTTGGGAAACATGTTGGTTGGAGCATCTGGGCATTAAAGAGAAGCACATCTGGATACTATCTACCTATTTCAGGCAGCGCTTATGGAACTGCTGAAAATGAAAACTTCCCCACCCCCACTCTAAAATACAAATTAGGCAAAATAAAGCCTACTATTAACAGACAGCTTAGCAAGTGGCCTTTCCTGCCCTGTGCACTGCCATGTGCCAATTTAGAAATAATTAACAACTGTTTTCATTGAGGGAAGACTGAAGGGAACCACAACACATTTTTCCAGAGTCTACCTGTGAGGCAAAACTGCTTACCAGCCAGAGGAGTGGCGGTTCCTCCATCACCTGAATTTCAACCTCAGAACAGAAGAATTTGATTTGAGACTCTCCAGAGTGACTCAGAGGGGTTTGCTTCAGTCTGCCAATTAATTCCAAATGAGTGTCAAAACAAAATGTCAATACAGTAATTTTGTAGTAAATAGTTTTTCAGTAAATCTGTCCTGGCCTTGTCATTGTCATGATTAATAGTGAAATTCTATCTGCTGATGAGGTGAAAATAACACATATTGTACAGTGAACATTTTATAGTCTCTTACTAATTTGGTTGACAGTTTCTCCATGACTTTTATACAGAGCTCTGTCAACGTAACTTTTTTGATCCACAACACACAGAGCTGCTGCCTGCAATCAGGATTTCCCTAGGAGCAAGCTGTGAATCTTGACATGTTCCCCTCAAAAGGCACAATGATTTTTCACAACGTAGCGAAATCCCCAGAAGGACCGAAGATCAAACTGTTCTCCTTTATGACTCAATAGGATGCAAATCCATCCCTCGAGAGTAAATGTGCTCTCAGTAACCAACTGTAGCAACAAACCAGCTCCTTTCATTAGCTGTACTCTGCTCCACAGCTGAGAAAATACATCTTTCGCTCTCCCAGCTGCAGAACGCACCTAGCTGAGACTCGTGTGACAGTAGGTGAACTTCTGCACACCCACTGTCCTGCATGTGCTCTGGCTCTTAAATAAATAACACTCAGAGACAGCACACAAGGCCATTGCTGTCACTGTTCCATAAAGAGAACGCATTCTCTGCGCTATCCCTCTGGATTAGGTCTGGGGGGAAAACTGGAGAAGGAAGACTCCATAGCTCATTATATCTGGTGGATAAAATGCTAGCTCAAATTTACCCGTCACAAGCACACCATAGCTCCACCTTATACTTCAAGGAAATACCTCTGTCTTGAGTCACTGGCATTGCATTTTCTTTATTACAGTAACTGTTTGCCGAATTTTTCATTTACAACATTTTCAGCCCTCTGTGTAGCCCTAAGCATGTTATTACTGCTGGAATCATCCCAGATTTGCTAGTTCTGCCCTTGACAGTGATCCTGAGTTTGCTGTGCTCTAATCTGAACAGTCTTCCTGTTAGAAGGAAGGGACAAGAATAAACAGCACAAGAAGAAACAACTTTCTTAACCGCTACTTCTACCTATGAGGCTTATCTGGGGTAAGCCTGGCGTGAACCAAAACCTCTGAGCTTCACTGCAGGACAAGGTGCGTAGGATCTCTGATGCCAGAGGTCAGTCTGTGCCTGAACCTGCACACAAGAGCCATGGATACAGGATGAAATGGACGTGTAAAAAATACAAGGGTGGATGCATCTCCCAACAGAAACTGGTACCAGTATCACTAAATAGTCACCTCCTTTGCTCTGCCACCGCTTAGCCCCATTTCCTGATTTCCCAATCCTATGGTTTCTACAAGCCATGGAGGAGGAGACAGGGTGTAGAAATCAACTCCACAAAGACAGGCCGAGTTAAGGATCCAGCCTTGTAAATTTGCACTAAAAAATGTTCAGCTAATTAATCTGGTTGAGTATCTGCCCAGATATTCTTTGGTAGGAAGAAGAGGAACTCAAATTTATTTCAGCACTCGCATACATGTCCTCTTTCCACCCACGCCGTGAGACAATGGACTGCAGACAGAGCATATCTGTAGTAAGTGGACTGGATGTACCATGAGGCATATCGCCAATTATAAATTAATGAAGTCCAGAAAAAGCAACAATGATCAATCCTCAGGAAAAAGTTTCCTCTCATATGGTGACAAAAGAAATCCCATATCAGGGTTATTACATATACCAATTAAATTCTTTAGCTAAAGCAAAAAATTATTATTTTAATGGAGGAGAAACTAGAACATTTGGTTAAAATGTTCTCACAGAAATGTTAATTACCACAGGCATTAAACAAACGGAAATCAAAGCCTACCATTTGTTGAGCACTTTGAGAAGTTTTAATGCAAAAAATGTGCTGGAAAGAAACCTGCAATTTTTCCTCATGAATGAAAGCAAATCCCTGTAAATGAAGCTACATCTATCATGCTGCTAATCAGTCAGCAGCCGCAGATGTAATCCATCAATCAAAACTGTTCCTGCACAAACTTCCCATAAAAGATAATGGAATTAATTTGGTTTGTTGGATACCAAAATGTGAAAAGATGCCTGCTCTGCTATTTCATCTCAGAGCTTATCATTCAGAGACAACAATAATGCCAGATGTAACTAATAGAAGTTACCCTTGCAACACCTCCCATCTTCCACCCCGTGTTTATTCTTCACTGATCCTCAAAGACTGTGGAGAGTTGTGCAAGAGAAGTTGAGAGCTGTGTGACTCCCAGTTTTGGAAAGTAAACTATCCTGAGCCTCACTGGCTGGGCACGAGGCTGGGGGAAGGCTTTGCCTCTTGGAGGCCAGTAAGTCCTTGAGGTGATGGGACAAGTAGGTCGGAGTCTGACACAGCCGGCACACACCCCCTGTCTGGGACCTTTCATTGTATCTCCTGTAGCATACGATTACATGAACCAAACTTGATGCTGCCCAGGAAGATGTCTAGCTCCTATAGGCAGACAGATTCAGTACTCCGCCACAGAGGATCTGAATCAATCATGCTTTGAGCCCTGTTTTTCCTTCAAAAGATGCCAAAGGCAGTAAAGCTACCTCATTTACTGAAGATTAATATCGAGAGAAGTGTTTCAGAGGAGGCATCACAGTACATGTTGGAGAAAGTCTGGTTCATTTCTTCAGTGATGAGACCTGTTCTCTTCTGGGCATCAAATTCATTTATAATCAACTTGAAATAGATTTAAAGCTATTTAAAGACCGTCATAAAATGAAGGCACTGACTGGTACTTTGAAACTCATAAAAACAAAATATCTAGTATTAATTCTTGCTGACAGGTTTCAACATAAACAGATACAGAAACATAAATACACTTATTTCTTGTACTCCCCTGGCACGTTTTTGCTTTCTAAGGAAGGTGAAAGTAGCACACAACCCTTTTGTCTGCTGCACATGCGGAACCCTGGATCCTGGACTCCTTCCATTGATTTCAGTAGCTTTGGACCAGATCCAACTTGTCCAAGGTGTAACCTTAATTTGGAGAATAATTTCCTGGAGATAGGAGACATGTTTTTTTCTGTGTATTGTACAGAATCTCAAACTGACATACTCAGCGATGACAAGCAGAGCACTTGCTATACGTCTTAATACACATGCCCTCAGATGCACGCATGTAGCGCTTGTGTTCATAATGATTTGTGGTTCTGTACCATGCTTACCCTACAAACTAGGATGATATTAGAAGAGCAAGTCTTGTTTACTTTGCAAGTTATACATTACATTTTCTGTTACCACAGGAAGCTAGTCTGGTCTGCTGTGTAAATAGGCAACCCATACTCCTGAAAATTTTAAGCTACTGATCATCAACAAATACAAGTAAACCCATGATAACTTGCAACTAAAGGCAGAACATTCAAAATTAGAAATCTCGTCAATCCAGAAACACTGATTCTACAAAATTTGTTCTAATGTTCTAAAGTTTTGTTCTAATGGGGAAACATGCTATGTTTTTTTAAGGTATCTAACATAATGGAAATTTCACTTTAATCACTGCCCAGAAAAGAATAGGTCTCATCACTGAAGAAACCAACCAGACTTCTCCAACATTTATAAGAAAAAGGCAGCCCCTTTCAAGTATACTGAAAAGTAAACTAGCCCCATATCCTTGAGTAAAGTTTTGGGGAATTGAAAACATTGATGGAAACTTCGCTTTTTATGTCAAGAAACACCCGGTTATTCCTCCAATGCCGGAGAGAGGATCCAGAGAAATCAACTGACGAGCGCACTATTTTTGCAGTAAACTATGTACATGCAGGTACTCCCACTAACATAAAGTGCTGATTGAATATATTTTATATGTTACCTTATAGAGGTGCATATAATTTAAACAACAAGAATGCTTCTTTTCCTTTCACAACATTTTGGTTTTGTTGAACACACTAACGAAGCAGTAAATTAAGTCTGATTTTCATTACAATGAACAATACTCCAAGAAGGTGGTATTGACCAGTGAGCACAGTTTCTTTGGTCTTGGTACATTAAAATATGCATATATGTGTTTTGGTCAATTTTCTCCTGGAAGGGAAGGAAGTTATTTTATTTTCCAGCTGAAGAAATCCTACAACTGTAAAGATGATTTATGCGATGGGAAAGAAATCATTAACATAACAGAAGAATGAACTGATACTCCCTCCATGCTCGTTATACACAGTCCAGCACATGACTGGCAAGAAAAATTAAGATGACAAAGTCACTAATATGCAAAAGATAAAGTATTAAAAAACAAACAAAACAAAACCAACAAGCAAACCACCAAGGAAAGTAAACCCAAATGATCAGGACCAAAACATGTTTCCTTCACAGGGAAAGGAGAGGTACTCCTGCTTTCCAGTCTGCTCTCAAATTCCTCCGTTAGTACTTCCATGAATGCAGCCTCCGAGGCCGGGCTAACGTGCAGCCAGCAGAAAGAGGCACCTGCAGAGAGCCTTCCTGTGGCATGACCCTGCCTCACCCCAGAATGATTTTAGACACTTTGGCAGCCCAGTCAGACGTTCACACCCAGCTGACTGGTTTTGGAGGCTGGGAGAGGGAAGACTTTCACCAGATTTCCAATAATATAAAGGTACTACAAGTTTGCAGAATCACTTCTAAAAGCAAGTTGCTGATACGGTGATCTTGGGTATTCACAGGACAAAGAACAAGAACATAACAAAGGGAACCATGAATCTAAATTCTCTGAAGATCACAGGTTCAGTTTAACTTCAGTTTTCTACAAGTTAACGTCATTGATGAAGCTTCCTCTACAGTCAATGAAGAGGTGGGTACAATTTCATAGGGCAACTAATATCACTCATAATCTGGTTTAGGATGGATGAATTGGCCCATAGACATGAGCTTGTCTCTATGCACCATATGGAGACCTTACATGATTAATTACCTTATTTTCAGGAAGATAAAGCTGAAGAGCCTGTGATTTTTCAATTTGCAAAGCAAAACTCTATGGCGAAGATGAATAAAACTTAGAGAATTGTAAGAAAGACAGATAAACTGAAGAGGACATTCGTTCACCAAATGTGGACCACAGAAGTTCAAAGGCCAATGAGGTGAAAGCAATCATTCCCCAGGAGGCCAGCTGGAAGAATCGCAGCAGAGCTCTGAAAAATGATGGCTTCCATCATCCTAGCAGTTCCTGGTTATTTAGAAGAATGAAGAAGGAGAGTGGGGCAACTTCTCACAATTCTGCCACTCCTGTTTGACTCGTAAGACTAACTTTTATGGAGGGTGCAAGATGTGCATCACGATGGAGATGTTCCACTTAGTTTTGTAGGGTTGGCTACGTTATACATTAATGTGATAAGGACTGTCAGGATCTGGGTCTTCATTGCTTCCACGCTATTCTTAGAGACCCAAAACTCTATAAATCCAATAAAACAGAACTTCATTGCATGGAGACAAGACGAAGACACAACCAATCTGTCTGATTACAAATGTAACATACTCTTGTTATAACCAGGCTACTGTCAGTGTAGATTGACCATGTTATATACTGACCACTGTCTTCCATGTCCTGATATATAAGATTTCCCATTTGGGATGTTTAACCAAAATAAATGTTCATCCTTAAAATAACGTTAAGTGATAACTTTCCCCGTTACCTTCCAATGCATACTATCACCTCAGCCTAGAGGCACCGGTTTTCCTTCAGCAGAGGATTTCAAGTTGTTTGACTCTACCCTGTTTATTTTGCACAAATGCTATTCCTTTCTTACAGATGGATATGATCTGCTGAAGACTTGGAACATTTTATCCCATAGCAAAACTCATTCAAAAGTACCATCTGTTCTTCCTGCAGGGGCACAGTAATGCCAGAAACTGTTTAACATCCATAAATTAAGCCCATATAATGGATAGCTCATTGTTAAAGTGAATCAAGGAATCGTTTGGAACCTGATGACAGACATTTTGCCTTAAAAATAGTATCCAATATATTATTTTTGGTTTGCTTCTTTAAAAACTTCACATAAAACATTAAACAGCAAAGGCACGTCACAATTAGACCATCTTAATGCCTGGCTTTATCCCCACTTCCATCAGTGTCAGCAGGGTCCCTTCTATTAACTTCAGCAGGGTTTGGACTGGGCCAATGGTTTAGAATAGACTCACTGAAAAACCAAATTCTGTTCTTATTTACCCTGGTACGTGTCTGTTGTATCTGTACTATATACTTCCTAAGAGAACAGAATTCAATCTTCAAGTTTGAGAGCCATTAAAATATGTCCTATTTTATAGATGTTACACTAATATATTACACTCACACACACCCACACACACATACAACATACACACACACCCCCACACCCCCTGCTTCACTTACTGGTAAGAAACCCTAGCCAGAAATGAACGGCCATTTGCTGTTCCCTTCTACGTCCAAACGCTAAGACATGCAAAAGTTTAATCAATAAAAACGCTGGACATAAAATCCTGCTATGAGTATGTATCAATTGAGTCAACATTAAAGCAGCCTTCAGTTGCCATTCATACAGAGAAACCGCAGATTAAAAAAGAAAAAAAAAGAAAAAAGTCTACAACAAAAAAGTAAAACGCACAAAAGAAATCAATATTCCTTAATTGGAAAAAAATGGCACTATAAAATCCTCCACCCAATCCTGGGACTCAAGTGGCACTCTGCCCGGTTCTCTGGGCTTCCTGGGGACAAGCAGTCCTCCCTAACATGCAACTCTTGTCACACGCGCCGGGAGCTGCGTGTGAGCTGTGCTCCGGCAGCTCAATGCAAAACTTAGACTTCTTCACTCAGAAAACTACTATATACCGGAGCGTTTCAAAACCTGTTAGTGAAACAGAGAAGCAGATGACACTTACACGGTCTAAGGGATAACAATTACCATCTAAAAATTGAGCTATTTAAGCCCATGAAGTCGTTATTAAAGACTATGTATGTAAGCGTATACAGTTATTATAATCTCTTCGTGAAGCTCTCATATTGCTATAATAAAATTCGCAGAAGGAAAGCACTTTTAGCCCAAGCATTACTATTCCCAGAGACAATGCAGATATTTTTCCATCACATCAGATCCTGGATGGTGGGGGAAGGGCAGGAGCTGCGGGGAGGGGGAAATGCAACTTGAGAAGTGGTAACTGTGTCAAAATCTAAATTACTTGGAGATATTTTGCAGCACAATCATCCTTTATGCTTGTGCAGCTCGGCTCATATGGCTCACATTCAGCCTGTCACACTGAATCATTGCTACTTCTTGACTTACATTAATGAAAACAAACCTAACTTTTCGCTTCACTATGTGAGGTAAAATGCTCTCTGAATTCTCAGTCAAAAGGCCAGAAGCGGCATTAAAAATAATTGTTTTTTTAAGAAGCTCACTTCTGAGGAGCAGAAAAAAAAAAGGTCCACAAAGAACTGACTAACAGCACAAACACATGTGTTGCTTATGGAGTATTTTGAAAAAAAATCCGTACTGCAAAAAGCTTTGTCCACGAGCAGGGTAGACACAGCTTCAGCAGTCTTAACTAACAAAGCAAATCTGCCCCTATCTGCAAAAGTCTTTAAACGGCAGCAAACAAGATATTTAACAAGAGTTTTAGAGTCTGATCAACAGTTAGAAAGTAAATCTAGCAACAAAATACAAAATCAAAGAGAAACACAGCCAGATAGAATCTTTGCAACCACCAGAACACAAGGCACAAAGCAAAGCCAGCACTCAAACAAAGTTATTTTACACTTCTCCCAGTAAATTTGCAACAAGCATCCAGTTAGGAAGGATTTCTGCTGACCTGTGGATGTGCAGCAATGTAGATGCAGTGAGTTTTCCTATCACCTTTTGTTCCCAGCCATGTCAGCTGTGCTCTGCTCCAAGTGCTGCTCACACTCCCAAATCCTCACTTCCAGCTCTATCTTAGGAACTGCCCAGATTTTGTAGTGTAATCTGAGCAGGGAAGTACCATGTGCCTATGATATGGTTAATTCACTTTTTACCCCCTGCAATGCCTAAGGAAGCTGCTTCTCATTTCAAAGCTGTGCCTGCCACTGCCTGACCCAGGTACAGGCAGGGCAGCGCTGGGGCTGCCTCCTCCACCCAAACGGGGCGGTTAATCAGCTCGTTCCACCTACCAAACCCTGGGATGGGGGATTCACTGGGCTGCTGAGACCCTTGCTCCCTTTCCCTGGAGTGCCCAGCGCAGAGGGGACCACAGACCCCAGACCAAAGGGAGCCAGCTCCCCTTGCTCAGAGCAATCACCACGGTGCTGGGGCCATTGCCATCCCCATGGCCAATACCAAGGCTCTCCACAGAGATGGCTCTGGGAAGGCCCAGTGAGGCCCCCTGAGACCCAACGAAGCCCCCTGAGACCCAACAAAGCCTGGGCATCTGGTCTGGATCTTTGGTAACAAAGACATTACATGGGGTGTGCTGCAAGACTCTCATCCATTCCTTTCCAATGTTGCCATCAGCTAAGCAAGAAACAATCTCAGTTTCTTCTGTTAACAGAAGAAAGCTTTCTACTACAAAGAAAAAAAAAGCACCTCCAAACTTTCTTCTATTAATTCTTCTGTTAATATTATTCTGTTGTTATTGAACTATTTCTACTTTGTATTTGCAACCACCATCATGCTTAATGATGAGAATACTACACTTCAGAGAGGAAGGAAATGCCTCTTCTTCACAAATTCTGCACAGGGAAAAGTTAAACCAGTTGTGAAGCTGCCAAACACGCATACACCAGAGAAGGCACAGAGAAGGAGGGGTAGAGTAGTCCTCAAGTCCTGTCACTCCTACTCCTCCAGCCCCAACCACACCATCAGGTCCTAAGTGTCGCACACCAAAACCCAGTTGATGAACAACTAGTCCTGGTCTGGTGTAGGCTTTTCCTGAGCGTTTAGGTCTTGAAAAGGGTAAAGTGCAAACCATCAATGGTTGTGCTATTCTCCAACTTTCTTGAAAACAAATTCGATGTAATCCCAATGTCAATATTGTCAATGTCTCAAACACTGCTAAATCAAATTGCACAGAGGGGCTGAAGGAGACCCACTTGGCAAAGAAAGGGGAGGTTTCTCTTCCTCTCTCTGCCAACCCTGGGTAGATGGCAGGAGCAGCTTTTAAACAGCTGAGAAAGAGCCCCTAAAAGAGATTAAAGGGGAGCAACAGTCAGGGATCTTGGAAAAGGAAGGATCTTAGACACAAAGATGGCAGAAAATAGAAAAGCTTCAGGGGAACTTTAACTCCTGGCCAGAAGGCGGCAAAGCAATTTCATGTAAGGAGATTGCTTTTTAAATTGTTGGTCTTGTGAGTAACACCTGCAAATATCTTGTGTGGGATTTCTAATGATTGTATTATGTATCTGTGGAGTTTCCCTTTCTTTAAACACTAGACCTTTGGATAAACCAGTTTATTCTAAAGCAAAGGTGCTAGCTGTATCTCCCCTGTTGCATAATTAGCTAAAACCTATTATGTTTGAAATCAGCACATGCATAAGGTAAAACTAGAAATCACTAGAAATATATAGGACTATTTCAGAGAAAAAGACACATTCCTCAATGATGAATTCAAGATCTCAGCTTGGAAATTTGATCTTGATCGGTTATAATCACGATTGCTTGCAAAAAAAGTAACAAAAAGGAAGTGAAGTGATCTCAAAGGTTAGGAATTATGGCCAACAGACATCTGGCTGTCTGCATTTATGTCCACACCTTGTACCTCTGCCAGGCACAGGCAACATCTCCGTTGCACCCTGGAGGTCTGTGGTCCTCACCCCATTGACATGGGACTCTACGCTCCCCCATCCCCGATTCCTGATGGTGTCCCTCTGATTTCCATGCACCCCAAGCCTCCCAGGTCAGGGCCAGGCGGCGAGGGCTACGCAGCCAGGGCAGGTCACAGCTCCCTGCAGGAAGCCAGCTCTTCGCTGCTTAATTTCATTAGCCTGTAGAACAGGCTGTAATTTGCTGAAATGATGATTAATCAAATCTTATTTTTTCTCTAAGGCAGTTAATGAACAGCCAATTAAGTGTCTCAGTAATTCTGAAATAACAAAGGAATACAAAAGTGACAACTAGCAGCTACTTAACAGCGCAAGCTAGCACCACAGTAAAAGCCAGTCCGGCCGAAAGGGCAGAAGATACGTGACTAGAACGTCCTTTCACCCTCATCATCCCAAAGCCAACCTTTTTTTTATGCTTCAGACAGTCCCTTAGAGCTCAGAGGCCCTGTACTGAGCACTGCACAGGCACTGAGTGTGCCAAGTGCGGGTGCATCACCACCACCCCCCCCCACTGCTTGCTCCCAGGGCTTTGCTTTTTCATCCTGCACCCCGGGCTGCAGACACCCCCCTTCCCAGCTGCAGCTCTGCAAAGGCAACTGACCACTGCCTGCAGCCCATCCCCTGTGCCCATTGCTGCTCCTCAGGCCTGCAAATGGTGAGGAGGAGCAGGGAGCACAGGCAGGGGACAGGTAGCTCTGGAAAAGAGGGCAGTACACTGCTGTGGCAGCCCAACATCCTGCTGGAAGAGCCCGGGTGTCCGCAGCCTCCAAGTTCAGAAGGGCAGCGACTCTATCTTGCGGTTCAGTTCATATCTTTTCCAGACTCCAAACAAATCCATGAAAGCTTAATTTTGATCATATAAATCAGGGTAAGATGAAGATATATAAACACAACTTAGTACAGTACCCAAAAAGCAAGGAATGACAGTTTTAAAAGAATCCATAATCTTGTTTTTTTGAAGTATTTCTTCAGTGGGAATTGTGCTGGAGCAAAGAATGCAAAACTTACAAGCTTCCAAGAGGGGGTCATGTGAAATTACTCTATTTCGAGATTTTCCAAATCACTAACATTTCGATTCTAAATGCATTTGTAAGAATCTGCCAACAAACAATTTGTCACTATCAAAAGAGGCAATTTTTTGCAGTTTGTAACTGTCAGGCTTAAAGAAAAAGATTTAGTAGAGAACTTATGCCATGTCTGCAGAAACTTCTGCAATCAACAGTGACATTGCAGATTTTTTCAAATAAAAACCGAATCCCTCAGAAAAGAACAAAGAACATCCTTTGTTTCAAACAAAGAATTTCAGGAGAAACCACAAAATGTTCAAGCAAAACATTAAACATTTGGTTTTCCACCCATTTTGCCAGGAGTCTAAGTTTTCCCATAGTTCTAATATCAGTGTCAGTAAGGAGGGGAGGTAGGTCAGATGGCCTACACCCTGCAACTTAAAATCTGTGCTAATTGACTGAGGACAAAAACAGGATGCAATCTGCAGAAAGCAATTTTCTTCGTTAACATAGCTTTTCTTTTAATGAGGAAACAAGACCTACTTAATTTATCCATCAGGAAAAAAAACACCATTGAAAAAAAACGAGAAGTTGTTACTAGCATTATTACACAAATCCTGGTCTCTGCTCCTGCCGCCGTGCTTGCTGCAAACACCTAGCTCTGCTTCCCATCCCAGTGACTAATATGAACGTCACGCGCTTTGCACTCCCAGGGCTAGGGCCCAAGCATAAGGATGCTGCTGATGGCAGATGTTACTTAGTCTCTTTAAATGAGTTTTCGAAAAGCGGACTTAAAAAGAAATGGAAAACATTTCATTTTAAACCCAGTGGAGACTACTTCATTTTCAAACACACACATGCTTGCCTGACACACTTCACTGCCTATTTTAGTGCTTTTTTTTCCAGCACAAAGATGTCACGCAATCGTGGCAGCACCTGGAACCTTAGTTGCATGTTATGAGTACCACAGTGCCCAGCACTGTGCTATTTCCAGCCTCAGACCAGGCAACCACAAACTACAGAAATGCAACCAAGAATTAGAATTAAATATGTGCTAATTTATTTTTTTCACTCTTTACAGAAGGAGAGATTTTAGTAAATATAAGTATATACCAGTGAGTTTCCTTTTTTATTATTAGCATCTTAGTTCATTTTATTTAAATGTAGGAATAAGTGTGATACACTCAAGCTAACATGTTTTCCCAGACTGGAGAGACATTATTACATGTTCATGTCCTTTTACACATCCTAAATATTCAGACACTTGCAACACCCCAGGGTATCGCGTAGTATGTCAACCCTTTGAGAAGAATGCAAAAGTCGTAATAAAAATGAAGAGAGATTGCTTATCACACACTCTTGCTATTAATGTCTGCATTTCAGAAAAAAACCCGAATTATTACAAACATTTTCCACAGGACATATCATTATGGATATGCAACAAGCCATGCCAGGAACCAAACGGCAGGTCAGAAGGCAGGCTGCATTTTTTGCTTTTGCTCTAAAGGCAAACTGTTACGTTTCAGAGCGCGCTGCAGTTCCTCTTACTGAGCAGATCCATTTATGCTATTTACCAATTCGGAACTGAGGGGTAATCCCCCAAATCAATCTGCTCTCTACAGTATCACATTATATCCTTTCCAAGCGGCCGTCCAAGTTTCAGACATTAATCATACCCAGTCTTTCAAGATCATCAGACAGTATGTTACATTGATTATATGACACAGCTCCATGCACGAGGCAGATTAGCTTAGAATAGGAAAACATGACATGCTACCAAATGTAAGCCTTCTGGTTATGAAAATTGAGTAAGTAAAAAATTAGCCTCAACAGACCTGGTAGAGTCACTGGGCTGCCCCAGCAGCTCAGTAAGAAAGATGTTCTCCTTCAGTGACGACTTCATTAAGCTGTTAGCGAGGCCATGGTGACTATAGCCCCTCTGAGCCGCAGCTGTGCTGGTGAGCAGACCTCCAGCTGCCTGTCCTACACCCAGCAACAGCTCAGCCCCCTTCAGATGTGACTGCTCCAGTAGCCTCTCACAGTCCTCCCTAATTCACTTCAGGAAGGAAAGAGACAAACCCCAAAGCTAGCAGGATTACCTTCAATAGTCTGATTAGTGGCTTGAGATAATCCACTTGATTTTGCCTAAAGCAATTTAGGAAGTGCTAATGTGAACAATGGAGCCAGCAGATAGGTGGACTGCTACCTCCTGCCAAGAGGCAGTGACCAGGCACAGCCGATACCAGGGGAGAAAGTCTGGTAGTGGTCAGAGCGGTGGGATATCTCCACAGACGCCCACCCTTGAGCCCAGCCTCAAGGGGTTTCACAAGGTGCAAGCCAGGTCCAATAACTCTGTCCAGTAGAGTTGCTAGCATCTTCTCTGCCAGCTCCATTAAAAGCCAGTAATGCATTCTGCAAAGCAAAACTATATTAAAAATAAAACAAAATTGGGCTTTGGTATCAAACCTAAAATCTGGCAGCCTGTTCCCAGGCAAAATCCATCATGAGTGATACATTTGTGGAGGACAGCTGGAACAAATCCATGACATTTAATGACATGGTAAAAGCAAACAACTTTAAATCATTTGAAATACTACTGTGAATATATGAAACTTTACCGCATTCACATGTTACAATAATTAATCATTTCTAAACACTTGTTTTCAATTCTTAAAAAAAAAAAATCATCATTAGCAGAAGTGATTTTTTTTTTCCCCATTCCAGCCATATATTTAAAGTAGCATTCTCCTGTGAAAAGGTTTCAGGCTACGCAACACTTCAGAGTTTTAAATGTATTCTGTCTCTCTCCTATCTAAAGATTCATGACACCAGCAAAGCAGTACTTTTCCGCCTTCCATCTTTTTCTTTTTTAAGTAACCTGTCCTCCAAAGCCCAGTGCACAGTACAGCAAAGCAGAAGTTGTTTCTATAAAACACTTCAAATGGGATTGTCACAGAAACACAGACAACAAATTGCCTTTTAGTTTAAATGGGAATTCAAATCTCATAGGCACCCACTCAATCTCTGTCCATGCATGCATATCTAGTACCATCCCAAATGGTTCACAAAGCCTCAGGTAAAAGAACAGGTCTGTCCTTCCATGGGTAAAATAGCTGTTCTGTCTGAACCACACAGACACCCTTAAGGAGTTCAGCTGGTCCCACTCCTGATGGCTGCCGCAGAGGACCAGTGACCTGTGAAATTTCCCAGAAAGAACTGTTAATGGGACCTGAGCTAAGAACTGGGGGATAGGTGCCAAGCTGAAATTATTTAGGACAGCACGAACATGAGTGTAAGGGGCACATCTTAAGCTGATTCTGTCTGACAAACGTGGTTAAGTTGATACTGGACAAATGGCTCAGCTCTCATTTAAGTGAAGCCTGGGGGACACACAGACGGTCTCTCCTGGACGTGCCTACAGCAGGAGTTGGCTGAAGACCAGCAGCTGGCTGGTAGTCCCCCACCACACGTCTGGCAGGAGGGACAGAGAGAACATTCACTGCGCTAGAGCAGACTCAGCTAATTTAGTCAAAAACAAAGGTGGTTTGAGCTAACCTGGCTGACTTGGCAGTGAGGTGGATTAAGAACACCCAGAAGACCCCTTCTGCCAGCCCTGTTGGGGATATAACCTTTGCTGGTTATATTTTCTACTTCCAAAAAGTCATGTATCCATGCTTCAGGAATTGCTTTCTCTCTTTCCCTCCATCACAAGTCTAGACAAAACCACATTAAGATCCTTCTTCGACTATACATGTACAGGTGTCAGGGGTTAGCAGTTACTAAAAAGTTTCGTGGATACAGGAAAAAATGAGCTCTTTGTCTCCAAGGTGTGTTCATTGAATAGAGTCGAGTAAAAACCAGAACTGAACTAAAAAAGCTTCATGCTAAGGATCAAAAAAAAAAAAAGAAATTCCTACCAGAATAGGCAGAAAAGAGTTTAAGGTGAGAAGGGATACTTTTTAAACCTTCACTTCACAAAAAGGAGTGTGTGACATACTTTTTCATGACTTTTTCTCTCCAGGGTCCCCCGAGCCCAGACCACCTCCAGACCGCAGAAGCAGCACAGCCATCCATCGTGCCTGGGGCTGGACACGCAGCTTTACCACAGCGGGACCACCGACGCACAAGCACTTCTCACACTCCCGTCTCCACCCACGGCTCTACAATACCGGATTCCTGGCACCGGTTTGGACAGCTCGGCAGTCAGTGCCTGCCTTCATTCATAAAAATGAGACCACACTGATGAAAGCCACAGGCTCTAGTGCACCCAGCAATAAATGTGACATCTCCCAGTCAAACATTTACTTCCACAGCCGCCCCTACAGGGGAAGCCTGGAGGTCACATCTGGACAATGAAGTCAGGGTGAGTTGCATGCGTGGACCAGTGACAATGCTTAAACTTCTCCCTGATTTTGGATTCAGTCCACAGAGTTCATTAGCAAACAAGACAGACAGGAATGTATGTCTTAAAGCAGACCAGGAGATGTAATTAACACAGCTTAATTTTAATGAATAATGTATTAGGCTTGTAACCTACAAGAATGAAAAGGTAACTCAAAGGGTCTGGTCTTGCTCTAATCATGTTCAGCAGAAGGAGGAGTGGATCCAGGCCACAAGTGAGCTGCAATTTCTTCATATCTAAGGGGGATATATGTTAATTTCAACAGTTTGATTTCTTAGAAAAAGACCACAATAACGTAGGCAGGAGAAAACAAACCACTTTTTGGAAAGCCCCTTTCAGAAGTCTCTTTTAGCTCCTAATGTATATGAACACGGAATCGGAACAGGACCTCTTGGGCTGTTAAATCCAGGCCCCTGTTATTAAAGGCAACATGTCACTTCCACCAAAAAGAAAGGTTAATGTTATGCCAATGAGCTGGAAGGAAATCCAGATTTCTAATGCAAGAGAATGAGGGGAAAAGCTAAACAAAAGTGAATGCGTGAGACCATATCACTATATCGGAGCCTTAAACACATGGGCTGTTGGTACATCGAAGAGGAGATAAGAGGCAGAATAATTAAGAGTCAAGCTTCTCTCTGCCAATAGGGATCTGCAGACAACTGAGAAAAGAAACACCTCAGTACAGTTCAGCCCTGGGACAGGGGAGGAAGGTGAGCTCCCGGCAGGCACAGCCGTCTCCCTGGGTAGTGTGAGGCCACCTGAGATCACAGTTGCCCCAAATTCAAAGGCTCGTGGGAGGGGCCAGTGGCCCCCGGCATTAGCAGCAGTCTGGTTTCTTCAGGGTATGATGCTGAAAAGCCAGAAGGCAGCTGTAGGAAAGCATGTGCCCACTCTAAGTCTTTCAGCAACCACAAAAATCTCTGGATAATTTAAGGGACACTTCTGGTTTTGCCAGAAGCCATTAAATCCCACCTCTTACCCACAAACGAGGGGAAGAAACTCCCAGGCATGGAAAAATTCCCAAAGAACAGTTTGAAAGAGAAGACCAACATTGTAAACATATGTCATCTCCCGGAATAAAGGAAAGAAGGTAGCTGTGAAAGACATGGTTAGCAGTAGGCTTCCTTTGGTTTACACGGGATGCAAAATCTAAGGTCACAAGGATGACAAGGAAGGACAACCAAAGTACCTTACATGCCTGCATGGAGACCGCTGGGTTTTGAGAATTGGGAGCAGATACCAGAGACTATAGCAATGAGAGCCAGAGAAGTTCTTAGAGGTTCCAACATGCACAAAAAAGGCACAAAAAGCATAATTTTGAACACAAAGTGAAAGCAGGTCACAGCCTGGAGATGGGATGTTAATTACTGTCTGCTCCTGCGAATTCAGGGGAACAGACATCCACAGGGCTGGAGCGGTTCTGGCAGCGTGGAAATGCCCCAGCACTGTCCCTCCTGTTGTTGAGGAACTGTCCAGCAAAACAAAGTATTTCCAAAAAGTGTAATAATAGGGCTATAATGGAATATAATGTAATAATGTATATACATGTAATAACCAACCACAGAGATAGCAGTTGAGAATACGCCATCTCCTCACTGGGCTGCTGCTCTGTAGCAATCTACCACCACAGCCAAAAGGCAGCCTGGGATGTCTGGTGAGCTTCATCTTGCGCATATGCAGGAGCGAAGCTACACTGATGAGCACTTCGGTGCAGACTCCTGTGTGCTCACGGGCCTCTGGTACGTGGGTTGTTGCTCTCCATGCCTGAACGGGACAGAAAACACTGATGGCACTGGAATGTCACCTTTAATGGCACCAAGCACCGCGGGGCTCGCTGCCCATCATTGCCCCTGAAAGGCTACCTACCATATAGTGCATCAAATTGAATAAAGATGGCTTCTTCCAGCTTCAAGTAGACCAGATCTAAATTTAGCAGTATATATAATGCCACATTATAACCTAATGCAACTGAAAAGGTGCTAAAGTGGATGGACAGATGGATGGAAGGAGAAGAGTGAGAGATCTCTCCAATCACAGAAACTGATTTGAACTGAAAACATTTTTCCTAGTATTTAAATACACTGCAAGGCTAAAGTTTACCTACTATTTCTCCCAGCACAGCTTTCAAGGCAGCTTACTGCAGCATGCCCAGAGCAGCAGTCCCACAGAAGCAGAATCCCTGAGGAGTTACCAGGACCGAAGGCCTCAGCTGCTTTGCCATCGGTTTCTTGTCTTTACTGGAGAAGGTAAAGCTCCAGCCACCACACTGAATGTCATAAATCCTGCTCAGAGCCTTGCCCATGAGACAGAATACAATTAAAATAACAGGGCTGTTGAAGGATAAGGCGGCACTACAAAAGGTTTGCCAACACAGTAATGCCAATTAAAGGTGTGAGTTTTGGGTGATATTTTTACACTACCACCAGCCCTATTAATGCTGGTGTAACTGTCTTCAAAGTGATTTTGAAAGTCTCCATTTGGGAAAAGAAATAGTTAAAAGATCCTTTTTTGGCCTCTGTAGGCCCCATTCTGCCATTAGGGGAAAACCTTTCGTATTATAAAGTTTCATCTGTTCCACTAACAAGGGCATTTTTTGTCCAGAAAGCTGTATCTTTCGCAAATAATTTTACACCCATTAACCACGTACCATAAAATGTAGTTTTTCCTTGTTAAATCCCAGTCAAATCGAGTTATAAGTAAAGCCATGTTTACAGGATGTGCCCATAGCCTCCCTCTGCAACTGAAAGGACAAGGATGCCTAAAACAAAGATGTTCCACAAGGAGGAGCAGGAAAGGAGAGGATTCAGGTGTGTATGGTCTGTTAGAAAACCACAGGAACGGATACAGCCTCAAGCACCACCTCTCTACTCATCACCTATGGGTGCAAAGAAACAAAATTCAGTACTAATACATCTCAGCAATAACAAGACTTTTTCCTTCAGGCTTAGAGAAAAAAACATGGCACCAGTTAAGTTCAAAGGACCTTCCTTGCAGGTGGTACAGACCATGCGCTCAACCCCACCTCCTCTGGCCTTGCTCCCCGCGGGTGACTCAGCTCTAGGCGGACCGACCAGCTCCAGCACAAGCCTTTGAGTGACAAGAGGAAGAGATAAGGTGAGGGGAGGTGTGGGGGCAGAGAACAGGCTGCCTCTCACGCAAGCCCCCAACACGCTGTGAGCGTTTCTGCTTCCAGGGGCTGATTTCTCTACCGATCCTGCAAGCCTGGTCCCCCAAATCTCCCCAACACAGCTCCCTGCCAGGGCAGCAGCCCGTGAGTTTTCGCACCCCGCACCGCTCACTCCAAGAATCCATGCAGACCAGCAAAAACAGGCAGAAAGCGTTTCTCTTCGTTATCCCATGTACTTTCTCCTCTTCCTTTCAAACTTCCCGTTGGTTTTCGTTAAGCTCGCATGAGGCGAGCAAGCCTGCACAACTTGGAGAATGCATTTATGGAACAATTTTGCCAGATTTCCCCCCACCTCCAAATGACATTTGATTTGCAAACACTCCCACCGAACCGCAGGCTGCTCTCGCCTCCACCCAGGGAGTTGTTTTCAATAAAGCAACAGCTCTGAAACATCTACAGCAACTTTTTTTTCTTTGACAATTTGCCACTTCCAGAACGGCAACAAAAAAATTAAAAAGAAAAGGAGAAAGAGAAAACAGCGTAAGGAACCGCTTGCCTATTTGTCCCAGGAACCGGGAAAGGGCTTTGGATCGCGTCCCCCGCACCGAGGGGCTGCAGCCGCCTCCGCTCCCCCCGGACAGGCACCGGGACAGACGGGCGTCCCGGGACCTCCCGCTGGGCTCTGCGGGGCCGGCTCGGCGCTGCGCCTCCGCGGAGCGGGGCGCCGGGGGCTGATCCGCGCCCGCGCTGCCCCGCCGCGCCGCCACCGCTCGCACTTACCGCCCCGCTCCGCGCCGCGCTGCGCTGCTCCGCTCCGCGGGGGAAGGGGCAAGGGGACCCCGGGAGCCAGAGGGAGGGGCCGGAAAGCTGCGGCGGGGCTGACCGGCGGCGCGGGGGGTTTGGCTAACCTGACACCGCGGGCTGCCGCCGCACCGCGCTCCGCTCTGCACCGCGGCTGCCCGGCCTCAGCGCGGGCCGGCCGGGAGGCGAGTGCCCGCCGCCCCGGGGAGCGGGGCTGGACACGGAGAAACAATGAAATCGGCTGTTCTGTAAGGCTCACGTGGGGGAGAAAAGTCTGCATCCTAGTTCCAGGGTGTTCCAATTAAAAAGGAAAAAGTGGGGGGTGAAAGCCGAGCCCCACGCCTGCCGTGGGGCAGAGGTGCCTCACCGCCTGGGTTTGCCCAGGTTAAGCCCCCTCAGTCAATCAAAGGTGGCTTCGAAATTGTGCTAAGAAGCGCTTTTAATTTTCTTTCCATCCCACTGTTGCTTACTGAGATCTAAGCAGCCCCAAACTTACCTCGCCGTAAGCCACCACGGAAGCATTTGGTGACTTTGATCCTAATCTCTACATCAAGAGGGTCCAGTTGCTACATTTTTATGACAATAGAGGCTGTTTATAGAAAGCCATCCTGGTATAAATTAGAGACAAGTCCCTGGGAAGAACAAAGTCACTGCAGCACTATGTCATCGAGAAAACATCCCTCAGAGGGTCTTAAGAATAACCCGGGGTGCCTTCTCCCCGCCGGGCAGCAGGGACGTGCCTGCAAGCATCTCCAGCGCCCTGGCTCGGTCAGAGGGAGCCGGTCTTGCCCTGGATGTAGAGCTCTGGGACCTCCCTTGGGGCACCAGGCTCAGCTCCCCTCTGCATTGCTGCCCCTTCAGCACAAGCTGTTTCCAGCCCTCAGCCTGGCTGTAGGGCCAGCCCCAAACCTCTGCAACAAGCCCCGGGGCAGGCAGCAAAGGGAGACCCAGCTGGGCTGTTTTCACCCTGCCAAGCTCCTCCATCTCCTTGGGCATTTAGTTATGGGAGGAGAGGATCGACCAAACCCCCGGCTGACGGATGTAGCAGAGCCACCATGGTCTGGCTGCTGGCTTTGCCTTTCCCAGCAACCATGGGACGGAGCAGCATTTACTGCTGCATTCAGAGGTGGTGGCTCCCCACAGCGCCTGGTCACCTTCTATCACTGCCACCCTGGGGGAAGAGGTTCCTCGTCACGCCCTCCTCCTCCTGCACTCTCCTCTCCTCCTCGTCGCAAACGCAGCTCAGCCCAGTCCGTGACAGTAAAAATGCAACATTATCAGAGAAACTTTTGGGCTGCCTCTGACTTTCGGTAGCTCCCATTCACAGACAAGTTTGAAATCTGCACAGACAAAATGTGCGTAAAATTACGGAGAAATAGCAGGGTAAGAATTTCCATTTCTGAATAATGTGGTATCCTGTCTGTGACACAGCCAAAGCTTGGGAAAGTGGGACTGTCTTATTGTGTGATGTTGCAGTGCATGTGGGGAGGGGGTTTGCTGCCGATCGCTGCTGGACACCCTCAGGGCTAGACCAACTATACAAAATTATTGTGTAACTTTATCCAAAGAGAAAAATGCTATTTACTTTGTAAGGAAACAATCAACCCTCCAAAATTGATCCTACACAGTCTTGAATTTCATCGGAAGGAAAAAAGGAAGCATAGAGAGAGCAGAGGACTGATTTCTCTCTACCTCTCCAAACATGCGATGTAAGCACTGCTGCTCTGATACAGTCTACTGGAATCATCTGGTGACAGCCCATGAGTGCCACTTGCTGTCACCCAGCTGCGCCATGAGCAGATGGGAACCAACAGAGCCAGCGGTAACACTTCATCTGGGCTTTGCACGTTAGGTTTGTGGCTGGGATAGGAGTGAGCCCATGTCTGCCAGCTCCACACGCTGGTCTCCGAGTCACGCGTGTTGGAGCAATACCAGGAGAGACCACTGGAGTCAACCCCAGGCCTGCAATAAAACTAAAACGGGAATTACAGGAGACTCTCAAAATCACTCCAGCAGTTTCTGCTGTTGAAGCCATGATGGCCTCAGCAAGGAAAAGTCTGTAGGAAGGGGTATAATCTCTCATCAGACCAATTGATGCACATGGAAAACACTTAAGAAGCTTTCAGGCACACAAATCCATCCTCAATCTAGGAGGGGGATGCAAGCTGCACCCTTCATTCTGTTAGATCTTCAACTTGAGGTTTCCTCTCCCTGAAACACCCATTGACTGTTATCACCATTTTTGCTCCACCAACACAACCAACACAGGCAGAGGCAGCAGGAGATCCTGACAACCAGGCACATTAAAGACAGAAGTTAAAAATCCTTGTCACCACTTGTACAATAGCATTTCCAATGCCCTTGCTATGCCCAGAGCTGAATGTGTAGCAATGGGGGGCTTCAGGAGGAAACAACCACAGACTTGGTGGTTGTTGGTGCACCTTTGGAAGGGGAAAGCTGGGGGGAAGTCCTGCACAGGGGGCTCAGTCTCGTGTCCAGCATCTGAGGATTGAGCTGAAGGAGAGCAGTGGCACTGTCAGAGTCGATAACTGACACAGACTGTACCCTATTCTGCCAATGATTTCCTGGCATATCACTAGGACAAATCAATTCATCCCTCTACATATCATTGTAAACCAGCAATAACCGACGCATCATAGCCCCAGAGGACTGTAGAGGATAGAAACGCCTCAGCACAGCAGAGCAAAATGGCTGTTAAGAACCTGCCAGCTCAGCTCTGCTATACCTCACCACAACACTACTCACCTGAGTAATCCCAGGAAGTCCTAAACCTAAATTGAAAGTTGGGAGTCCTGCGCTGGTCCTCAGGCAGTGCTTTCAGTCAATTTCCCTGACTAAAAATATGGCTCAGAAATAGAGTAACGTTTTTAACATTATAAGATGCCTTAAAATATTTGGCTTTGGCTTTAAGTGATACTGAAGAACTAACACATCTAGGATTTCATGAAGTGAAGCTAAATGGAAATATCCATCATGTCTGAATGAAAGAAAACTGACAAAAACCATTGTTTGGGGACTGAAAGGGTAAGGCAGGCCGTGTGAATCCACACAAGATGCAGAGCAGCCATCGTTACTGGTGGGATTAGCACATACCCACTCAGGGACTAGCTTTGGAATGCAAAACCAACTCTTTGGAAGTCTGACTTAAAGAGTAAAAATGTTCCTTTGGACTTTCTTTTAACCATTTTTTGCATCTCAAACAATCTTGAAACTCTGAGCTCTGCACCGGGCATCCAAGGGGAGAGGGGCAGCACTGCCTCCTTCCAAAAGACAGGCAGGAAACCTGGACACATTGAGAAGCCTCTGCACATGGTGTAGTTAATCCTAGAGAACTTGGCCCACTTAGAAGCAACTGGAGCTTTTCCAAATAAAAGCCCCAAGGAAGAGGAACCAAATCAGGGCAGAGAAAACGTGACATTTCAGAGCTGCAGAGCTAACACAAAAAAAGTCTTTAGCATTTAGCAACAATTTCCTAATTGCAGGCCGGTGGGAACCACACCACCAGTGTCCTCTACCCCTTTTTTTCCTGCCACTGTAAATTGTAGGAACTCTTTTGCCACATCTGTTCCGTGACTCTCTCTTCCACATGGCTATGGCATTCCCACTTTAAAGCAGTGCTACTCTGGTTGAATAACCACGGAGGCAGGGCTGAACAATTGTCAAGTGTGGGCAGACTCAGGCTGAAATATTTTCTCACATGTCCTTATCCAACCACAGTTTTTCAGAATTTGGGAAGATGTCACAAAGCAACAGAAAACAATGCCTACTTGGCCAAAGTCAGGCCATTCAACAGCATGCCTTTTATTGCAGCGTACAGCCGAGAAACATAAGAAACGTATAGCTCACACAGGAAAAGCTTTTAGCAGACATTGCTGCTTTGAAATACCAGAGAGTCAATATTCTAACATGTTTCAAACAAGCGAAAAATTGCACCATTTATAAGACTAGCCCAATCCAAGCCAATCAATTACAATATATGTCTACTCTGAACCCAGTGGAGAAAAGCTCATACTGTTCTGGAGGTTTCTGATCACCAGGACTTGCAAAGATTTGCCATGACCTGCATGGTTGAACTCTTAACAGTGGAAAGTTAAAGCAACAGCTTACAAGAGAAGATTCCTGCGGTGCTCGATGAATGCAGTGTGAAAGTTACCGACTTGGGCAGTTTAGGAGGAAAACAGCATCGCCCTTTCTTTATCAGCAGCCACTTTTTCTACAGGTATTTGGTCAAATTCAATACTCTGCTGTACCCATTCAGTGCCCTTGGGGGAAATAAAGCTGTAGATGTGAAACAGAGTAAAGCGTAATTCTTCAAGCAAGGAGCAAGCATGCCCTACAGTGACTTGCTGTTAATTTAATGTACTGACAAATCAAGAGCACTTATAAGCAGCATTTGATAAGGTATTCTCTCAGATTCCAATATTTTACTGCAAGTGTCTGAGAAATGTACCTAAATGTAAGATCAAAGGGCTCCACGAGACAAATGGCAGGAAAATGATCTTCATCTTAGGACCTGACTTGAAACTATTCCCTGTTCTCAAACCTTTTCACCATCAATAAGCATGCAAAGGAGAGCGTGGCTCTCAGAAATCAGCACTGATGCCAGCAAATGTCACCTCGTCGAGGAACTTTTGGATTGGAAATGCTGCTGAGACAAATCCTCTGCCAAGGTGAGCTCTTCCTTTACTCCATGCCACAGAAACAGGTACAACATGCCCTCTTCCTGGGCTTGTTACCTTCATTTCTGTCACACGCAAAGTTCCCAAGAAACCCCAGCTGAGCATGTCAGACGCACTTTAGTTTGAACTGATTTCTGATTATGCAGTAGTGGCTAATATCTGACATCCACCCAAATGTGCAGTGAGCAGGCAGTTGGCATCTCCCAGTTCCTCCTGGCCATCCCAGTTCCTCTCACAGGATCTTCTGTACCTGAACATTTTGCGAGCAAGGAAGTTGAGGATGCAATTGAAACAATGAGTTTCTTTTTATCGTTTTCTTTTTTGAAAGTGTTCAGTATTGACCTTGAAAGTCTTCAAAAAACAGGCGAAGCTTTAGCTCTTTTTGTGGTGGACGAGCTGACTAATGCAGACTTTTAAAAGGCACTTCAGATTTGCTGCGGCAAATTGCATGTAGGTTACAAACAAAACAAAAACAAATATCCAAGATAAGAATGACCGCCAACATGCTGCATCATGTGAAGCTACCCTCCAAGAAATGCTTCGTGTTACAATTCTGAAACATGCTCTTAATTTAAAAAGGATAACAGTATCGAAATGTCATTTCAGCAGAACATTACAAATATTTAAGGTTGCCAACTAGGACCTAGAGCCCACGGGCTTTTTCTGTGTGGGCTCTTTTTATGTGAGTTTTTGCACCCACATACAGCGCCGCTAATGTCAGCAGGGTTCTCTGTGGGTGCAGAGATCTGTCAGCACTGCACCCAACCTCGCTGGATATAGCAGGAGGTAGGACAGCAGGAGAGCAGCCAGTGTGAAAGCCAGGATGGCTACAGGTTGCTAGAAAAAAGTAAGCAAGAGGAAGTCTGGCAGCCAGACCCTGAGCAGGGCTGAAATGCCCTGTGAAGCTGTGCATGCTCTGCATTGCTGTGCTTCTAAAGAGCCACTCCAGTTTGCAAAGTCTGGAGTCCTCTTACAGTTTTGTCCCGTATTGGTGCATGGAACAAATTAATGTCAGAAGACAGTCATTTGGCTGGAGAGCACTTACTGACAGGGCGAATAGGTGGCAGAGCCCAGAGCAATCAGAGCAAAAGAGGAATTACAGATTAGGGCATCTCCCAAAGGACATCAACTGAGCAACTGGCAGGCAGCAAAACCAGGAGAGGGACTGACAGCAAAGGAAGCAGAGGGCCCCTGTTTGGTGACATTGGACCATTGCTTCTCCAGGTCCAGTTAGGATCTGAGCACTGGGCATGGGTGCAGAGTGCTCTCAAGGGACAGGACTGCTACTGCTCTGCAGCCTGAGCAGCAGCCCCACCAGCTGCACAGCGAGGAGGAAGGGCAGGAGCCACCTACCAGGGAAGGAGAAGGGCTGAAATTCGGGAGGCTGCAGGGGCATGCAGCCAGCCCCAGGCAGAGCAGTGGGGAGAACTTTAAGCTCTCCCTTAAGTTTCTGTGGGCTTTTTTTTTTTCTAATCCCTTGCCCTTTCAGCGCAAGCGAAGACTTGCCAGGCTTTTAACCTGAAGTAAATTGTATCTTGTGTCATTCATTTACTTAGCTATTTAGTTTACATACCTCCCAACTGCTGAATTTTACCTGCTCATCTTCTACAGCCAGGAGCTTTTCCTTTTGTGCAAATATTTCTGCTCACAGCAGTGTGGTGGCTCATATATATATATATATGGCCACCATAAAATTAATAGTTCTTCCGTTTGCTTCCAAGACGAGCATGTATCCATCTCCTGCTGCAGTACCTTGTAGCCATCAGAAGGAGCTGCTGCTGCTGGAGTCAGTGTCTTGTGGATGCTGCCTGTGCCACAGAACTCCCCAAAATTGGCCTATGTGTGTTCGCCTCAGCACAGACAGCCCTGCAGGCAGGTTCTTGTGCACTCATATTTCTGCTCTTGTAAAACCTGGGGTTCAATCCCATGTCCACAACATTAGTTCTCTGTATGCTTTTTACACACAACAGCCTATGCAGGTTACCCGTCTTTCCTTTCCAAACGATACGTTAATTTTGTAAAGGTTTCATTCTGGGCGTGAATGTTTCCATCTAGATTCCAATCTCAAGCTCGTCATCCCCATAACATGCTCCATTACCAACCCAAAATGAGAAGATTGTGTCTTCATCCCTGAAATGAGGTACGATTTCCATCTGCGTTTCACTGCATGGCAAGTACCATTTCCCAAGTTTCTGCTTTGCTATCTGGAGTTGCCCACTGCCTTTGCCCACTCCCCAAGTTACCAGAAAATTGCCAGAAACATACAGCCCTTCAAAACCAGGCAGAATCATAAATAAGAGTACTTCTGTCTCATCTCTAGCACTCACAAATGCAGAGGGAAACACTGTTGACACCTTCCGCAGTTCTCCACTCTGCAGCAGTATCTCAAATCCCAGCAGCACTTTACATTGCCCTGTTAACGGAGGCTGCTGCTTTGTCTCATCTGCTCCAGACACTGGGCGTTGCTCAGTCCTCACACAGGACTCGCACCCAGGAGTCCATTCTAACCAGCACCTGAATTTTTGCGAGGAGCCTGGTGTAACCCCAGCCACAGTGACACACGAGACTAAAGCAGAGATGGCCGCTCCTGATGAGAGGTTTCCAGCTCAGCCCACACAGGCAGAGAGCCGCTGCCAACGGATGCGGGTCATCGGCAAGAACCTGTGCATTTGGGAGGTACAGCATGGGCTCCTTTGACAAAGTGTGTCAACCCTTTTAATTACTTGACATAGATCATTGTTTTCCTCTGGTGCATGGCTGAAATAAAAATGTTTGCATTGAGGCCAAGAATGCTGAGCCCAACCCCTAGTAACATCCTGTGTTCGTAGTAAATACCTACGATACAAATAAACCACCCAAAATGGCTATTTCCCCAGATGTCACAAAGTTAACCCATACGCAAGTTGCTGTTTGATGCTGCCTGTTATTCCGAAGGAGCATGATGGGCAATTCCTTGCCGTAATACCTTTCAGTAGCTATTACAAGCCATTATCACTAAAGTAACCAAGAAGCTGCCAGAGCTGTCACACGCTGCCTGGCTCTGGCCCCCAGTAACACACCAACGCGGGGAGGGACATGGTACAGACTGCTGCTTTTACCACTCAGTCTGTCTCTTGATACCAGCACAGAAAGTTAATTTTCAATTTTTTCCCCCCAAAGCAGTTCTCTAGTAAAAGCACCAGCCTCAGGTTTTCAGCACCTTTTCCACAGAAAACTAACCTTATGTTAAAATAAACCAATTAGGTTAGAAACTAACCTACTAGAAACTAACCTATTAGTATGCAATTGTCATTGCTGATTTCCTTGCTTGTTTTAAAATGCAAATGATCCAAAGAAACAAGCAAAATTGCATTTTGACTGCTGTGGGGAAACGGGTGACTGTCACCAAGTGCTGGCAGAGCATTTTCTCCTCCAGCCAGGAACAAGGCCTCATATTAGAGGCTTCCCAAATTGGATAAGGTGCGGAGCTAATAAAAACTTGAATCAGCCTAGAGACCTGATGATTAAATCTTGGAAAGCTGAAAGCCATGTGAGCCGGTTAGTACTGCCTTCTACTGTGATGGATCTCTAACAACATGTGAAAGTTATCATCTAGTGAGGCAAAACATCCCTGTTGTTGGGCAGCGCAGACACACAGCTAGCCAAGTTCTTAGCAAAACCATCTCATGAGCCCCACAGGGACTATTTGGAGATGTCATCCTGCGCAAATATACCTAGTTCACACAAAATCATCTCAGCTCAAAGTTAAAAAGTAGTCCCAATGTTACCTGCTCTGGAAAATCCAACTGAGATGTTTCCTTTTCTTTTTTTCCACCGTAGCTGAAACCACAGCTTTAGAGCTGGATCCATGCAATAGACATCCACACACAGCACATACTTCTTTGCTGAATTTATGGATGTTGTTGTGTAGGAAAGTAACAAGGCTGTAATGCTATGTGGCCCTGGTTACTCAAAGGCCAACTCATGATTGCCTTGGACGTGGTTCTCCTGTTACTACTGAAGGGAATAGATGACCCTATAAAACAGACAGCAGCAACGCCCCTTTCACAGCTGTCTCCAGTTTCTCTCCTGAAATTTGGCTGGGTGTTTTCTTCTAGATTCAGAACACAGATGTAAACTGTTTAGGGATATCCCTATATCCCTGTTTCTCCTTAACAATACCAGAGAGAATGAAAAATGTGGCCCATTACTTTTATAACCATCAGAAAGAAAAAAAAAATAAATAGAAAATAATTCCCCTCTACAGCGAGGGTCTGACCTGCAGCAGCCTGGTCTGTTTTCTCCACACGTTACAATTTCCGGGGAAGTGTTGTTCTGAAGAAGTTTTCAGGCAGCGATGGGCAGATCCCCAGCTGCCCACAGATCCCACTCTGGTGGTCTCCAGTGTCAGCCACGATGAGCCTTTGCAGGGAAAAGAAAGGCTTACGGAGAGAAGGTTAGGGTTTCTTTGTTTTGTTAGGATGAGATCTTTAAAGTGGAATTGCCAAGGCACTACAGCTGCTTATCAGAAAGGCCCCGCTTACCTGTGTTACCTGCTTACCTTCTGGGCTTTTCTGAAATAGCTACAGGTGGCCTGTGCTTTGCCCTTGCACAGGGGAGAGGGAGAGGCAAAAATCTGGAGTCCGCACCTCGACCCTGTGCAAACTTCTGCCACCAAAGAAGGAAGAAGGACCCAAATTTTCCCCAATTTTAACACAAAGCAGGCGTTGGAGGGAGGAGAGGTGACTCTGCGTGGCTTCCAAAGGTCCCGTTCACATGGGGAGCAGGTGAGCCCTTGGAGAAACAGGGCTGCTCTTGCAGGAGTCCTTCTCCATCCCCAGCACCTCTATGCATGGCCAAATGGGGACTGGGCTCCTTGCTGCAGTCCCACCTGCGCAGGTGGCAAACCTGGGGGAGCAGGGGTGCCCACCGAGACGGGCCTCAGCTCTGGGTAAGAGAGCAGGGAACTAATTAACAAAGGGAAAATGCAGGAGCACAGCTTATGGCCACCTGAGGAGGAGAGGAGTGTCTGCCAGAAGCCGGCAAGCCTCCAACCGCGAGGGAGAGTTTCAGACCAGGGAAAAAGGGACAAGCAGGGGAACAGTCTCCCAGGATGAATGAGTTGCACTTACAACTCCTGCTGTATAAAATAACAGAAACAGCAGTGGGGAGAGCCGCAGCAGTCTTCCCCACCTCCTGGCACTCACTGTTGGGTCAGGGTGACCTTGTGCTGCAAGAAGGCTGGCAGTGGATGCAAAGTCTCTCAGTCCTGCAGCCATTGCTGTGTGCATGGGGCTACACAGCGTTTAGGGTAGCTGATGATTACCTGGTGTTTGCCATTAAGCCCTACTGCCTGCTGGCTTTCCCAGCACAGGACCTCGCCAGCTCTTTGGGAAGGAGGCATTAGAGCTTTGGCAGAGCCCTGCAGGCTTTTGTTCACTCAAGCGACCACAAGAACCTTGCCCAGGAGCAAGGCCATACCGGGTCAAACCAAAAGCACATCCAGCCCAGTATCCCGTCTCCAGCGGACAAGAGGAGATGCCCACAAAGGCAAACATGTAACATGTTTCCATTAATATTCTCCCACCTTGTAACAACATTCATCTCAGGGGCCTCCTCAGCCAGAGGTGGTCCCTCTGTGTGGCAGTTTTCATGACCATGTCCAGTCTCTTCTTGCAGATGGTAAAAGATCCCAAGGGTTGACTGTCCCGTGGGGCAGTTTCCGAAGTCTGCTCCCCTCCACATGGCTGCTGCTCCACCGGACCTTCCGAAGTTTCCCCACCAGAGCTCCCTGTGCCTCTGCCCACCATAGCCCATGGAGATGCTGGCCATGACACACAGCCCCACGTGTTGCTCTCCGCTTTTGAAACACCTTTGGAGCAGCAGAGCGTCTGTTGCTTCTTATTGTTTCCACCCAAAAAAAACCAACAACCCCTTTTCCTTGTTTCTCCCTGTACCAGGTGTCTGTGAGAAGGTGGTGGGGCTGCAGAGCTCTCTGTGAGGGAGCCCAGGGCTGCCCCAGACCAGACACAGCTGGTTCCAGCTGCTTCCAGCCGGTTCCGGCCGCCTCAGCCCCAGCCCTGCCTCAGCCCCTCAGGGAAGCTGAGGCACCGCCAGGGAGAGGTGGTTAAGAAAGGTTAAAATGCCACACGGCCATGAGGAAAAAATGTGTTAGAAACAGCTCTGAGACACCCGGGAGAGATGAGGAGGAGGAATGTGTTTTGGTTTTTTGTTTCTGATCATCTCTGTTTTAATCAGCAGTAAGTTAAATTCATTTCCCCAAGACTGCAGTGCTAATAGCTTCTGTAAGAGGAAGCACCAGTCACCTAGAACTAGGAAAAGATAATAAAGATTCCCCTCTTAAGCGTTATCTCCATAAAGCAGCATAAAACACGACAGTTGGAAGTTATTGCCGTAAAAAGAAAACCTCATGACGTTTGTGGCAAGAGAAGCCGCCGCTCCTCAGGATTTTGGATGAAGCCAACCCGATGGCGGGTGCCCCAGGAGCCTGCACCTCTGGCTCGCCTTTAGTCACACCGCTGTTGAATTTCACCCCGAGGTGGTGCATGCAAGGTGTGGTTAATCCCTTATTTATCTTTCAGGGGAGCTGTGGTGTTTAGTCAGAGCTTGGGAACAGCTCGGAGACCCTCCAGAAGCAAAACCCTGTGGCAGAGGAGGTCACATTTCCATCCCTGCACCCAGGCATCGCCTCACGTTTAGAAGTTTTCCAGCAGAACTTTTAACAGTTTCTGCATGAGGTTCAGAAGGGCTAAATTAAAGCTTGCTGTTATTTCAGAAATGATTTTTATTTTTTTTTTTACAAGACATATCTGTGTGCAAAGCACTTTGTGGAAAGTATGTGTGGGTTTGAGGAGTGGGAGAGAGCCGTGAATAGATTCAAGTTCTTCAGCAGTTACCAAAAGGCTGCTCGAGATGTAAATTCATCCTTAGCCCTTAGTACTGAGATCTTAAAAATGTGTGGAGGCCTGAGCTGATATTGTCTTTTTTATTTTGTGTAGACCTTTATCTTCAAATAATAAACCGATGCTTTGGCTTATGCAATGCACTGCCGAAGAGGGAGAGAGAATGTCTTTTATCTCCTACGCTGTTGTTATGCTGCATCAACAGAGCATTTAATAGAAAGCATCTTGATATAATAATAGTTTAAAGTTTGTTTTCCAAACAAAACTGTTGTTTGCCCATAGTAATGTAAATTTGCAGTTCTCCTTTACACTTCACAGATGACAAGAGAAAAAGATTCTAAGATCTCCCCAAAGGAGAGATTTAATTGTAAAACAAAGCACTAAGTATGACATTTAGCTGAGCTTGTAAAGGCTACAGTAATTAAAACAGACCAAAACATATGGTGCACTTCATAAGGGTGGTTCATACGAACTCCCAAACTGAACCTTTCTGGTTACAGAGAAGAAACAGGAAAATACAGCTATTCTTCTCAATCTTGAATCATAAAAGACTGGTGAATCAGGAGTGGCACTCCCCTTTTAATTCAGTTAATCTGCAGGAGAATGATTTCCTTTCATCTGCTAAGCAAGATATGAGCTAGAGTTGTGATCTATTAATGCATTTACAACATGATATGAGGGAAGGAAGTTGTCATTAGTGGCTTGTAATAGTCTGTCAGCTGATGGCAGCGCATGATAGTGCCACCCTTCAGCAGGAGGAGAAGTGTCACATAATCCGCACTTACGTTACACTTAGGGCACCCTCTCTAATCGCAAATGCTAGGTAAAATTTCAGAGATGTTACAGATGTAATATGGACCGTAAGAAAACCTTTGTCAGCAGGGTCTTTGACAGGCTGGAGATGTTGCAATGCAGCCAAATCCCCTAACAGCAGACCTAGAGATAAAAACAAAACAAAACCAAACCCACACCGCCACCACCACACTTGTGTAATCAGATAACACACAGAAGCTGAATGCCAAATGCTTCGCTGGTGTTAACTAGCATAGCTCTAGTACATCTACACTCATTTTCTCCCTTCTGGTTCAGTTCTCATTATTTCATAGTTTTTTAAGCTCTACCTTCCCACTTCAAGGTGCAGAGAACAAACTAAAAATTTGAGCTACCAATTTGAAACTGTGTATTGTGAAAATCTATGCTTGGTTAAAACCTGTAGAGTGTCTTTTCCAAACATTTACATCTCTTGCTGCTCGACATCGGTGGGGTACGCACAACTTGGACCGGTAAAGTGTCCATTTCTGTCAGTATCTCAGAAATCGCTGGCTATTTTAGCCTGCCATCTGAGAGGGCATTAGGAATTAAATGAAATGTGATGGATAGTCAGTTTTTTGGCTTTCAGGAAGATAGTCCAAAAGGAAGCCAGGCTGATAAGAACTGTGGCAGTGACAGGAGAAGCTCTTGCAATAGTGCGTTTTCCAGGGCATTTCGTGGGCACTGTAAAGACAGTTTCAGCATGTTGACTTGGTGCTGCAGCTCAGTGTACCACTGCGGCTGGGTAAAAAAATACTTGCATTTAATCCAGTGGTGCAAAGCAGAGCACTACGGTGATGAGTTATTGCAATGTGTCCTACCCACGGAGAGGGAAACCAGAGAAGGCGGATAACCAGAAAAAGGGTGTATTTCTTCTTTCTGCTCCCTGAAAGGGAGGTCAGAAAAATAACAGTATCAGCAAAAGTCAAAACATATAAATGAAAAGACAAGCAGATAAGAAAACACATCCGACTGCCGTTGAGCCAAACATTACTTAGTATCACACACTTGCCCTTATGACCCAGGCATGCGATATATGCCTGATAGATTACATATACATAATGATACGTTACATATACATCATGATACATAAAGTGTGTCACAAGAAGTCTAGTTCCCAGCACAAACCCCAGTATCACTGGGGAAGATGGCATCCATTACACAAGCATGCGAATATAGCATTGACCAAGAATCCTCTTAGCCCAAGCAGCCACCACCACATAGAGCTGTGTCCCCAGTCTCCTTTTGAGTAGTCCCCAAATTCACAATTCAGCCACATTGTTCTTAATCATAAACATCAGCACCCAGGAGCATACGCTGTAATAACCATGCTCAGCATGACTGCAAACTCCATCCTCGCATCTCAGCAGGCAGGAGGGCTGGTTCATCCCACACAAATTTAGCTGGTAGCTCCATCGATTCAAAGCGGCACCTTCAAAGGGCAGGACAGGAATTTTGGCTTCCGGAGGGAAGCCTGAAACTCATAGCCTTCTGCCAGCGGTATTTATAAGACATAATTTGCGCAATGAAATGACATCACTGGTTGAAAAAAATGGGATAATCTGTCAGACATGCAAAGCAATAGATGTCAGTGACAGCAGCCGCTAGGAGAGCAAGTGCACAGCAACAAGTATCCCAACCCTGTAGCAAAGGAAGGAAAATTCTTCCTGAGATACACCTTTCCTGTAAAAGTAATATCAAGTGCATAAAAGCTGGTGGTGTGTTTCTCCTTTCATTTTTTTCTTCTTCTGTATAAGTAACGTCGAAACAAAACAGAAGAAAGAGGATAATTTCTCTGGTATTAAAGTGCTTTCTGACTGCAACTATTTCTGTATTCCCCAAACCCAACATTTGCAGTTTCATCCCAGGAGAAAATTGTGTGGCTTGCGTTTTTAGGAAAAAAATTCTCAGATGAATTTGTGCAGATTTGGATATAAATTACTTTCAGGCTCATCTTCTGTCATGATGGCAAGCCTTGCTTGTGACTCCCCAACTGTCTGCAGACTGCAGTAATTGTAGCAGCCTGTAGGTATTCTCTCAGGCTGGGTTTGCTTCATTCATTTGAGGATGAGCTTAAAGGCAAAAATATGTTCTCTTCCACCAGATGCCTTACTTAGATGTGATTTACATACGGGGAAAAAAGTGTGAGAAATATCAATAGTTGCATTTTAAACATGATTTCAGGATGTCTGTCGTGGTTCATTCATCTGCTTTTTGGCTCTTCAGTACATTTAGTTCACTTTTATTTGACTGCACAAGCATATGAGTCTCATTAGCTTAATGGTGAGCATATTTATTCTTCATTCTTGCTGGCACTTTCTAACTGCAGTGGGGGGGTTAGGTGAGCTATGTTTGCATTCAAAATTGGCCATATCATAGCTAACCCAATTGCTAACTTATTAGTCCTGGCTAAATACCCAAGGAAACTTTAGGTGACGATCATCTTGCTTTTCCTCTTTTCAGGTAAGTTGTGGTACCTCTCTGCTAAGCAGAGGCTTTGGAGAAGGAAGGCCATCAAGGATAGCTGGAAGTGTTTCCTGAAGCTGAGGATTCATAGCCTCCAGGCACTCATGTTCTGAGCAAGCTGTCTTGGGTCCAATGCTGCCACATAGAAACCAAGTAAGAATATTCTGCCTGCAACCGGACAGTGAGATTACATGTCCTGCCAGAGCAACCACGCAAAATGCCAGAGAGGAGAAACACCATCCAGAGGTGCTGGATGTCCCTAGCTTAACACGAGCGTTATTATGTGGGCTGGTCACTGCCCTGGGTGACACTGGGGTGCCATCAATCCCCCCCTGGAGCCCCAGGTAACCTCCAGTGCAGAAACAGGGCAGTTATTATGTAGGTCCAATGGCAACCTCTAGCTTCGGGTTCAGCTCCATGACAGTTTTCCTTAGAAATCTCTGCAGGTTACCCAGTCCCCTGTGTGAGTTCAACGGGAGCATGGTTTTAACTTAGATAGTGTTAGGATAGAAGATCTTTTACCTTTTCTCCTCCCTGAAGGAAAAGAGATATAGATATTGACATACAAAATCATTAAATGACTAAGCCAACTCCTGGGACATAGAAAAAAAAACTGTGTGCGGAGCCTCCAGAGAGAAGGTGGGAAAGGAAGGAGTGCTGCTTGGAAAAGCTACTGAGAAAAAAGAAGTAGCTGTCTTTGCTAAGGAAATACTACAACAGCCATTTAACACTCCAAGCTGAGCTCACATCTCTAGGAAATACGTGGGTAACTTACTGCTTAGCAAGTATTAGTGTTGCATCAAGCCTAGCAATTCATAACCACAGACCTGCTAGATATTTGCAAAAACACTCCGAGCACATCTCATTTTTCACTCTAATCCAACTGATAAAAATAATAAAGCAGTTTTGACCTCCCTTGTGAGATGTTTACGTTACTGCTTCCGTTGCTATTTGTATTTCTCCTTTTGCCTTGCTTTCCAGCATGGGCGATGACTGACTGTTGCAGGATCACAGGCTCCCTTCCAGCCACAATCCTGCAGCGCTTGGTGCTCACTGTCCTTCCCAGCTGCGTGATGGCTGGCTGCGGTTGGTGTCGCGCTTAGACTTTTCTGTTCTTTATCGTGAGTCCCTGTGGTGGTAAACGACTTGAAAGCATTAACACCCACCTGACATGCCAGAGACGAGAAAATTGTTGAAAAATACAGCGATTGAATTTCCTAGCTTATCAAGTGGTGTTGAACAGCCTTCTCCCCCTTCAAATTTCACACAGAAGTCTCTCACTTTATCTTTCTGTTGTTCCATCAATGCTGACAAGTTTTAAATGTGAAGTAGGTTGTAGCGATGGAGGGCTTGTTTCAAAGCTCCCATAAGCCCCCTGCCGTTGGGGCTTTCTAGCAGGGGCGCTAGAAAGAGACAGTTTGGCTCACCTGCCCTCACTGTGCTGCCCAAAACTAACTCCCCAGAGCTCACCTTATCAAATTCCATCTTGTAGCCTGACAAAAATATCTCCTACCTTTTACATTATACACAAGAGCATAATTTCTGTAAAGAACTACTTTGCATAATACAGAAAGAGAAATAACACATGAGAAAGATTAAAGAGAAAATTGTTTTTGTTTCAAGAAATCAGTTCCATGAAAAAGAACCACCAGCTTCCAAAAGCAGATATATTGTTTCCTTTCAAATTTCCGCATATAGCCATCAGGAATATCTAGAATAATAGCACTAAGATAGAAAAAGAGATTACAAAAAAAAGCACTCTCCAAGATAAAACTCTTCTGTATGCAAGAGCAAGTGAAGCTGATGAATTTTTACAACGAAATTCATTCTGCTGCAGAAGGAATGTCCCCGGGGCGCAGGGATTATATGGCTTATCCAACCTGTCCTACTCCTTGTTCCCTCCTGCTTCTGCATCTTCCAAACCAGAGGCCCCACCAGAGCTCAGGGAGTTCAAGTTAGCAGGAGTTTGCTCTGACCCCTGCTGAGCAGTCCCATGGAAACTAGGGGGATACTCAGAGACCAATTTCTATTTAGCTCAGGAAGATAATACAGAATTCTGAGCATTTCTTTACAGGGATGTTTGCTTTTGCACAAATCAATGGTTACACCCTGAGCGGATCCCAGGGGCAGAAGTGCTTTACTCTTTGCATGGGACCAGAGGGAAGACAGGCAGCATCTAACTAGCCCCGCGTCCCCTGGACCTCCTCCCAGCTTCCTGGGAATTGCATTATTCATAAGATCTTACCATAGAATGGTTTAGGTTGGAAGGGGCCTTTAAGATCACCTAGTCCCACCCCCTGCCCTGGGCAGGGACACCTCCCACCAGACCAGGTTGCTCCAAGCCCCGTCCAACCTGGCCTTGAACACCTCCAGGGACGGGGCAGCCACAGCTTCTCTGGGCAACTCGGGCCAGGGGCTCACCGCCCTCACAGCAAAGAATTTCTTCCTCAGATCTAATCTAAATCTTTATCCAATTTCCCCTAATTGGATGCATGGCCCTTGCCATATTTGTAGCCTTCCGTGTCCAACTTGAGCTATAGTTTAAAAGGTGTCTACCTGCAAACCATCTTATAAGGGGTTATTAATGGAGAAAGCCATGAAGTATTACACTATTCTTACATCGAAATCTTAGGGAATGAGGCAGCTGTGGGAAAACAGCTTGTCACCAAAAAAGTCACCCTGACAGCCAGGTCACCCAGTGGAGGTTAAGAGCTCAGGAGCAATGGGATGGAGGGTTTAGAAAGTGGAAAAAGAAAAAGGCAGAAGCAGTCTCTGGTCAACTGTTCCCACCAGCTCAGACCAAATCAAAAGGGACAGCTGATGGAGCTGTCGGGCATGGGGTGCCACCTCCTCCACTGCAAGCACAGATCTTCAGGGACTGTGGGAGGAGGCATGAAGCAGGGGAACCCCTGCTGAGCTTAGACTAGCCACTGTCTGCGGTCCGTTCTTCTGCAATCTACCAATTCCATGCTCCATCTTAATAGACGACCTTAAAATGCAGGGGATAGCACCATCCATCCAGAAAAATAACTTAATAAAGCAGTTGGTTGCTGACATGCTCCAAACTTTTTCCAGTTAGGAAGCTTATGCACAACTATCAGTTTCACAGGAGCTGGGACATGAGCAATAAAACAGTAGGTAACATCATTATGTGCCAATGTAGAGAAGAGGGGAAACGAGGCTCACTTGAAATTCTGTTTGCGCTTCTGGCACGGCAGTAACAAATGCAGTGAAAATGCCAGGGCAGCTCTAAACCTGGAAAAGAGGACAATGGCAGAAACTAAACAAAACAGAGCTATTGAATGCAGCTGCATCCCAATACCATAGCACTGAGGCTGCACTCGCTTCAAATTCAGGCTTGCAGGCAAAGTTAGTAGCAGGTTTTAGTTATACAAGGAATGCTGAATAGAGCCTTAAATCGGTCTGCTGTGACAACAGAAAATCTGATGTAGGAGTTAAGCAACGTGAGCATTAACAATGAGACCTTGCAGTTCTGGGCTAGTAAAACATGTACACACCACAGTTATAACAGAAAATCCAAAGCTCTCAGTCTAAGCCCAATGAGTCTCTTCTACACCAAGTGTCCCACTTTGGTTTCCTACCTGCCCTTACACAGGGGATCTGCTCAGCCCATTCTGCGCATTTGGCATCATGGTTTAAACAAAGCAAGCTGTTCTGTATCTCTTTAACGGAATAGGGCCCAATATTAAGAAATGTTCCCTTAATATTTTGAGAATTAACGATGCATGAGTAATGCAGTAGTCTGATCCAAGAAATGTTCCAGTATACTTTCATATTATCAAGTTTTTCCAAATACCTAATTTCACTGAGTACCCACAGAATATTGGAAGTGGCTAGTCACCATCTGAGGAAGCAGTGGCTGTGGTTTTAGAAGCCGAAGCAGCTGAGGCCGCTCCGGTCCCTGCCAGGCTCACCGAAGGCACAGGAGAGGGGATCGCAAACAGGCATCTGCGACGCATGCACTCGCTCGCTGGAGGCTGTGCAGCTTCTCAAGCTCACTTGAACCAGTTATTTGCATTAATTTAGAATTTGCAAAGAAACTTCCCTGACGCAGTCAGACAGAAAGCCGTAGACGGGCATATTCACACTGTTTCTGCAGCAGTATCCACAGGCACCAGCTGACTGTACAGCACAGCTCTTCCTCCGCTGCCTGAGAAGTTACAGTCCTCTTTCCTTCTGCGTCGTCAAACCACAGGATTTCTTTTAACTAAAAGCCTCCTCCTAATCGGCATTTTTTTTTTTGGAGTTGCAGAGTTTTTGGAACTCAGAAGATCATATGGGGTTACTTAATGAATTCCATGTTTTGTCTTGCTTCTGCTGGTTGATTTTTTTAAAAGATAACATTCATTAGCCTGTCTCACTCAATAGTGTTTGTCAGCTGTGTGATACCTCTCATCAAGATGTTAACGCGGTTGTATTACAATATATGCAATTTCCATAAAGCCTGAAGTTCCTTACCAGAAGAGTTGCAGCAGATACTTGACTTTCAGAGCCTGATGTGCTTGCTTTGTTGAAGTAACCAGGAAAAAGCAGCATTACTTAGCAGGAGTTACAGACAGATGGTCAGTAACTGAACACTCTCCAGTTTAGCTGCATTTCCCTTTCCCTTCACAACCATTACTGGCAGTTGAGGACACCAGCGTTGTCTGCACGAACTTGTATGCATATTTTCAAAAGAATGGATAGATTTGGGCCTTTTCAAAAGTATTAGCAATTTTCTGAGAAGTTCTTCATGCAATACTTCAAACCGATCTACCTGACAGTGCCCGGTAGCGACAGACACGTAAGATGGGGTTGCCCAGCCCCCCAGTTTTGCAGGAGCAGTCACACACCAAGCACCCCACCGAGGCCCTTTCTCCTGCTCTTTGGTTCAGCTCTGAACTCCTGCTAGTGACCTCTTTTTTTCCAGTGCAATTCCACACTGCAGTTTGGGAAGCTGTCCTAGTGGGGTTTCATAATGATCTGGAAATCCATGGGAAATGATAATGTGTGCATAGTTCACAGGGTGGTTTTTTTTCTTCTTTTTTCTTTTTTTTTTTTTTAATTTATTGCTAAGACTACGAAACCAAATCTGGGATCTGCAAGGCAAGCTGGATTCCTTCCTTATCATACCCTAGCAATAAAGATCCATAGAAAAAACTCGCTTAACCCTTCTGCCTAAGGAAAACCATGTGGAGCTCTGTCTCCTGAAGGTCTTCGTGCTCAGCGGTTGGGAGGAAGGAGAGGGCAGGACAACCAGCGCTGGCTGAGATCGTACCTTCACTGAATTTTCACCTTCAAAAATTAGGCTTTAAATAATGCTAAATATTTTTTAATACATGTTTTCTTCAGCAATGAAAACCAAAAAACTATTTCTAGTGAAAATTCAGGTGATTATTAGATTTTAAGAGTCACTGTTAGATTCTCCACAGTTATTTAAATTGACTGGATAAAAAGCAAAAGCTTTAACAGAGAAAAAACAGAGGCTTCCTTCAGTTCTCTCACTTCCCTGCTTTGGTCCCACTCTCACTTTCCATCCAGTCTTTGCACCACTCCCGAAGGATTTTATCTGTCTCTGGCTCATTTGAATTTTTTTTTTCTTTTTCTTTCTCTATTTCTACTCCAGTTCCCATAGTAAGTCTCTTGGCCATTTATCACCCTGAGCCTCAGCCCTCTCTTCTCGGCCCTCCAGGCTGTCTCCACCTTATTGCAAGGCATTTAATATAGATAATTCTCTTTCAAATCCTTACTATTTAACAAAGGTAAATGCTATGGCTCTGCTACCACCTGTCCTATTCCACCTGCCAGAGCAGTAAATAATAGCCAAATATTTTGCCTGGCAGTCCTGGTTGCAGCAGGAACATTGTTTTGCAAACTGAATTCAATGTCCAGAGCAATGAGTTCCTTTTTATAACCTAATACAAAGTATACAGGAAAGTATGCTCAGTTTTCTGTACCTAGTATTGAAAGAAAATTCCTATAGAACCCATAAAAATATCAAGTTGGTATATCGGTTGGTGGCATCGCTCTTGTAAGATGAGCTGCAGTTTGAGTATATACGTCTGAAAATCATACCTCATTATATTCATAAATAAGGAGATGAGATTTCTTGAATAGATCCCTGAAGCGCAAAACAAAGTTACCCCTTCCTTGTTGTAAGACAAAGCTGACAAATCAGCAAACAGTTGTATTTTAAAGAGGTGTGCCAAAAAAATGCTGAAGCTGCTGTTGTAACCTTGACAGACAGGCACAACCATTTCAAAATTTCCCATAAATCCTTATGCGGTGTGACAAATACATGTGGTTTATTCTGCTCCTGCAGAGCTCGACGAAAAATTGCTCCATGTTGATCCCAGAGCAGCTCGCCATGCTCTTGTGCAATGGAAGGACATTTCAGCGCAGCGTAAACTTGGAACTGGATTTCAAAAATGTCGGGCTTCTTCCCTTTGGGGTTAGTACTGCTGTTATGCAACAAAGAATGGTCTCTGCTGGTACCAAACCCCTGTTGGCTTCATCACATCAAGATGTGATGCTGTGTTTGTTGTATCACACACACACACTCACCCCCTTTACCTTTCACTTGGATGTGAGGAGCAATTCTTGTGAGTCTCGTTAAGTGGGAACTTGGCATGGAGACGTAGATGATCATGCTACAGAACTGCTCTCTGTGTACATAAATAATTAGCAGCCAGAGGTGCCCCATTTCTCCGGGGCAGTTCAGCACACGCAGCCCTCCACATCTGCTCCCAATGTCAGTGCAGAGCCCCTCCTGCTCCTGCTGGCAGTGAGATTCAAAGGCGCGATCCTCCTCTCTCCCACATTACTGTAAGAATATTTTCTGCATTACTGTACATACCAGTGGGTTTTCCCAAGAGGCAGTAGTGGCCTTCTTGTCTATCCTTTGGTCTAACCAGTTACAACGAGTCAAAAGGACAGAGTTGAAGGCAGTTTAGCAAACAAATTCACAACTCATAATAATAATAAAAAATTAATTCCTCCATATAAGGTGTTTATTGACAGTTGTATTTGACCAGAATACTCACAGCTTCAATTATGTCCAAGGCTATCAGGTCTAGTTCCCATTTCCAAGTAACCAGCTCTCTGCAAGACCTCAGAAATCAGGCTGCTGCTTGGAGCAAAGTAGAGAGGAGATTTTTTGTAAGGCAAAGAACAAGTTAGTGGCAGTTAGTTCAATAATCTCGTTCCCAGAGCTGCCTCCTGCAACCTCATCCCAGCACTGTAACACTGGCTGTGTTCTTCTGCCAACATTTCTCCACGTAGCTGAGAAGTGCTGCTCCAGGACCCCTTCCAGTCCCCCAGGAGACTTCAGTTTCTCCCTTCTTCCACACAATCCCTCTCCCCCTCGTTTTGTGCCCCTGACCTTATTCTCTCTGCTGCCCTCAAAGGAAGTACAAAGGAAGCTGACCCACAGCAGCTGGCTGGGCTGGTAGCTGTCTGCAGGCACCCAGAGCGGGGAGCAGTCCCTTTCACCTGGGTGGGTAGGCGGGACCTCATTAGACCTGCAGTCTCTCAGGCTTCATTTCACACCTACCTTTCCTCATGGCTCTGCTCCTTAGAGAAATAACGCCAGACTGACTCATCAGAACAAGCACTTTCTCGGTGTGCTTTGGGCACATGGGGCATTTGGCCCTATGCCTTCCTGCAAATCCTGGGCACACTCACCTTCCCATGCTTTTCTTGCTGCAGATTGATTGTCCGGCAGCTGTTCTCACAAGCTGGCCTCCACCCTGGGCAATACTGGGAGGACGTGGCTGCCGCTGTCACTGCTGGCAGCTGAAGGAGCCTATGGCACCAGCACAGCTGTATACATTATGGGTGTCTCCTTAAGGTTCAAGCAGCCAGCGGAAATGTTTTGTGGCTGCAAAAGATTTAATACAAGTTGGCTGAGGGTCTTTGGGCTTGGTTTTGCTTATTTCTTCATGTGGTATATGGAGGAGTATGATGTCTGGGGGAAGGAGGTGGCTACAGAAAAAGTTTTACCGTACAGCTGGTTCTGGAGCCACATCGGTTTCTGGAGGTGGGAGAAAGCTGAGGCTTTCCATACGGCGTGCTCTGAAATTCTTCTTTATCACATTCCCATTCCCCACCAACAACAGAGGCATTTCTGACACAGCAGTGGCCAACTGGCAGGCGCATGCAGAGATGAAAGGCTTTCCTGCAGCTCCGTGGCTCTCCAGTGGATCGCTCTCCACAGGTCAGGCCAGTGCTTTGTGCTGTGAATTGTGTGACCCTCATGAACCTGCTGAATCAGGACCAAAAAAATCTTTGTCCCATCCTTGCATCTGCAAAGTCTACAAAGAGCAAAGCTATTTTTCATTAATTGCCAACTATTCCTCTTGGCAAACTAGTTTTCCTCCCACTTTTATTCACTTTGAAAAAATTATCAGGAGCCCATTTACTCCAACACTACAATGAGGCTGATAGTGTATCCCTAGTTTCTCTTCCAAATTCCCATGCTAGCTATCAAATGTTGGCATGTAACAACTAATCCAGCATATCATCTCCTTGAAATCTGAGATAACTATATTTTTAAAGATACCATTTAAGCGATGCTTAGCAGTCAGTCAAAAACAATACCGTGCCTCAGAGAGCAAGCTGCAAGCCCAGTTGTAACCAGTCACGTTGACGAAAAGCAGTCAAACCCGTCTCTCTCTCATAGGAAGAGGAGACCGTCTCTGTGATGACAGCACAGCCATCATCGGCGGGGGGACAGGATTTTGGAAGCTGGCTTTAGTTAGCCACATTTGCACCTGGGGCTTTGCAGGTCACCCGGCTCTGGGGCAGCCGTATGTCATGGACGGCTCCTGACATCACCAGCCTCAAACTCCCATCGCTCCCGAGCCCTGGTTTCCACCAGACAGGACTGGACGGACAGGAAACCCACAACCGAGAAACACGGGGACTGTGTTTCCATGGGAGCCCAATCCTGGTACCCACATCTTCCTTCACAGTTTGAAATATTAAATGCTCTGGGCGTCTCTGGTATTTTCCTGCCAACGCAGAAATAGAAAAAAATTCTGCTAATTGCTCTAAACCAGAATGTAGAGCTCTGCAGCCTCCCCAGCAGGGAAAGCGCTGACTTCTGATCAGTTTTAGTCACAGCCCGATCTGTCAGTCTGTGAATATGTTTCTGATACAAAATGTAAATTTCCTCTTTCCTTACTTTCATGCTAATTTGCCTTTTTACTTTACATAATTAGTTCCTTCTCACTGATATTTATGAATTTAAAATATTTGTTCCTTTTTAGTCATCCGTTAAATATCTGGTTTGTCTTCAGTGTGAGTAGAAAGCAGCACAGCCATTTCCTTGTTGCCTGGGAAACTCGTCTAAGAGTTATCACTGAATTAACATGTCAAAAAGGTCCCCTTTTAGACGCTACCCCAAAATAACTGAGGATTGCAGCCGACCAACAGCACCTGTCTGAAATTGCCCCTCCCTACTCCTTCTTGGGAGCCAAGGTTAGACCGCATCCACGAGAAAAAGTGATGCATTTGCTCACCGGAGAGGAAGGAGAGAGGAACGATGCTCCAAAGCTCCAGATCATGGTATCACTATCAAAGCAGTCCTGAGGACAGCCTAACCCACAATGTCTTACAGGAGATTTCTTTTTCACCTGTCCTCTTCAACAAGCTTGAAATCACAGCACGCAAAATGGGCTGGATGCAGCTGTGCCTCCCAAGCCTCCCCAGGCCTTAAAAAGTGAGGGTTATGCAGGTTCTCTGCACTCCACAGAGCTCAAGGGATTTGTTTTAACCGATTTCTTTTTATTTCTTAATATCTGCCACTTCTCAGAGTAGTTTCACATAATTACAGAATAGACGGTTGGGTGGTTGGTTTTTTTCTCCCACATTCACAAGTGGTCTCTGGGTCACAGAGTTCTTTGCACAGCAACCACCACCTTCAAAGTGCGTCACTTCTCCCAGCAACTGGAGCTTAAGTTTTGATTCTGATTTGGTAAATTTGGGAGAAAGAAAATCCTATTTTAACTTATAAAAACCCAAGGGGGGGGGGCGATAATTAATTAATAATTGCATATCCTGAGCCCCTTGTAAAGCACGCAGAAATGTGTCCTCACCAAGGTAAGCAGATTGGCAAAGATAAGTATCAGCTCTTTCTGGGTGCTTGGCTGCTCTTTTCACTGGTTTGTTGATTCAAATGAAGGTCTTTCAAAAGCAGTGACCCAGGATAAACACATCATTAGAAATGCTGCCTGCTTATGAAATGTCATTTGATATTCTTGAGACACGGACTCAAAACCTCTTCTTTAAATACCCATTGATTTTGTCACTGACTAGTAACATTGGCATAGTGATAGAATTCATGTCTCGTATGTAATATTATGTTAGGATCCAATAAAAAGATCAAAACCTCGCTAAGTTTTTAAAGACCATTGTAAATAGAATTTCCTCAGTATATTCACCGAATGATTAAAACAATCCAAATTAGAAATAACAAAATACTATATAGAGTGCAATTACACAGAGAATACATTAAAAATTTAATGCAAAACCAGTGTTACTATATTTGCCAAAAACACAGCAGAACAGTTTGTAAGAGCATATTGTGTACAAGTGTACCAGTCTAACCTACAAACCTCTGGGGACAAAAAGGCATCTACCAGCACGCAGGATAGTATTTCATCACTAGCCACCACCTTTGGGCAATATTCCATGTTCTTGTCAAGTTTTATATTAAATACATCGTACCTAGGGAATGAGAAACATGTAAGAGAAAAATCTTGATGATTAAAAAAAAAAAGTTATGTACTTTCTTCTGAGTTAGTAGCTCATGAAATGCCTTCAAGGCCTTTACTTCAATTTTGTGATACAATGCTGGAAGTTCATGCAGCTAACATCCCGTACAGCCGCAAGTGGTGTCAGAGATCCCAAGACAGCGTTTACTAGACAAGAGTTTGGCCTTTTTTCAAAAAGGATCCTCTGCCCTTCAGATCATCTGGCTGACCTATGCTTGCCCCAGGGCATGAAGGAGCCACACAATGCACCACCAACTGACCCCCTTCTTACTGTAGCTGAAGAACAGGACCTGCTGTGGCAGCACTGGCAGGAACACGGCTCTGCTTGTGCAAGGGAGCCCAGGGGAATTCATTTAGAGCCTGACCAATCACCCATCTAAAAAAATAAATTAACAGAAGTATCAGTAACTGGATCTTCTGTAGCTATTGATTAGACTTACAAAGAGACCGGGAGGCAAGGTTCACTCCAAGCACCTCCCAGAGAAACAGCAGGTATCATCAGGAAAATATTTCACATGGAGCTCCCGTTGCTGCGGCATTTGCCCTGACTAGTAGGAGGCCAAGAAGGGTTTTCCCCTGCAGGTTGTGTTGGCCGCTGGGGCACTCGGAGCTGCCAGGGAACAGTCAATGCATATGGAAAACCACCTCTGGGATGACAGTCAATTTATCTCCACTCCTGCTAACTCCATAGGTATTAGAAAAGAGATTCCATTCTTTAATAGAGCTATTACTCCTTTTCAATCATCTCCAACCAAGTTACCTAATTAAACTGAATTTAGATTATACTGGAGTCATAAGTTGTTTGCTTGTTTGTTTTACGAACGGTATTGGGCCTTTTCCTTTCTCACTGAACTTCACCGTTGCACCCTGTGTACACCGCTAGCGAGTCTCCAGTGCTTGCCCGCGGTGTGTTGCATCAATTCAGAGCTTTAAGGCCTGTTCACTCTTTATATACCTTTGAAGTGGTTATGGTGCTGAGGCTCAACGCAGAACAAAGACATTCTCAGCCCCTGACACACTGCACCACCGAGGAATTTTGTCTACCGGATGGACTGCAAGTGAAGAATCGCCACAGACGAGAAGTGATTTATGGTTTCCATTAATTCCTGCCACCAACCACTCTAACTGGCATTTATCAGCAAGAAATGTATGAACAATTAGTCACAGGAATAAAAACGAGGGAGTAAACCCTTGAAATGAAAAGAGGATTACTACTGTTTAAAAATCAAAAAGATACTGGCTCCTTTTTAAGTGATTAGGTGGAGAATTTATAGGAGACTATGCCAAATGCTCAAATGGGAACCCGCTTAATTGTGGGAAAAAGTTATGATGTGCTTTGGTGGGTACTGTCATACTGCTAGTGTGAGACATTCTTCCAAGATTTAAGCAACGAGGATAAATTGCTTTCAACCCTTATTGCCAAATAGTCATTAATTTGTACAGTTATTATGGGGGAATTTCGATGTTAGAGGAAGATGAAATCCAGCTCTGGGCCAGGCAAAGAGAGCAGCACCGGCCCTCCCGCATTTCCAAATAGCCCAAGTTCCCACGATCTTCCCTCGGAAAAGGACGTGCTCAAGTTCTGCTGCACTTGGAGGCACTTAAACGCGGCCCCGTAGAGCAAAGGGCTTATTTTAGCCCACCCAGTCCATGCAAACCCCCGCCGGTGCCAGCATCCCTCACCTCCGTCCCGCCCGGGCTGTGTCCCAGGGGCTCTGCAGAGCTGGGCTCCAGACACAGGAGTGAGTTTGTTTATCCCAAAAAGTTCTGGTGATTTCCGCAAATTATACGCAGAGCACAGCATTACCAGGTTAAAAGATTGTATCTATAAAAATGTTGATATGAGGGAAATATTCCCTCTGGGTTTTTAAAGAATTACAGAGTCTTTCCCTGAACTATGGTTTATATAATTTTCTTAATAGAATGCAGCTGGCTTAATGAATAGCAATATTAAAGAATAATTTATTCAGTGACTGATGGGGGGAAGTATCCCAAATAATGTATTTATATTCTATGAAACCGATGTATTAATGAAGGCATTTATTCATTAGAAATATGTTCAACAATGATGGTGGAAATGAATCAAACACGTTATTAGCAATGATTCTTCCACCATTTCTAATTGAGATATAAAATGTCCTTTAGCTATAGTTTCTATATAAAGTGCACAGTGAAGTAATTGTTCAGGTACCCGTGCCAGAAATAGTGCTGCAGGTTTCAGGGGCAATGGATGCATCAAACAATATCAATTAAACCCATTCTGGCTAAAAATTGCAATGTTCTCCTTGGGGTTTCTGCTACTTTCTAGTTATTTTGCATTATTAATTTGGAGTAATGCTTACACAGAATACCAACAGGAATTTGACATGAAATTAACGTAGAGACTCCCCCCAGAGATCCTAGAATTTGCTAAGCCCATTTTTCCTTACCCAGAGTTAATGAATAATCATCTCCTTGGCAATGGTTCCTGGAGTAGAGATTTGTACTTTGGTTCCTGTTAAATATAGAAAAATAAAAAGTGTCAGATAACATGGGCATCAGGGGGATTTATCTAAAGAAATTTTGCAAGTAAATATCCTCCAATGCAGTGAGTCACTTGCTCCAAACTGTTAGGAATATTAATATAGTTAACTTCAGTTTGAAAGGAAGTTTTATGTATGAGTAACATTTATTCCTATTTGTTCTAAAGATACCTTGATATCTCTCCCACATCCAAAAGCAGCACTCCCTCCTCCCTCAGCCCCACAACCAATTCCTAAGTTCAGGCATTTCTTTCATTCTTTCTTTCTCAAGTTGCAGGACAACTCCTTTCCTAGGTGCTCTTCTGGTATTCCATCACTTAATTTATTGCAGGCACAAAAGGTGAGCACTGGAAGTGGTTTTCCTGTTGCTCTTGCGCTAAGGAGAAGCTGACCTCTGGGGCGATCTCACAGAGAGTGAGATTTCCTGGAAAAACCTGAAACTCTGCGCTAGAGCTTAACGCCCTTCAGAAAATTGATCAACTCGCCCCTGCTCGCTGAGACAGCTCAGCTTTTCCTCCTGGATGTCCAACACCTCCGGCACCGGCATGTTTTGCAGGCCAGGCTGGGCTTTCTGTAACACTCCTGCTGTCTGAGCTTGTGCAGGTCAGCGAGACCAAGAGCGAATCCAGGCCATGGTGGGCCATCCCCTCCAGTGCACTGCAATGGGACCAGAAAGGCTCAATGGCCATTTACAGGATTAGAGCAATCTTCACAGGCTGATCCGTAACATCCACCCCAAGGAGAGACAGAATTACAGTGTTTTCTCCCAAAGTAGATAATACTGGATTCTCCAGAGTATATTTTTCATCATGGAACGTCAACAGCTACTGCCTGGGTACCTCTCGCACATCTCACAGGCTGTCAGCAGGGTATGGACCCACTACCAAACATTTTATAAAAGCCACTTGCAAGGTCCAGCAATAAACTGATGTCAAATCAGACACTGCCTATAAATACGAGCAAAACAGGCATCAGGGACTGGACTATGGACACACTTATGTACAGCGACATGCTCCCAGATTCAGCTTGCACAAGCAGGTTGTGACCACGGGGATAACACACTCCTGCCACCCTCTCATAGAATCATCTCAGTTGGAAGGGACCTTTCAGACCATCAAGCCCAACCATCAACCCAACACTGCCAAAGCCACCACTAACCCATGTCCCTCAGCACCATGTCTGCCTGGCTTTTAAATACCTCCAGGGAAGACGATTGTACCACTTTCCTGGGCAGCCTGTTCCAATGTTTGATGAACCTTTCAGTGAAGAAATTTCTCCTAATATCCAGTCTCCTGCTCTTTGATATTGTCCTGGTTTGAGCAAAACAGCATTAACTTCTCTTTCAGTAATCTTACTTTTCAGTAAGGTCTCTTCTAATGCTTAGGGAAACTGCACTTTTAGAAGACTCTGGTGTCTGAATTCGTGAAAATATTTACTTTATAGCCAGCTCTGGTATGTGGGATTCAAGGTCTCATTGTTTTTGAGCTCGCCAAGTGCAGGGATGAGGAGCAGCGAGACCTGGGCACTTGACCCAAGCTGCCAAGAGGATTATTTCATACCATGAACGGCACAGTCAATACAAATTAGAAGTTTGCTGAGGAGTTCTCTCTCTCTCCCTTGATGGCTGGGATCCTAAGAACTCCTTGTCCCAGTGCGGGAGCCCTGAGCCCTTCCCTTCCTCCCAAAGCTCCAGCACTCACAGGGTCCCACATTGGCTGTCCCAGCTGGGAGTGCATGGCTTCTGCTGATAGAGTGGGCTGGGTATAGTCCTTGTGTATTTTATATTGGTATCAGGATCAATATTGGTTCTTTAGTGTTATTAATGTTAATTATTTAGTCTTATCCTATTAAATCTGCTTATATTTCAACCCTCAGGTTCCTTGTTTTTTCCCCAATTCCCTTTCCCGGGTTGGGAGGGGTCATTGGGTGATAGAATAAATGTCTAAACAACAATAAATTGTTGTGGGTTCCTCAAACCACAACAGATATCTGCCCCTGAAGAACTGGCCTCACCTTCCCATGCTTTCCTGGCAGAGGGTGTCCGCTGTGGGCACAGGCTGGAGGTGAGCAGGGGGATGAAGAATCATCAAAGGCAAATAGTGCAGAGCGAAGGCTCCCGCCCAACCACCCCCCGCCTTTCTGTAGGATGTGAAAAAACGTGGTTTTGAAGTTCAGCTATCCCTCAAACACAGATGTAGCTGTAAATGCAGCCCTCTAATCATGAGGAGCAAGAGCAAAAGAAATCAATCCAGCCAGCCCACTGGGGACGAGCAATCAGCTGTGGACACTACCCCGTTATTTGATAAGCTCTTATTGACGTCATTAAGTCCAGGTTTCTGTTTGGAGAGTTTAGCCTCCTCCTCAAATAAAAACCAAAATCAAACAAAAAAAGGTAAATGTACTAAAGGATCTAGCTTATCCCGAGGTCTCTGGTGGGCACCGAAGACCTCTGAATAATCAGAGGGCAGCTCTCCTCTGCCGTTGGCATTCAGCTTTCCTCTCCATGGGCACAGACTGGGGAATTGTCATCTTCGTCATAACTTCAGATAATACTCTGGATTTGTGCAATGTGTCTGCTGTTTCTCAGACTCCCTTGCAATTACTAGCAAGTTCAGAGCTGAACTGGTGATTTTTGCGAGGACTGCAAGATGAGGCTGGCAGAGCTTGCTGCGATGCAGGAGATATGATCCAAATTAAAATGACTCCCTCGAGGTAGCTCCGACATGAGACTGAGGGCAATGTTAAACCAAATCCTCCCTGCAAGAACATTTATCACTAAAAAAAGCCAAACAAGTTTGTTTCTAAAATAATTTGGAAAAACCACAGTCATGAAGCCACTCTGTCAAAGGTGGGGTTTTCCAGATGACAGTGCTGCGCCTTTCAGCCCAGGCAGGTGCCTGCCCGGCAGAGAGCTGGCTGCTGCCCACGCCAGCCCCGCAGCCCACTGACAGGGGAGCACGGCTCAGCCTATGGAGCCGGTTTCTTCTGCAGCAGAGAAAAGTTAAGGTTCTGGCTTCAGGAGGTCGGTGAGCTGTGCTGAGCGAGGTCCTGACCCCACCTGGGTGCTTGCTCGGCCCGTGCCTGGCCTGGACTGCCGGCAGTACAGGCAGACGCTGGAGCCATACCCCTAACACGGGGCACCAGCCACAGGACGGATTGCAGGCTCCCAAACACAAGCTGCGGCATCAGAAGAGCAGAAAAGCTCTCTCCCAGCTGCAAGACATGCAGGGCCCTTGAGCAGAGAGGAGCTCGCGTGAGCTGCAGGAGCTAATCACTGCGATTGCCCCATCAGCCATCACTTCAGGCCTGACGGGACAGAGTCATCCCCGGGAGCTTCATAGGAGAGACGCTGGTGTGCTTTAGTACACTCATCACTCCGCCTGGGTGTTCCTTTCTGCTGTCTCCATCCTTTTGCCACAGCAGTCTAGGGAATAAGAAGACTCTGAAGAGAGACTCTGCACAGGAAGTGCTCTCAAGTAGGTACATGTCTGAATGCAGATCATTCCTCTTTGGTTCAGGTGAAAACAAAGGCATTTTAAATAATATTTCCAGCCTGTAACAGCTCCCTCAACACTTACGCAGATCAGGGCAGCAAATGGAGACTTTGGAAAAAGCAGTGATTACGTAAAAGTGGTGTTGGGAAAGCAGGAGGTAGAAAAGCACAGGCAAAAGCAGAGTGCATATGATGTAAAATTATTGTATTGTTTAATTGATATACTGCAGGATATTGTTCTAATGGTGCAGGGGAAAAGAAATAATGATCAGTTAACTCATTATTAACGTTCATTTTCTTTTCCAAAATTGCCAGCGGCTTGAGTTAATTATTAAGCATGACAGTTGGGCTTCAATATATCAGCTATAGACTCCAGTCACAGCAGTCTAGTTCAATAATTGGGTTTCTTTCTGCTTCATTTTGACTAATAGCATACTTACAGCAATTATTAAAATTCATCATAGCACAAAAATAGGCCATTTGAAACCTCACCAAAAATGGCAGCACAGCAGACCTCTGCTTATTATTTAGCAGCGAATTCAAAACAGCTCCTCGGAAAACATCGAGCAGCTTCTCCGATAACTTTTCAACGCTCACAATGTGGATGTGGACGTGAAAGCCAAGAGTGCTTCAGGTGAGCCAAGGCAGTGTCCAACAAATGGGCTGCTGTCGCTAAGAAAGTGCAGTCAGACTTCCCAGGAAAATAAATTTCCCTCTGAAAATGCAAATTAATACATGATTGTCCCGCTACAGGTAGTTCAGCTGAGCTGTGGAAGGTTACTAGCATTTGCAGAAAGGCAGATGTTTTAACACCACATCATCAAACTTGACAGTCTCCCTCCGACTGGCTGTAGGTGCCAAATGGACATGGCTTCTGCCATGTGGAACTTGAAATCCTCGTTGCTGACCTTGCAGACTCTTTAAAGAAGTTTAACTTCCAACATGAGCACAGCTCTGCATGAGCACCCTACAATTAAGACCTGCAGGTATGAAGGCACTCAGCAGAAATCCTGCACGTGTTAAGCGGGATGGGGCTTACACCAGGACTGACAATTAGGCAAGATTTAGAGTGGTGAAAGATACAATAAGTTATCAAAATATAGAATGAAAATAGAAAACTTGAGGAAAGCCTGGAGTTTATAGCCACTGGAAAAAGGATGAAAGGACTGTGAGCTGCGTACTCACCATCTCTTCCCGCAAGTCCCCCAGAGGTATGGAGCCAAGGTTTGAACAGCCACATGGCATGATGCAGGCGCTGAAACTGTTGTAGACTTGGAATCTGTTCACAGGTAAAAATAAGGACAGAATAATCAAGCAGCTGGTTACACAGAGACTAGTAAATGCCTGGCTACTTCCGTAGGCTGCATAAATGTGTGCTTGAACATGACCCACCTAAACCATCACAGGTTCCTCTTGCGTGCATCGCTTGGGCCCTGCTCAGGTGACAGCCCTCGGCATGAGCCCAGCAGCTCCCGCACCAAGGTGGAACTGGGAAAGGGTCATGCCACAGCCCCGGGCTGGCAGCCCTCACGGCCAGCGCGAGGAGGGTGCTTTTCTGCAAAAGCAATTGGTGTCACCACACAGCAATAGAATCAGGGAGAACATGCCTATTTGAAGCTGGGAAGGGATCCGTCTGAGTATGAACAGCACTTTTTTCCCCCCTAGATTATCCAAAAGTAAAAGCTTAGTAATTAAGCAACTCTCAGGTTAATATCTGAGAAAAACTAAAGACTGGAGAGATGCTGAAGGCTTACTTCACGAGATCATTCAGTGACATGCCACTTGAGGCCCGAAGATAAAACAGGTCACACACAACCTCATCCTCCGGCCATTATTTAAGAGTCAGTAGGAAAAGACTGCAGAAGTGAGAAAACCCCAGGTTGTTAGCAGTTTTGCTCTGAATCAAAACTCCTTTGGCAAAGGAGCACCAAGCTCTCACACACGGTGCTTTATCATTTCATGGTATTGTTAAAAGCCTTGGTTTATGCACTCAGCTGCTGCATAGCCCATCGTTGGGCTGAGCGGGCTGAGGTTTGGAACACTTGAGAATATCATTAGAGTGGTGGAAATGATGCTGCAATTGTTGGTTTGCATAGTTATCTGGTTAAATGATCATCTGGGAAAAGAAATACTGTGTATGTATAATTAATCTACTTAGAATTTGTTGCAAATTAATCATATTGGATATTAAAAACATTCCCTAGTCTCATGTTAAGAAAAAAAATAATTCCTCATTATTTTAATTCCGATCTTACCAGAAATTATGAAGGTGGACTTTGGTATCTTCTGTTATTACCTATTGCACTGCCAGAAAAGTGCTAAATAAAAGAACTGCAAGTTCCCTGCAGCAAAGAGCTGATCTTTTAGGCCCTCTGACATACAGACACTGGTGAGTCAGACAGACAGAACTGTTTGGGTGTCTAAAACCCTGTGTCTCTGGAGGTGTTTGCAGTAGTTGGTCCCAGTGCAGAGGTGAGCAGCTTCACGGGTGACCAGAGGAACCATAGCCACAGGGTTGTGTGTGTGCTAGGAGATAATTTAAGCTACTTCTATATTTCTTGATTTTTTTAATTTTCAGGTTTAAGTTTCACATTGCCAATATCTATTGGCCCAAAGAATTCCTGAAAGACGCAAGTCTTCAGTAGGAATGTGAGGGAGGCAGTAAAACAACAGAGAGATGTATCTAAGAAAGAGATGGAGACGCTGTTCAAGGAGACCAGGGGAAGATGATCAAGGTAGAAGCGTAAGTAGTACCAAAGGAAGGACGCAACGGCCCATAATAGTCAATGTGCCATCATGTGCAAGAATCTTACACCAGCACTGGGGGTGGCAAGGCGGACTTGATGTCAATACATACATCAAGTAGACAGGTAAGTCAGCAGTACAAAAAAAAAAAAGNCTGAGGGATTGGAGCATCTCCCTTATGAGGAAAGGCTGAGAGAGCTGCGACTCTTTATCCTGGAGAAGAGGAGGCTGAGGGGAGACCTTATTAACGTTTACAAGTATCTAAAGGGTGGGTTTAAGGAGGATGGAGCCAGACTCTTTTCAGTGGTTCCCAGTAACAGGACGAGGGGTAACGGGCACAAGCTGGAACATAGGAAGTTCTGATCAAATATGAGGAAAAACTTCTTTACAGTGAGGGTGACAGAGCACTAGCACAGGCTGCCCAGGGAGGTTGTGGAGTCCCCTTCTCTGGAGGCTTTCAAGACCCGCCTGGATGCAGTCCTGAGTAATGTGCTCTAGGCAATCCTGCTTTAGCAGGGGAGTTGGACTAGATGATCTCTAGGGGTCCCTTCCAACTCTGAAAAATTCCCTGACAATTCCGTGATTCTGGATCAGTAGAGTAGCTATGGAAGGAGAGGGGGAGATATCCTGGAAAAAAAAATAATCAAAATTAAAGCACAAAACCAAAGACTGAGCCAACTCCCCAACAGCACCATGTCCCTGAACAGTGTGTGAGGGTCTCTAACGAGTGACCATCAATGGACTTGGAAAATAACTGGCAGTGGCCGAGACCACCAGGCAAGGCTGCGACAGAGTCAGAGGCGGACTAGAGAGAGCCCATTTTGGCTAGGGGAAATAGTCTCTGAAATAAAGCTTCAGGGCTTTACTGTTAAATACTTATATCACTGTTTTGAAAAATGTATAGGCTATCAAAGTCTGTGACAAATCTCAGTATCCCTTTTGCTCCCCTTGTATTTCCCCTCTATGTAAGCAACAGATACACTTTTCCTGGGAAAGAAAGAGGGCAAAGCTTACCAGCCCGGACAGCATGCTCTGTGTACATATAGTACATAACTGTACCAGTACATATAATCCTGTACATGCGTACTAAAAGACAGTAGATTTGTATTTTAACATAAATTTAGAAAATGATGCCCAAAGACACTGCATTATACCGGGAACACATGAACTGCTAGCATGAGCGCAAGGAAGGAAGCCATCGGAGAAATGGAGTTAAAGGAGTAAATATTTGTAATACCACAGTACATATGTATAGTATTTTTCTTTCCCCATATGGTGAGACTTAGATAAACAAGTCCTAGGATCTGGAGTAAAAGATGCAAAGCTTGTTTTAAATACGACCTTTCTTCAACATAGTGTTTTGTGCCAATGTACGTGTGAAAACAGGGTTCAGACGATGTTGTGGCAAGAGTTAAAAATTTTCTGTAGCAAGGAGCTCTCCAGCAATTTACTAAAATACATAAGGTTTTAGGTGAAAAAACAGATATATGGCATTCACTTGATTTCTTCCCAACTTTGGACAGTAGCTTTCAAGTACATATTAATTCTGGCTCACCTGCTTTATGAGTCTTTGCTTGAGAATTGCCCCAAGGTATTCAGTCAATTTGCATGAAGGCTTGACATAATCTTTGAGACCCCTGGACACCCTCTAGGGGTTTTTTCGGGGGCATTTATTGGGTTTTTGGGTTTGTTTTTTTGTTTTTGTTTTGTGGGGGTTTTTTTGTGTGTGTTTTTTTTTGTTTTGTTTTTTTTTTTGTTTGTTTGTTTGTTTTGTTTTTTGGTTTTTTTGTTTTTTTTTTTTGTTGTTGTTTTTGTTTTTTGTTTTTTTTTTTACACTTCAGTTGCAGTTAATAGACAGACCAGAGAAGATGTAGGAAGTTTCCCGTGCAGAGGCGGCGCCTGTCTCGGGGCAGTGTCTCCACGTTCCCCGGTCCCATCTTCATCACTGATTGAGCGTGAGTTGGTTTGGAGTTAAGATAGTCAGCTTCTGTGCAATGAAGGGGGCTAAATCGATGGAAAATGCCATTTTTTTTATGGGCCTAATGCCACAGCGTTAATTAGCTGTATTTACTGCGATAGGAAACACTAAGCCAGCATCCTGCAGCACCATCCACCCTCTTGGTTTGCCCTTGCACAGGCCAGGAAAGGGCTTCACAGGAGCTGCCGGGATTCCTGCAGCTGTTCCCACACGCATGGAGGGGACAGCCGGCTCACTGCTGCGCTCACCGCTCGATGCCGAGACCTCCCAAAAGCCTCTTCGTGCCACTTATCTGACACACCTCCTTACTCCCTCAACACAACTGCTACTCCATTTAGGTGTCTTGAAGAAAAACATGATCTCAACCTGAAACAGTTGCCACAATGTTCTTTTGTTTCTCCATTTCAACCGCTTAGACTACTCATTCTGCTACAATAATCAGCGCTGGGGAAAATACCAGAAAAACAATTACCTGGTAAACAGCAGATATTGCTTTGGCGTTTGAAATAATGGCAAGCGACTCTAAGCTCAAGCGCTGCTTTAGCAAACTCAGAGAGGTCCTATGCCGGCGTAGGAGCAGAGATTCGGCGTGGACCCACCAGCCTGGCAGAGTCCTCTACACCCTGAGACACTTCTGCTCATCTTCTGCACCTGCACGGCCTACCAGCGCAGCACACAGCAACACGGATACTAATGCAGGAAAGCGTACAAGATTAATTATCCTTGCCTTGAACATCCTAAGATAGCATCAGCATCCGTTCTTGCAACTCAGTCCCACACTTAAGGCATGAAAACAGGTGCACGTTCTTCAAAACCCCATCAGAGCACTTGCTGGCACTGCCACCTTTCTCTAATTAGCTGTTTGCATTCACTTTGCAAATTTCTGTTTTAAAAAAAAAGAAAAAAAGAAGCTTGTTGAATTAAAAAAAAACAGTAATAAATTATTCATTAGTCTACTCGGCAATTTCATACATTGCCATTCTAATTAACAGTAGCAATTAGAAAATAATAAATTGGATTTGTACAGTACTCCTGTCCCAGCTAACTGATATATAACTTCTAAACAAAGTTTGCAGGTGCTTCTTGTCTTTAATACTAAAACATTAACAAACTGAAATTGTTATACCTGAGGCCAAAATACTGGCAGTATTGTTGTCCGTGTTCCCACTCAGTTGGAAACCCAGCTGGTTTTCAGCAGCTCATGAGTGCACCAGAGAAGGAATGGAGGACAGCATCAAAGACCCACAGAAGCTGTTAAAAAACACAAATTTGTTGATGCTTCAAAACCGGGTTTTGTTTCCTGTTCCCACCCTGTAGACGACATATGTGAACACTAAAAAAATAACCATTTAGCCTTGCTGCCCTGGGACATCCAGAACCACCAGTCTCTCCATGAATATCATTTCTGTGTCCCAAACACCCAAGTTTTTAATTTCTTTGGTCACATTTTTTGATAAATTATATGCTCACTCCAGATGTACCGCTCTGCTGTAGAGAGAACATGTTTATGCGTGGTTCTGTGGAGCGAGCGATCTGTGCGGCACAGAGATACTCGGCAGAAGTAAGTGTAGATATAACTGAAGCTGCCGTTTTGCTCATATTGGCATTTGGATCAGGGTTTCCAAATCAATTATTTCAGAACATCAAGTAACTCAAAAATACTGATGTACAGGCAGCCTTCTCACGCAATAGCGATACGTACAATAGAAACAGCAAAATGTTTCTAAAAAGGCATATTCATTCTATTCTAGGACAAGTTCTGAATCAAGTGCTGTAACACCAAGGCATTTTTTCAGCTTTGCAACAGCTCCTCATCTTTACAGATCCTGCAACGCAAACTGGTGGCTGAACACCACCTATACATGAATTAGTCACCAACTGGCCAAAAGCTCCTCTTTCCTGTCACCAACCCCATGACTCCGCAAGTTCAGAAATTAGGTAACAAAAGATTTTCTCCTCTTAATAGCAATAATGCAAGATTGTAGCAGACGCAGTTTTGCATTTTAATTCAAGCCTGTGGTCCCCAGAGATGCTCCGGAGTTCCTCAACTGTTCAGACAAGTCCCAGTTCCCTCAAACACAACTGCACCAGCCAGGGACTCTGTGCTTCGTGGCCCATGGTGGTAAAAAACCACCGTGACAAGGCTCTGAGGCCAGCGGTCCATGCTACAACCAGAGCAGACACTCTCTTCTCTTCCTTTGCTCCAGATTTTCTTTGGCAGGGGGTGGAGGCGTAGGAGCTCTAACTATTGAGCTTACCTGAAGTTGATCAATAGCAGCAGCTAAAAAATTGCTTTTATCTTCTCTACTTCAGGGCTAAGGAGAAGAAAAACCTGCAAGTTTTTCAGGGGTCATATTCTGCTCTTAAGTGAGTCATAGAATCGTCCAGGTTGGAAGGGACCTTTCAGATCATTGAGCCCAACCATCAACCTAATGCTGCCAAAGCCACCACTAGCCCATGTCCCTCAGCACCACGTCTGCCCGGCTTTTAAAAACCTCCAGGGATGGCGATTCCACCACTGCCCTGGGCAGCCTCTTCCAATGTTTGATAACCCTTTCCGTGAAGCAGTGTTTCCTAATACCCATCCTAAACCTCCCCTGGCACAACTTGAGGCCATTTCCTCTTGTCCCATCACCTGTTCCTTGGGAGAAGAGACCAACCCCCCCTGGTTACCCCCTCCTTTCAGGGAGCTGTAGAGAGCGAGAAGGTCTCCCCTCAGCCTCCTTTTCTCCAGGCTGAACACCCCCAGCTCCCTCAGCCGCTCCTCACAAGACTTGTGCTCCAGACCCGTCACCAGCTCCATTGCCCTTCTCTGGACACGCTCCAGAGTCTCCAGGTGCTCTCTCTGGGAAGCTCCCACCCATCTGTGCAGAAGAGCTGTTGCCTTAACCTACCCCAGCTCATGTCGTCCCTTTAGCAGGTCCCAGGTCTGCTGCGTGAGAAACCTACCATCACCCTGGGGCCACCCAGGCCCCTCGCTGGAAGGGTCCCAGTCAGGTACCACCAGCTCTGCCTGGGCTAGGGACGTCACCTCCTATAGACACACCTCATAAAAGTGTTATAAACCACCGGCATTATAGTGGTGTATTTGCATTGCTATAAAGTTATGTCACTGCTTCCATAATAAAACTGTTTCAGTGGGTTGTAAAGCAGGTGTAAAAACTCTCTTTGGGCTGAAACTTGGCACATGCACACGTGCAAACACACACACAGCGCCTGATTTCTGGGAAGGGGAGAAATGAGGCGAGATTTTGCATTACTTCTGACTCCTGTGCAGGAGCAGAGGATTTGCTGTGGGGTATTTTCATTTCAGAAGCTGCAGAGCTCCTGCAAGAGCAGTGGGGAAGGCAAGGACTGCCGGAGGGGGGACAGAGACAAAACTGCCCTGCACCACCATTCCCAGTCCCCTTCCTCCTACCTCCCAGCTCTGTAAATGAAAGGGGAAAGGCAGCTTGTCTGTGTGACATTAAGGCCTTTCAGGTGAGGGGTACGTGTTCCAAGCTCAGTCTAAAACTATGAGGGTACAGTGACACTTATGGAATCACAGAATGGTTAGAGTTGGAAGGGACCTTAAGGATCACCCAGTGCCACCCCCTGCCCTGGGCAGGGACACCTCCCACCAGACCAGGTTGCTCCAAGCCCCATCCAGCCTGGCCTTGAACCCCTCCAGGGATGGGGCAGCCACAGCTTCTCTGGCCAACCCGGGCCAGGGGCTCACCACCCTCACAGCAAAGAATTTCTGCCTCATATCTAATCTAAATCTCCCCTCTTTCAGTTTAAAACCATTCCCCCTCATCCCATGGCTCCCCTCCCTGATCCAGAGTCCCTCCCCAGCTTTCCTGGAGCCCCTTTAGGGACTGGAAGGGGCTCCAAGGTCTCCCCAGAGCCTTCTCTTCTCCAGGCTGAACCCCCTCAGCTCTCTCAGCCTGTCCTCATAGCAGAGGGGCTCCAGCCCTCCCAGCATCTCTGGGGTCTCCTCTGGACCTGCTCGAACAGGTCCATGTCCTTCTGCTGTTGGTGCCCCAGAGCTGGAGGCAGCACTGCAGGGGGGTCTCCCCAGAGCAGAGCAGAGGGGCAGAATCCCCCCCTTGCCCTGCTGCCCACGCTGCTGGGGATGCAGCCCAGGACGCAGGAGGATTTCTTGGAGACTGGAGAGACTAAACCCATCCTTGAAACAAGCTTTGTTTCAGATTAGTTTGGATGTACCTGAATGTTACTGCAAACTGCCGAGGAGAAATGCCTTTATATAAACCCGGACTTGACTCAGACACAACCACAAACGGCGCAGAACCAGCTGCTCACAGAGGTCTCTCCTGCAGGAGCCCTGCCATTCCAGCACTAGTATTGAAAGAAGAAACTGTGCAATTGCGCCACATCCAGTGGCGGTTTGCACGGGACATTTTCAGTCCCAGTGGGAACAGGGGAGGAGTTTTTAAGAAACGTAAAGGAAGAGCAAGCTTCTTGCCATCTCTTGACACTTCACCCAGCTCTTCATTGCAGAGCTGGAGGCCTCCTACCAGAAGAGAGCAGGGCACGGAACAACAGTAACTGCAGCATCCTTTAGAGCATTTGCAGTTTAAGGTGTTTAGTATCCTTGACCTTTTGTAACAAAACAGTAAGTACATTTTCTTCACACTTACTTCACAGCCTAGAAGTTCATCACAAAAAAAGAGCCCAAACTCGAGGCAGTCATTTGGTGTGACATTTTGTTCCCTGAATAACACAACACTCCACCTTTATGTCAGTTTTCCTGGGGTTTGCTGGGTCAAAATCTGCATCCAGCCCATGGGAGGTGAGTCATTTCCCCATGTGCTTCCACTCCTGCTGCAGCTGCAGCCCTCCTAGAGTCTAGATGATGAACATACATACAGAAGTATCATACAGAAAGAACTATAATAATATATTACCGTATTATCTGGTAATAAAAAAAGGGAACGTGGTTGACAATAAGGGTATTCTTATTCAATCTCATGCAACCATATTTAGTGATATTAGTGGTTTGAGCATTACTATCCATTGCCCCAGCTAGAAATTATCTGGCTTTCTGGTCACACACATCATTGGAACTCAGGAACTCGTCCCAGCCGTGCCTCTTCACGGCTCAGGCAGCAGCAGGATCTCGGTAAGGGTTCCACAGAGCAGAGCCTGAGCACAGCAGTCTGCTCCGGCTCCGAGCACACGGTGATCCCAACCCAAAAAACTTTTGAAGGATAAATTGTTACCAGTATCATTACAGCAGGAACTCTGATGGTTATCATGAGATAATCATCACACATCTGCATTTATAAGACACAGGGCATAGTATGGTGCTTTCTACTCCCGAGTGACATGATCTCATAACCACACGCCCCTGGAGCGATACCGTGGCCACTGCTAACGGAGCACTTTACAGCGGGGAAAGTATGCATTTCTGTGCTGGAAGAACATGAAATTGGCAGCTCGGAGCTATAGTTTACGCAAAGCTGTTTGTCTCTTGTAAACAGATTTATTTTCCTTCAGTGGTAGGGACCCAGGGGACCCACCATACAGCAGCATAACAGAGAGCATCTTCTTGCAGAGCAGTAGCCGGGGAAAGGCAGACCTTCTGGCACGGACAGAGCGCTCCCATGATGATTGTTTAAATGAAGAGGTGTAGTGAATATGTAAGGCTAGATAAGGTCAGAAAGTCTTTTGCTGTATGAACGAACTCCCTACTATTTGCGTTGCAGAGGTTTTCAGGCATCTTGCTCTGGGGCTGGGCTAATAATTCTTCCCAAACAGAGCTGGTGCCACGTTGTTCATTCCCCAGGTCTGTTTATAACTATCTGGTCGTTCCTCAGAAGCTACAGCTCCAGCCCAATCCTCTGCCTTCTCATCAGTAGCAAGCAGGATTAAAATGGTCCTTACCCTCCACCCAGAGATATCTATTGATACAGACCCACACTAACTATGAAAAATACCCATATCCAAAACGTACGCCTGATAGGACTTCAGCTGGTGCACCCTCCCCGTGTCAGCCCACAGAGTGCGGCAGGAAGGAGAACTCTGCAGTGGCTGAGGATCAACACCAAAACTCAAACTCTCTCAGGACTCCTGCCATCTCAGGTGGATGTGGGACACCTCTCCACCCAGCCTGCCCCCTGCTGTTCATCAGCGAGGACGGACAGTGCCCACTCACCACCCATACCACAGCTGGAGCTCACACAGACGTGTTTCAGCTCCCTTTGGTCTCATCAGGTTGGTGTCCAACCACAACCACAACGCTCCATATGGGACGCAAACCCTGCTGGAATCGTACAGCAATATTTAGGTAGTTTTCTACACTAACCTCCCTTATTCGTTATGCTGTTCCTGGTCCTTGTGCTGGTGAAGCCAGGCAGTGGATGCCCTCTGAGCAGGGATGAACCTTTGGGGTTGGCTGCCTAAAGGTGAGGAGGTGCCAAACTCTTCAGAGTTACCAGTGTCCTCTGCCTGCCCTGCTATTCACAGCCAGAAACTGCTTGTCTCCCCTCTTATTTCTTCCCCCTGATCCCTCAAGCCACTACATCAGCTCATCTACCCTTCTTTCTGTCTCTTTTCTCCTCTGGGAGTTGCAGGATCTTCCGTTCCCTTCACGGGTAAAGCGCTGTAGGCTCTTTCCCAAATCTTCCCCATCTGATTTATTTCTTCCACATGCTGGGAGAAGCATTGGAGGATGGAGGTGGAGGAAACAGTGGAGAGCGGACCAAGCCATTGATACAGGAGAGAAATTAGGAGAGTACTTAGTTATTGGGCTTTTTTTCATTCCTGTTTTTCCTCCTGTTCCTTCTCCAGCAGCTGAGAGGGAGGGAGTGCTGTAGAGGCTGCCTGACCCCTTTTCCTTTCTCCCATGCAAAGCTCCTACAGGCTCCTGAGAGAAGAAAGGAGATCTCTGACCCGGGCTCCAGCACGCCTCATCCTCCTCCTCTCACAGCACAACTGCTCACAGTGGGATTTTTTCTCAAAGCAATGCTGCAGCACGAGGGCTTCCCACAACATCTCCTGCTGCACCTGGGCCCATCCAAATGCAGCCATTTACAGTGTCACTGAGAAGGTGGTGCCTGTGGGACCACACAAAGTGCCCGTTTCGCACCCTGCCACTTACCTGCTGCTCTGTTCTCCTTGTATTTCCACGTCGTGAGACAACAGTCTGCCTGGCTCATCCATTCTTCGCAGCCACGTCCAGAGGTTCCTCCACCTCATGGCTGCACGTGTCAGGAGTGTTGGATGGACGGGGCTGGACAATCTGGGGAGGGGAAGCCCCTCTGACATGGAGGAGTTCATGGTGGTCTGTAAGGAACAGAGAAATTGAAGAATCATTTGCCTTTTAGGAAAAAAAAAAAAAGCTCTGCAGAGAACGTGCTAATTTTTTTATCACAAATATTTCAAGCAACATCTAATTATTTCTTGTAATCATAGTTATTTACTATGAGCAGGAGGAAGAAGAGATGGAAACACAAAAAAACGCATTGGGAAATGTTATGTGCCCACCTTGCTGTGCTCGTGGCCTGGGTGGCTCAGAGGAGCCCAGCGGGCATCAGCCCCAGCAGAAGGGCTCGCTGCACCCCCACAGCCATTCCCTCCCGCCCAGATGCGCTGCCGAGCCACGGCACGAAGTCATTTAGCAGAGAACAGTCCTCAGGGGAGGACAACCATCACCACCCGAGAAGGGCAGAGAGACTCGGATCAAAAAACCCCAGAAAACACACATGTGTGCCGGAGCTGACCATGAATTTCATTAACAGCACTACACTCTTCACAGCGTAAAGCTTTAAATGCTACTTATTTACATTGATAAAGCCACGGCTGTGTTATCGCTGGGTTGTTTGATTTGATTTAGGGGAATCGACACATCTGTTTTACACATTTTTAAAAGATTGCCTGGGATGCCCAGCACCCTGGGTGGCCGTTCTTATTACAGTCAGTAAAAACCAGAAAACAGAGAAAATATGCCCGGCAGCTTGGTGTGGCGTGTCGTGCTAAAAGAGACTCCCGTGGCACACGCGCACACACACACACACACTGGTACCGGTTTGTGCCTGGGAAAGCTGCTGTGAATCCATCATGCAACTTTTGCAGCTGAAATAATACGTTGACCTGTGTGAACCAAATCTTCACAGTGGGCACATTTTGTCCTCCTACTGTTTCCAAACAAAAATCAAACATAAATAGTAAGAAATCAGCCCATCTCTACTAATGAATGGCAGCATGAGAACATCAGTAACATTTCAAGTCAAAGTCTTCCTGTTGCACTGAATTAGGCTTTTCCTGGAGTGGAGCAAGAACCTTTGTGCTTGAAAAACTCACTTTTCAGGAAACCCACGGGCTATGGGGAGAAGCAGCCTTTTTTCTTTTTGTAGTCCTTACTCCGTTTTTTTCATTTAGCCTTCCATACCTTTTAATTACCAAATATCCTGTTAAATTAAGTAAGAACCTGTTTCAAAACACTTAAATGAACCATTCTGTCAGCAAGAAGACATGAGACTGAAGTGTCAGTTTATTGTATGGCTTAGTCTATTAGTGAGTGCGGTTGGCTCCTCTCCAGAGATGAATTTTAAGTTTAATCATATTTGCTGTGTGCAGGTTTGGTTAGCATCCCAAAATTGCCTAAGAAAGTTGGTTTCTTTATTTCTAGATGCCAGTTTACGTAATGGGCATCACCAGCAGTCAGACTCCTTTTTCGTTTGGCAATGCAGTACCGGGGTTAACGTTCCACTGGTCTGTCACAAAGAGGGATACTCTGGATATCAAGACAAGACACAGCGAGGTAAATTGTGTGTGTGTGTCTGTGTATCTTGGGAAAGGGAAACTGCCACGTAATGGGAATTGAGAAAATACAATCTTTAAGGTCCCTCCCAACTCGAACCATTCTGTGATTCTATAATTCTATGAAATTCAGTGACTCATCTCTCACCAGGACCTGCTTCCAAATACGGAGGAACTCATTGACCTGAAGGGCTTTCCAGAGAAGCGGGAGGACCTGGACCGGTGGCACTGCTGAAGCACAGCAAGGAGAGCATCCAGGCAGGCTGCCGGTGCGCCGAGGCTGGGGCCATGGAAAATCCACTGCGGGAAGGAAACAACAGAGCATCTGGTATTTTGAAACGCAGCTACAGTTTTCCTGCACACTCTGGCTATGAGTCATGAGCAACAGGCTGAGAAATTCCTGCGCTAAGCTGGTATCCATCCCGCCCCGGCATGCTGCAGCCCCGGGGCCGAGCCATGGGACGCAGCTCCGGGAGGAGACCTAGGAGAGGTCCCAGAGCCAGATGGGGTCCCCCAGGGCAGAGCAGAGCCCTGCTGTGGCATCCCACCCCCCAAACACAACATCAGAAGGTTGTTTGGGAGATACGGCCCCACTCAGACGGACACTGCAGAGGTGCCTGCGCAAGGGGACATTCAGGAAAGACGACCCTGTGGGCAAATATTACAGAGGCACCCCGTTGCCTGAAGCAAGCCTCAGGCTTCAGTAAGGCAAGCAGCAGCAGTGTTTTGCCCAGGGATGCTGCAGATCCTCCCGTCCCACCACGGCCAAGCACCAGGAAAAACAAGCAAATAGCAATGAAGCAGGGTGTTTTCTTTCCATTAAAAGGCCAGCAGGACCACAAGCTGCTGTTTGTGTATAAAAATGTCAGTATGGAGGCAAAGGAGGAAACGACAAGTAACATCTGCTCGGAGAAGGCCGTTGCAGTGATGGTGGGTGCAGGGGCAGCAGCCATCCCATGATTCGGGGGGAGCAGCAGGAGAAAGTGACGTTCAGTGTCCTTGCGCTCCTCCTGCGAGATAAGGGGTGTGTGAGATGCTGTGAGAGCAAACACCCCATCCCTCAGCAGCCTCCGGTAACTCAAACAGCGAAAAACACCGTAACACGAAAACACCCTTGGAAACCTTTCATGTGCATTCCCAGGGGCTGAGCAGGGACAATGCCCGTGGAGGGTGTGTGCGGCCCCTCCTCATGCGCGAAGGGCAGTGGATCCAGCCTGGAGTTGGTGCTGTGCCTGGGTGCAGAGCTGGACGCGGGTCCCCACACCAGCTCAGGGCTAAATTCACGCAACCAAGCGACGACCGACGCTGAGACCAGCCCCTGCAGCGAGGGTCGACAGGTCTCCTCACCACAAACCCGAGTCTTGCATCGACAAACACCGCCCTCCATCTCACAGGCACTTGGGAAAGTCCTTCCTGGAGCTGATGCTTTTTATTTTGCTGTTCTGCTGTGTTTCCCCTCCCCTGGTGCAGAGCTGCTGTAAGATGAGCCCTCCAGAACCAGGAACGTGCCAGCAGCTGGATGGCCTGCTGCTGCCTGCATTACCAGCCACCAGGTATCGCCCAGCCAGCACCTGCAGGGTATCCATCATGGTACTCATCACTTCCACCCTGCAACACCTGGCGAGAGATACACAGAGGTAGGCAAACAGTAGAACGAGGCAAAATCCCAATTTTTACTCTCAAATTAAATCTTTGAACAATACACCATAGTTCTTAAAGTTCCCGCTGTCGTGCATCGGTGAAAGGTGTGAGCACTTGCATGTGGCTGTAGAAAACTGAATGAACAGCGAGAGGCATGAGAAGACTCCAAAAAAATTCGTCTCTGGGTCTGCAGTGAAAAGGAAAACCATTTTTTCCCCCAGAGGTGAAACCAGCATTTCAGAAACCCTGAGCCTGCATTTCTTCGAAAGGCTGCGTCCTGCTTCCCAGGAAATTCCTAGACTAGAAAAATCACTCTCTGACTACATAACAGCAGTGATAAACAGGAAAGGATAAATTAGTATCAAGAGATACACGAGCAGATAAAATCAGGTATTGGCTGTGCAATCAATCCATATAGTGAAAACAACTACCCATAAACAAATCCCACTAGCTTACAACCTGTTTTTCCTACAAGAAGCAGGTTTTTCCCATCAATAATAAAATATATTTAAGGATAACTTCCAAAAACTGAGAAATGCACTAGGAAAAAAAAAAATAATAATTTCTGCAGTATGACCTGGGCACCTCAGCCATAAACCAGGGCCCCCCTGGGGCGCATAATGCACAAAGTACCGAGCACCAGCATGAGCAGCAGTTTTGGTTTCGTAGAATGTGTTGGGCTGAAAGGGACCTTTACAGGCCACCTAGTCCAACCCCCCTGCCATAAGCAGGGACATCTTCAACTAGATCAGGTTGCTCAGCGCCCCGTCCAACCTGACTTGGGATGTTTCCAGGGATGGGGCATTTCCCACCTCTCTGGGCAACCTGGGCCAACACCACCCTCAGCGTAAAAAAAAGCTCTTCCTTATATCTAGTCTGAATCTCCCCCTTTTTAGTTTACAGCCCCTTGTCCTACTGCTACAGGCCCTACTGAAAGGCCCTGGGTTTACAGGGTTTAGAAAAGCAGGACGGCAACATGGGCTAGAGCTGAGGAGGCACACCGAGGTCCCTCCGAGCGATCTATGGCAGCGAGGGGACCTCTCTCACTGGGAAACTCCAGAGTCGACCAGCAGTTCTTCCCATATACCCCAGCAAGAACCTAAGGTTTCTCCTGCCAAGAGAAAAAAGGAAATCAAGAGACCCCAAACTCAGGGTACGTGGCATGCGAGAGCAGAGCAGCCTCATACCTTTCCTCAGCACATCTGTGTTTTGGCCGAGGTCCCCAGCACCGAGGGATTGCTTCCTCCAGTACCAACACCACACCACTTCCATCTATCCTCCTGAAAAACAGGTCCCCATAATCCATTAACCTTTGGAAGTACACATCCTTTTCTCCATAATGTTCTCCCACAGGATTTTATGGTCATTTCTTGCCCCTAAGACCCTAATGTCAGTGCAGCAGTGCTCATGGCACAGCTGCCGTGGGAGAGCCCAGGCCCCAGGAGTGACACTGGGGACACAGAACTCTGTGAAACAAGTTTCCCTAACCCAGCCCTGGAAGCAGAGGAGCCAGCCCCCGCAGAGCTCCCAGCCACCAAACCGGGTGGCTCCCAGTGTGTTTGCAAAAGCACCTCACGTGCAGGGTGTTTTTGACAAGGTAACCGGTTCGTCTCTAGAGACAAGCTTTAAGTAGAGCAGGCTCTGGGAAGCTCTGGAAGACACGATTTTGGTTTGCTTCTGAAAGAACTCACTGTCTCCTAAAGCAGGGGAATTGCTTTCAGCTTTCTGCTGCTCCACTCCATTCTGGGGCTGTCCCTCCACACAGTCCCCACTCCTCCGGCTGGAGATCCAGCCCCAATGCGGTTCCCGGCTCGCTTTCCCATGGAACTGATTTTTAGTGCTGTAAAAGACATTACCTCTGCAAAAACAGCTCAGCAGGATTTGAGAAGCTTTATGTCCTTGTTTACATTAGCTCGTTGGATTCTCTGAATGCAAGTTTAGCTTTTGTTGAATGATATATTTCACCTGGCAGAAGAACTGATGCTTCGTTTCTTACGGAGGCTAAAACTCCCATTGACTTTAATAGCTGTCTGGCCAGCATAAGACCTGGAAAACCATTTAATGGAGCCATTTAGTACTGAAAATGGCCCAATATACGGATGAAAAGAAGCTTGTTTAAATGTTGCAGCTGATTAGAGCATCCCTTAAAGTAGTCAATGGCAAATCTTTCTCCCTCCCTCCCCTCCACGACTCACCAGCAACATGTTTGACACAGTTCTTTTCCCCAGAAACTAAACTGCCCAGTTTTATTCTGGGGGGAAAAAAAAAAAAAAGTAAATGTGTTGTAAGTTCTCATCATGATCAGAATGCGCTGCTTAATAAAAATACGTTAACAGCTCAGACTGTGGAGTTATTTCCTTGGACCACAAGACTGTATCTAAAGGATTTCTGCAAACGGTAACTGGCTATGTCATGCCTTGAAAGTGTAGAAGTTCTATAATCTCTAAAAGCGGCTCGATGAACCGCTACAGCCTGCAGACACAGCTCTGGAGTCAACCACAGCAGCGTGAAAGCTGCGGTGATCAGGCCAAAACTGACACCAACGTCTGTCTTGCATCTGGACTAAACTGCACCAAACCATTTCACACCTGAAAGAGCAGAGCAGCGTATGGAAAAGCACAGGCTGAAGGTAAGCCAGCTCCAACTGCAGGTAACCCATCGTTTTTGGGACCAAAGCTATCATCCTGCACTCCGATTGTGCTTGGACGGAGACCAGAAATCATAGCTGGCAAAAGGAAAGCAAGGCCACAAAGGTTCCCGGAGTCCCCTGGCAGGCTGAACGAGGAGGTGCCTCCCCGCACACAAGCTGGTCAGGATGCAGCTGAAAAAGTCAATCCAGCAGGGCTGCCCAGATCAGAGCTCCTCCGAGCCCACTGCGCTTGGGTCTGAAAGAGCACAGAGCTCAAGCTTTCTTCTGAAACTGCAGCAGTCAACACAATAAAATACAGCAAACAAGCACTGGAACAGGTTGCCCAGAGAAGCTGTGGCTGCCCCATCCCTGGAGGTGTTCAAGGCCAGGTTGGACGGGGCTTGGAGCAACCTGGTCTGGTGGGAGGTGTCCCTGCCCAGGGCAGGGGGTGGCACTGGATGGGCTTTAAGGTCAGTTCTAGCCAAAACCATTCTATGAAACACTGTTCAGCTCTTTGGAACAAGTCAAACCGCGCTAGCTTGTAGCCTCGCTGCTCTGGTCACTGTCCTGCTTAATCCCAGCTGCACCATGCTGTGCTCTAAATTTAGAGTAAACTGCTCTTATTTTCTGATGTGTTAGGGTCATGACACCGAAACTCTCAGAAAGTGAACCAGAGTGAGCAGACAGCGGTAGCCCGGCTCCTCAGAGCAAACACAGAGACCCGTGCCTGGAAGATAACCTTCGGATATTTTGAGAGTACAGACTTGCAGCCTTGAGGGGGAAAATGAAAGTCCGGGGACACACTGTCTCTCATTTTATCAAAATGCTTTGGACGCGGATGAGGAAGCCACATTCTTTATAGCCAAATCTCCTCTGCCCTTTGAGGGCAGGAGCTTTCTCTCTCTTTTTCTGACATCTGCTTTACACTGGAAAAGACAAGAGGGGCTGAATCTATCAGGCATCTTCAGTAGCTGAGCTATGAGGCAGCTGCTGTACCTCTAATTAACAATAGTTTGTAAAAACTCACCTCGGCTGTTTTTCTCTATCACCAGTCTGCAGTGAAGCCCCAGCTCCAGCTCCCACCCTTCATCTGGCTGCCATCTAGAATCATAGAATCATAGGGTTGGAAGGGGCCTCTGGAGATCATCCAGTCCAACCCCCTGCCAGAGCAGGGTCACCCAGAGCAGGTGGCACAGGAACGCGTCCAGATGGGTTTGGAATGTCTCCAGAGACGGAGACTCCACCACCTCTCTGGGCAGCCTGTGCCAGGGCTCTGCCACCCTCACAGGAAAGAAGTTCCTCCTCATGTTTAGGTGGAACTTCCTATGTTCCAGCTTGTGCCCATTACCCCTCATCCTGTTACTGGGCACCACTGAAAAGAGAAGGAGAAATAGAAAAAACATTAGTGATACCAACATGCAATTTCTGCTCTCAGGCGCAGAATACAGAATAAGGCTTGGATTCTGCACGCGACTGAAAATGAAGATGTCTAGTGCAAATATAAGAGACACTTACACTGCTATTTGGGTTTTTGAAGCTTGCAGGCTGTTGGACAGTTACACATTGCCCTCCATATATTTTTACAGATGACCCCTGCTCTTGTCACTCTCACTTGTTCCTTTCATTTGTTTTTTTGTTGGGGTGTTTTTTGTTTTTTTTTTTTTCCCTCTTCCAAAAAAACAGAACAATACAAGGCAATACAAGGTGGAAGTTCTGGGATCACACTTTCAGAAGTTATCAGGGGAGTTAATATTTTAAAAGTTAACGTCTTCTCTGACTGTCACAGAGATCAGAAAATCTCCCCCTACATGTACAAAACCAAAAGAATGTTAAGTATCAAGAAACACCTTGATACTTATGTACTAAATGCCAAGATGACAAGTATTTTCTGTAGAAAATACTTCCCCTTCCTTGTTCAGTAAAAGCATAACAATTTCCTAAAACATACAAAACCGAAGCAAAAAAACCCCCAACCTTCTCTTACAGAAGCAAGACCTGTCAAGCTCAGAAACCTCTCTTCTTCGTCCTTCAGAGCATCCCCCAGCCTGAGATGGCCAACTCCTGACAGGCTCAGGGCTCCTGTGTGAGTCAAAAAACAAACCCAAGGTGCCCGCAACATTTTCCCTGATATGCGAATGCAGGTGGTGTAGTGATAGTTACTGAAGACACGAGTTGAGGTATGTGTGCGCTGTCACCCTTGCAGCCACTGCACCCTTGGCCTCTCCTGCAAAGCCTCCTTACCTTCTGAAAGCAGCCCAAGCCCTACGCTCAGCTCCAGGCTTTCAGAGAAAGAAATACAGCAAATGCAATGTGGCATGAGAGGGGAAACACAGGCTGGCTTTTTGGTACTGCATACCTCTGTCTTAAAATTCTGACATACTACTATTGCTTAAAAACCCTTCAAAGTTTACATATTTTTCCACTTGTGTGTGAAAGAAGAAAGCTACATGTGATACCTTTGATGGCAAAGGGAAAAGCCCCCACGCAACTGTGTCGTCCCTACGAAGGACAAACAAAACACTTTTGCTGATGAACGTGAAGTACCGCGAAGTTCAGGTTTCCTGCCAGAGTTTCACGTCGCCCGTCCAGACGAAGTCAAAGTATTTCTTTAATAAAAAACAAACCCAGGAACTCTGATAAAAACCTGGTTTTAGTTGTGACCAAGGTAAATGTAGACGTGGAACAGAAAACAGTGTTGTAGTTGGACTCGGCTGTACTGCCAAATCACCTGAAAGCAAATCCCTTGCAATTATTGTGGGGACTTTAAAATGTGTTTGTTAACTTTGAAATGAATAATGAAAAAATGTCTCTTTTCCTAAAAAGACAGCTATATTGTTGTGTAATGAAGAGCAGATGTCAAAAAGTATTTCAAAGGCTTGGAAAAAAAACCTTAGAAAAATAGCACAAAGGCTACACTGGCTAACTTTGCCGGAGCTGCCCCAGCCTCCCTTACAAACACGACACTACCCACGTTGTCACTTTGCTTTAACTGGAGAGCACAGTCCCAGGGAGCTCCGGCATGTGCGGTCTGCGCCCACCCGTCCCTTCCACCCCACAGGCGCCCCACAAGCCGTGAATCTCTTCCCAGCAGCCGGAAATTTCCCTTAGCGCAACCGGCAGCAAACAGCTCGTCCTTCCGAGGGGAAACTGCAAGCCAGATGGAAAGGGAAACTCCACTTGGAATAAAGCACGAGGCACAACCAAGCCCGGGGGATGCACAGCAGGGACACCCACCCAGCGGGGATGGGTGCCCTCCCGGCCGCACCGCCGGCCCTGCACATGGGCTTCGGGCAGGGCTCGTCCTCATCCTTCTCCTCCGCAATCACGGCAGGGACCAGGGCAGAAGCCAGGACTCTCCCACCAAGTGAAATGGGCTGGATCCTCATGGGATGTATGGCAGCAGACTTGGCTTGGCTCTAGGTGGCACCACTGGTTTACACCACTGAGGAACCAGCTCATTATTTTTTTTTTTTTTTTTAAAGAGTGTTTAAACCACAAAACAGAGTTCAAGTTTCATGTACAATTTTATTAGAGGCCAGAATTGCAGCCAACTGTTTATCTGGTGTCTGGCCTAAGTGCTGATAAAGACTTGGCTGAAATTTCTATAATCTGCCATTAATAAAGGCAATTTATGATAGTCTCAAGGAAAGACATGACCACTGCTGGCTCCGTTATTGGTACGCTCAGCAGAGGCCAGGGATTTCATCTGCACAGAGACAGAACTTAATTCATTTCTTGTCCTGAAGTGCTGGTGATTTAGGTCAGGCCCAGGACAAAAGACTATGTAAATCTAAAGGCTCCACGTCAGAGCTGCCAGCCTTTGCGAATATGAGCTCAGTTGCTTTAATACAGCCCAATACCCAACTTTGTAATTCCAGCAACCCATCTAAAGCAAATATTGGCTCCAATAACCACACTCCAGTTACGGTGATAAGCCCCGAACCTGACATGATGGATGCATAAGCTTAATTGGACACACCAGAAGTAGCCCTGTTGAAGTGCGGTGGGACAGAGCCCATTAACGCCTCTTCCCAACTGGAGGCATCGAGATCGGAGAAAAACTACTGTGTCCTGTAGTCCAGGACCCCTCTCTGCTCTCCCCCCCATTTTTGGTGGGGGATTTTTTGCTGCACTTGGATAATTTGTGAGCTGGCTCAGGCTGTCTTTGTGCGTTACCTTTGCCCAACGTTTTGCCCAAGTGCCAGGATCCCAGCTCCAGATGGGGTCTGCTCCATGCTCTCTGACGGGCAGCTCCTCAACGCCCCACTGCAAAACGCCGTAAGGAGAAATAGCACATGCAAGCTGGCAAAAACAATGAATATACGAGAGTAACTTCGGTTTCCATTCATGATGCCTGATCAGAACAGAATTAATTCAAGGAAACAAAATTATTTGGCAAATGCTGTCATATCTAAACCCAGCTTAATACAAAGGTGTATATTCCATTGCCTGCAACACATTTAAAATTTACACTTCCCATGAACAAAATGTATGCAAATCTGATCCTTACCTAAGCTCTGCATATTTAAAGGAACCCATATTTAAATGTACATGCACTTTATAGTTCGAATTCATCCTTTGAAAAATTCCACAGCCCTATCTAAAAGCCAAGAGACATTTCTTTTCAAGATCTGCGATGAATGAGATCCAGACACAGGACTGTTTCACAAAGTATCATACATGCCAAAATCTTCATCCAAAGAAAAATTCCAAGAACAAGTATGAGGATCTAAATATCAAAGACCTAGTTCTGCTGTATTCTAAGCAAAAGAGAAATTTATAAATGCATGGATAAATCACTTAAAAAGTACATGTCAGAAGACATTACAAGGCAGGCATCTAAAATAATTTCTAAAATATTACCAAATGAGTAATTTTTGGATTGTCTTTTCAGCGTCTAATATAACATCACTGTGATTTAGTGCTAAAGGATCCCAATATGTTTACTCATTTTAACATGGAATTTAATCATCAGAGTTTAATTCCTCTAGATAAACTGACTCTGCAACAGGGTGAAATTCAAAGGAGACAATGCAAATAACAGCAAACGCTGTAGAATTTCACTGAAAAACATTTTAAAACTCATCTAGGCTCTTTTCTTTCTCTTCCCCCACCGACATGAACTCCTCCAATACTCCCAACCAGACAGGACAAAAATTCTTGGCATCAAAGGTTAGGCCACTGCTAAAATTTGGCTCCAGGTATGAAGTTGTCCAGAACAAATTTTCTCTGACAGCTCTTGCCAAGAGACCCAGTTCTCAAGTCGTCTTCCTGGTCTGTCCACCCTGCTCCCCACCTCCACTCCCCGAAATACCTCCAGGTGGTGGGATCCTGACACCCGCTCTCTGTGGGTTGCGATTCCAGTCCAACCAGTGGCCCTGCCACTGCTATCTCCAAAGGAAAGGGACCCGAGAGCAGGCAGAGAGCTGAGCTCCGTTAGACCAGGTCTGAAAACACCAACAACAAATGAACTCCTGGGCACTGAGGAACCTGGGCAACCTTCTGCTATCAGTTGCATCTAAGCCACGGCAGTGATGGAGATGAGCCCCGCTTACAGCCACTAATGAGAGAAGAATTTGGCCTTTTTTGAACCCAAGACAAGACTGTGCAGTGGGCAGAAAGAGCACGGATGGTCTACCTTCTGCTTTCCAAGGAACTGTGCTGCTGCCATGGGGCTTCCTGCCAGACACCTTGACCCTGATGCTGCTCAGCCGCCCCTCACCACAGCGATGCAGGAGAAACATCCAGGGGAAAAACTGGATAGACCAGAGCCCTGAAGACCCTCCTCGGTTTGGGTATCATACACGGGGGTCCCTCAGGTGTTAAGGTGTGACCAAGACCACTCTCGTTGGCATCCTAAGCGGAACAGCCCAACTAGGGGGTACTCCTGTGCTTAAAACCCCACAACTAAACTTTGACGTACCAATAGCTATTTTCATTAACGCAGAAGAGAAAAGATCTTGGTTAAAAGACAGCAAACATTACAGCGCCTAGGCCGTTAGCCAGTGACTCAGGGACGGTGTCTGCTTAAAGAACGGAAACATGTGATAAGATTTAGGTGAACCATTATACTAATATATCAAATCATTAAAATGCTTTATAATAGTACTATACCAGAAAAAGCACTCCACAACATCAACAGTGGATACATTTATGAAACACACCACTTAGAATTAAATTTGCTTCATAAGTTTCTGTCACACATGGTCCAGGTGGCTGTCACTCACACGCTGCACCCACCCGCTCTGTTTGCCTGTGGCATCCCTTGGCCAAAGGCATGAGAGAAGAGCCAGGACCCTGGTTGAGAGAATTAATTTCCCCGACCCAAAGAGGGACCAGGAACACATTTGGTTACACAGAAAATAGATCCCCATAAAGAAATGAAGCGGCTTTGACAAGAGCATCAAGGGAAAGAGCCCGCCCAACCCCACAGCCCGCCCTCCCAGCCGTGCTGCTGGACCCTGGGCCAGGTTCCCCCCGGCAGCAGGTCCCCCCTGAGCCCAATTGCCAGACCATGGCCAAGGGTGTCCCTCCTCTTGCTCTGCCTTGAGGGTGGCATGTCGGCTTTTTACAGCTCCTCCATTAAATTGTGCTGATCTGGGCCACTCGCCCACTTCTGTTTGTGGGGAGATTTTATTGTTTTTCTTTTAATTTTGTGAACATATGCGGAACCTATTGAACATACGCATTTGAGGCTGTTCTCATCACCGATTTAACTCAAGTTTGCTGCACTCAAGTTAACCCCCCTTGCATTAGCTGCACTTGAATGAGAGCAGATACAGCCCTAAACATTATTCAGTCTGTGGAGAGATGGCATTAGCAGCTGGGGGGCTGCACTCACTCAGGCTAGAAGCAACGTCCCCGGAGAGAGGAACCAGCTCCAGCTCAAAAACACAAATAACCGTTGGCGCGCGCAGACAGGCCCGAGAGCTGTGACTGGAGGTAAACCTGCAGTGAATGCTAGCTCAGCAAAAAGCACCTATTCTCAAAGAGAAGAGTTTGATGCAGTCCTATAGCAAGTTTTAAAGACAAACCCAAACGCTCTCCTAATAAAATGAACACAAACCAATTCACATTTATCATTAATGTAATTGATTTGGGCCCCCAGCTGTATAAAAGTGATCAAGCTCTATATATTTCCACACATGGACAATTATTAGCTACCCATTCTTGGCAGTCCCTTTTTCCAAGCGGCATTGTGTTCTGAGCTCCCCCTGTTTTTACCAGAAGCTTTAAGGGCTACAAATCTCAGGCATCTGTCAGTCAAAAATATGTTTCCCATCTGGCTGTCTTTCAGTCAAACTCAAGCCTCGAGAGACCTCTGCACTAAAACCATTCTCAAAACAACAGAAAAGCTGTTCAGCGTACAAGGAAAGAATTCACCGCAATTATAACAACGGAAATTAATAAAGCTATCATGCATTTGTAAGTGAAACAGTGCTTGCTGGTAGCATTCAGCAAGGAAATCTGCATGGATACTTTCTGACTGAAGCATAGAAATGCTTCCTAGGAAGTGAAAAATGTGCCAGTTTACCTTCCAGACACAGACCCTGCCTGTGGTGTTTACTGGGGTTCATACACCTGGAACGCAACATTCATCTACCTTTAGACAATTCTGGGTTTTGTTTTGGGTTTGTTTTTTTTTTTTTTAAGCTCCATGAGGTTCTTTGCATCTCCGTTATTAATATAATACCAGATGTCCCACATAAAAGGGGTATTTGGGATAGCTTCTATTGATGGGGAGCAGACACTAGTACGAATATTCATCGCAGAGGGGGCTGCTGAAACCCAGTGAGATGAGATGCAGATAAAAGCAGTTTTTATACAAGGCACATGGGCACGCCAGCACTGACACCACACAGGAGTCGACTGATGAATACTTCCAGACTATCCTATCTCCTCCTGGTTATAACACTGCTTTATCACAGCTGAATTCACTCTTAGACACCTCGGTGATTCACAGCGACTTAACAGAGCCAGCTCCGTAACTTAACCCAGCAAATTACCTCTTCCCAATCTGCAGGGTGTGCGATACACGAGGTACAAGAAAATAAGCAGCTCTTGGAGGAGATGCATTCATCTCATTCATGAGGGACGACTTCCCCACTCAGTAAGTTCATGATGCAATGGAAATGAGTTGTGGGACTTAAAACAAGAATATCTACTGCTGTATTCAGGTATTCCTCATGATTATAGCAGCTCTGTGAAAGTAATCATGATACTTAAGAATCTAGATACATTCCTGCTACCACCGTGGGACTAGGTTACAGTTCAATACTCTGATCAGCAAAAGCAGCAGCAAGTTCTATCAATCTACCCGGAAGCATCTCTATATTCTTCTGTTTGGATCCAACTACAGAAAAAAATGCTTTTTGATGGACAGCCTGCTTTTGAAGCTCTTCTGAGATGAAGACAGAAAAAGAATTGTACCTTCCTCCTTTCCCTTCCCAGAGGAAGCGAAGCTCTGCCCCCGACGCCTTCATATGCCAGACCTGCAAACAAATGTCCGGAGCACCATCCACTTCGTGGCCTCCTGCTTCTGCCCCAGCCAGAGCACACGAGAGCATCGTGGGCTGGTAAAGCATGAGGCCATCACACCAACTCTGCCGTCACCAGTCTGCCTGGTCAGGAGAATCCCAAACAAGGAGAGGGGCAACACGTCTTTCATGCTCTTTCCCAGCCAGCTGCCCTGTGCCTCCCTGTGGAGCTGCTCACGGGGCAGGTGTGGGGTCTACCTTCTCTAACAGTCCTTGTTGATGTGCTTCGCAGCACAGGCCAAAGCTCACTGAGCCGGGAAGAGATGGTAGCAATCATTATCAGCCTGACCAATCGCTCGCAGAAGAGCTCACCCAACCGATGCACTGCTCTTAATATTGCAGGGTCTTCTACTGTCGCTCTGCTTTCTTCGAGACACTGAGCAGTAGATCAGGTATTTGCTTTCACCTGGGGAGGGGCAGCAGAGCCAGCGTTCCTCAGGCACCAATTCAGTGCAAAGTAGAATCTGAGCACATGGCAGCACTGGAGATAGTTACGGTGCAAAATAAAAATTAAGTTAAGACAACGGAACCCCTGTAATTTGGCATTTTAAACGTGTAATGATTAATTTCCCTAATAATAATGAGGCAGTGTCCTCTAGTGGCTAACACACTGGACATGGAGTTACAAGCCCATCAGTCCGCTCTTCATTCTGCAGGTAACTTCTGCATAGCCTTTGGCAACTCACATTGGATGAGTTCCATAAAGCCATGGAGGTATTCATCGTGCCTTTGATTCAACAGGAATTTAGAACTGAATGAGCCCAGGGTGCTTGGGTCCCAGCCAACACTTACTGATGCCCTACTTGCAGCATTTAGGACTTTTTAAGACCTTTTATTTCTTTAAGAAGCCATGAAGACACAGAGACACCTCCCAGCGCTAGCACAGCACTTCTGTAAGGAAAGAATAGGCAAAATATTGAAAAGGGTAATGGACCTTCACCACGTGGAGAAGCTGCTGGGAGGCCCACAATGCGGAATATTCTAGCTCCGCTTCCCAAATTTCTCATTAAAAAAGTGGGCATCAAGCCACCCACTGTGAAGACTCGTGAAATTAGCCTGAATCACAGACATCCTTGAATAATAGGGGTCTAGGGGATCCAGCACATCATAGGATCAAAAATATTTGATACTCTGAGACTCCATGGAGCATTAGTGCCCTACTTTATTCTAAAATTACTGTATCATCAACATCTTTAGACTGGAGTGGTAACAAAGGAAGAGGTTTTTGGTTCCATATGCAAATCACACTGTTTTTTCAGGTGAAAATGATCCATTAAATAATTTGTTGGACTACCTCTCGACAACTTCCTCGAGAACCCCATGCCAAAGCCAAGAAAGGTCTGTTGTGAGATTTCAGTTACACTGTCAGCCAGTTTTAGACCAGAGAACAGGCACGCTAACGTTGATTAAGTGAAGCTTTCTGTATTTTCACCCAGAAAAGAGATATTCCATAAAAAGATCAGCTAAACATGGTTCCTACGAAGATGTCAGGATTAGATATTCTGAAGTGAGCCATGATTGTAAAGTTCCCAGTTAGTTTGCTTATGACAAGATGGCTTGGCGCAGGGGTTTTTAAGATCTCCTGTATATGTTTTGAGTCATGCCAAGTACGCTTCTGAAAGTATAGCTAATTTCTGCTTTAGCCCAGATTTCAGTGACCGGATCCTGAACATATTATACCAGGTTAGGCTGATTAAAAATATTGTAATTAATAGAATTAAGACTAGATAAATACTCACGTACCTAAATTAATCTCATCCAAAGCATGTAACATACAGTAAAACAACAGCATGTAGCACACATGCAGTCTGAAACCAGAAGGGATGGAAATTATTTTAATCAGAGCTCTCGACTCAGAGAATGCCATCCAGCACGTATAATAAATACTCTCAGCTCATTGCAGAGTTGGGGGATTTCCAAGCAATAATGATTGTGATACATGAAGACATGTTACCAGGGAACTTGATGAAATGCTATAGTTGAGAGAAAATTTTTTGACCTAGTGGGAGTCCTGGAATTTCTCAGAGCATTGCATATTTCTATCTATATTTCGGCCAAAACCAGCAGGCCAGCCTTCAACATTAAATGTTTCTCCAGAGCACTTACAGCCTCTACAATGGAGACAGAAAGCCTAATCGCATTTTAATTGAGCCAAATCAGACTTCCAAATTCAACACACATTCAAGAGATTTCCTCCAGTTAAAACATAAAACCGCTAGGCCCTTCTGCAATAAGCAAGTAACTTAGAAAAGACAGATTGGAGGGTTTAAATATGACCCACGCACACAGATGAAAACACATCTTCTAATAGTGTTACCACAAAGAGGATAATTGGTAGTGCCTTCTCTTCAAGGCGCTGGACTTTCCTCTCCAAGATTATGCAACCTATCAAAACAGCTGGTTTCCCATTAGCTTATTGTAAACACTGGTCATTCTTCCCATTACCATGTTTTTTCAGGCTCTTCCCTGTGGAGAGAGGCTGAATAGGGGATGGTGGCGAGATTGCCCCGGGGCCAGAGGGGCTGTTTACTAGAAGCAAGCCAGGTCACACAATTACATTATGTGATGAGACGGACCAAGAACAGCTCATGAAAACATTTACACAGTAGCTCAATGCTTGTTAAACTCAGCACTTTTGGTTTTTTAATTGCAGAGCACTTAAACTTTTATTGCATTTACAGCAACATAAGTAACTTAATCATAGAATCTTAGAATCGTCCAGGTTGGAAGGGACCTTTCAGACCATCGAGTCCAACCATCAACCCAACACTGCCAAAGCCACGACTAACCCATGTCCCTCAGCACTACGTCTGCCTGCCTTTTAAATACCTCCAGGGATGGCGAATCCACCACTTCCCTGGGCAGCCTCTTCCAATGTTTGGTAGCCCTTTCAGTGAAGAAATTTTACCTAATATCCATCCTAAACCTCCCCTGACACAACTTGTTATTCTACCTGTCCAACAGACCTGCAACATCTCTGTTATTAGGAGATGGTCCTCCAAGACCAGATGCTTCTGACAGGCTCCATCCTATACACGTCATACCCCATACAAAGACGCTTTTGACTCTCAACACACAGATCATCCCACTGAGCTGAGGAACAAGGAACACTTTTGTGGGAGCAGGTTTTAAGTGAAGAAACAGTACATTTGCTTCAACATGATGTCTCCCAAATTTTAAATCAAACTGGAGCGGACCTTCCCTTGCACAATGCCAGGAGGGAAACCTGCCTAAACCCCGTCATGTTAACTCCTGGCAGAGTCACTGTTAAGCTTGAACCTTACTTCCACGCTCCAAGAACCAGCTGTTTCCATCTTAGAGGACAGCAGTGCTGGAGATGCCACTCCTGAGCAGCACACCCAGACTCAGCAATCTCTAACACCGAACAGCTTAGTAGCCTAACAAATGCACTTAGGACTCCTTTCCCCAAAATTTTTAACACCCCGCACAGCACCAAAAGATCTTTTTTCCTCAGGCTTAAGCAGTAAAAATGACAAGAGATATAGAGGCATTATATATATAATTATATATATCTCTAAACATCATTATTGATGTTTAGCTGCATATAGTCTAAATCCTTATTGCACCAAGTTGTGATTGCGCACTATTCTCCATGACATATCAAAAGCTCTTCCCAGTTATATCCATTTTTAATGCTACACAGAGAACTCAAGATGCATTTTATGGTAACAGAAGTAGCAAGTACCCCAATTATCTCTATCGCTCGAAGGATCAAGTGTGTTTTTGTCCAAGAATAAGTAATGTTTACAATTGGTCTGACAGTGCAGTGACCACAAACCCAATTCAGCTTCTGATAAACACTTCTATATATATTTCTAGGGTTGTTATAAAGAGGAAAAATGCAATCCTCTGCTCATTGACTAATATAACCATGTCTTTGTAGATAGTGTGTTACTTTAAGACACCTAACTCTTCCCTCAACTGCTTTGACAAAAGTTCAGAGGGAATTTATTTCCCTGATCATCATATGACTAAGTTTAAAGGAAATTTATCATTTGGTTCAAGCAAAGCATCGCTATTTCCTCTATGGAAATGGAAACACTAAATCATACATTTTTCTAACATACCATGTTTTGAAAGGTCTGCATTCTTTCACGTTTCAGGCTCAAATGTTCCCACAACTAAAGCTTACTATAAAAGCATTCAACTCTTAAAGCACTCTCACCTCCAGTAACCAGTCAACCCAAAACACCCCCCAGTTTTACATGTAGCCTCGTTCATCCAAAACAAATAACTTACTCTGTTCACTGGAGATTTATTATCTTAATGTGCTCATTTCATTGTTGGCCTTGGCAGAGATGGCCAGGTTTAGATTGAAAAATAGCAAAAATTGACAAACCTTAAATCCCAGTGTTACAAAATTCTATTGGGTAACAGATGGAAAAGATAATCAGCCTACAACTCAACTATCACATGCTTAATTAGGAACCCTACTCCTATCAGACACAGTCACTCAGGGATTTTTATCTTCATGACAATAATGGCTATTGTTTACCACCACAGGCCCTTGAACTGTCAAAAAACAAGGCAAGCTCTTGAAATTTGGAGAAGAAAAAAGCCTATATCCTTCTCTAAATTCAGTGGTTTGCTTACACATTAGTAATTTACAGCTGTAAGTTGGCCCTGGGATTGCTGCGCAGGAGGTTATCTTGGTGACCGAAAGGACAGCTCAAGAGTTTCCTAGCCAGTCCCTGGTGGCAGCAGAAACTTGTTAAACAGTCATCATGCAGCGCAAAATAAATACACACACGCATACATATACCAACAGCAATGATAGTTTCCTCTTTCACTCCCATGCAGTCAAAATTTAACCAGAGTCTTGCTACTTCTGCTGACGTTCGTAAAGAAATACTGAAAAAAGACTTGTGCATCTTGGTCATCTGCCACTCAGCCCTATACTTCATGAGAAAATATTCCAAGTAAGTGTAAATAGATGAAATATCTTTTAACACTAAAACAGCTTGTTGAAATTTCTACATTATTTATATACGTCAGACCAACTTTCCTCTGGAAAGATCTCCAGAAAAAACCCCAAATATTAATTTATAGGATTTGTGGCCTCACTCTTCCTTGAGGAGTTATTTATTGAAAGGACAAAACTTCACCAGCTGTCAGACTCGAACTCCTCAGCGCTTGCAATGTCTATATCTTCTCTATCATTTTTGTCATACTCTATATCACTAGTCATATTTTCACTCCATTTATAAACAGTTAAACATTAACGATTACTTCTTTCGAAAAGAATTTTGTGCTGATTTATTCATATAATGTACGCATTATGGGCGACAGAGGAACCCAAGCAAAGCAGAGCAGAATACCACATATCTGGTAACACACAGGAACTTTCAAAGAGAAACTGCCCCACACAGTATTCATCCAGTTGTGCGTTAGGTCACTAAAATGACATGACTAATGGTTGATGACACAGAGCTTGCATACTCCCCTCCTCCACTGAAGAGCAGCTTGAAAACCACCCATATAGAGTGCAAAAGAAACGCAAATGATTTCTATAGAATCAGGGGAAGTATCATTATGAAAGCAGCATTTTTTTTTTCCAGATCTACAATTTTATTCTCAATGGAATTCTTCCAAACAGTCAAAGGAAAAACGGAGCCAGCACTTTGATTTGCAAAATCTTTTTCACTCCCTCTTAAGTAGATGAACTGCAAAACAGCACAAAGAGATGAAACGTGACCAGAGCCCTAAGTATTAGATACACCAGCAGTCCAGTTTGGTGAACCCAAAGCTGCTCTCAACAACAGAAGGGAAATATTAAAAACAAGCAAAAACTGAAACGTTTCTAAGCATTTTGACTAATCAGCTTCAACTCCAAAATAAGCTTCACTAGTTGCCAGTCTCTGGGTCTTCCCTCTGGGGAGGACTCTTGACTTTCCACCTCTGGACAGTACAGATCAGCAGTTGCGGCTCAAGGGGGAGCAACAGTATTATTATTCTCCCTGAGGTGAACCACCATCAAAACGTATCTGCCTGGATACTACTCCTGCTGCAAACCTTGAACTGTTCCTGATGACTCAAGTGACTCCCTGAATCCCCGTACACTCATTTAAAACACTGCTGAGCATTATGAAAAAAAGTCTACTTCCATATTTCCCAACGTCCCCTGAAGAGCCATGTTTCATGTCCCCAGGAGGATGCCACCCACTTCCCAAAGGCCATAGGCTACTGTCCTCATGTGCCGCAAACACAGCACAAGAAGGTGTATGTGGATTCCGCAGGGACAGTAACACCATTCAGTGTGGAAGCAGAGCACTCCTCGGACAGCATTTCACTGAGACAGGCTGAAAGACTAAATTTCCCACACTTTGTAAAATGTCAAGGTCTTTGAACATGCCTCAAAAAAAAGAAACAAGGAGTGTATCTCTGTTGTGCAACTGCTATCGATTTCATCACATCCACAGTCTGGTAATTTGTTGAGTTGTGGGGTTTTTTTTTCCCTAGCAATACCTCAATGGTGAAAATCCAACCCTCTAAACACTGTCCTTGTTGGAGAAATGCACAATAAATCAGGCCCAACTTTGTTAGCACTGACCTTGACAACTCTTTATAGGTTTATATTGTCAATATCTCAGCTGAAATATCCCTCGTCCTTAGCTGGGAAAGGACTTGTATGTCAACTAAAGCTTACAAACCACATTTCTTAACTATCGTGTCTTGCCTACCCCTCCCATTTTTTAATTTTTTTTATGTTTAATAAAATTGACCTTAATAACAAATCATTCGGATAACAATGCACCACATGTAGTTATTCATTTTAGACTAAATTAGGTGGGGCCTAAATCAGGACTGACAATCTCTATGGAAAAATAAAAAGCTAGTCTTTGGTTTTACCTCTACCCTAAAAATGTGTCATTTAAGTTTACTCAAATTATTTGCTTAGGAGTATGAAAGGGAGACAGCATGTATCATTCTCTAGTTGTGAACACACGAACACGGCCACGCTACAACACAGGAACACCTCATTTTCATCGCAGCATTTGGGAAAAATCAGCCTTCCAGTTTTAATGAGGAGGAATATAAAAAAAACCAAACAGATGGCAACTGTTTTGAAAGCCGTTTTTTGCATTCTTCATTTGGTGACTCAGCTTTATTTCTCAAGCTGTGTAGTCCCATTACGTCAAGAGCCTCAGGTATTTAAAAATAAGATAGAATTACTGCGACTACACCGTGAAGAACAGATCTCTGTTATAGCTTGTTAACTTGCAGACTTACATATTTACTTTTCTGAGGTCAGAATAAGGTAAACTTTTGGAATTCTTAATATCGTTCTCAAGCAAATGCAGCCAGCTCTAAAAACCCATGTCTGCAGTCCATCAGCTGCCACATGTCATGAAACCCTTCGCTGGCATGGAGGGCGACGCGCTTATACTGCAGCTCTCGCCTTCCACATTCCTGCGTGGCGCAGGCAAACATTTTCACGAGCAGACAGAATGAACAACAATTTGCACCTATTAAACAACAAGCACCAAAATGAAAAGGCTAACAATGATTGCTCCTGCTACCCCTTCCTCTAGAAACCAAGAATTTCTGTAAAGTGAGCCTACCTCGTCTTTCTTGCAAACCCAATAAAACATCTGAATTCATTCAGTTCACTATTTCTTAAAGTACTGTTACTGTTTGAACAGTGGTTAATAAGCATCATTATTTTAGTATTGTATTAGTATTTTAGTATGTCTAGTGTATTCAATTTTCAATTTCATAGAATCACAGCATGGTTCAGGTTAGAAGGGACCTTAAAGATCATCTAGTTCCAAGCCCCTGCCCTGGCGAGGGACACCTCCCACTAGTAACTCTAAGAGTACCTATTTACAGTAACTGTGAGATTACAACCTTCAAGCACGTTCTCTACACTCACCGCTATTCAATGCGCTGCAGCATTCCAACCAACAGCTACCCTGCTTGCTGGCCTCTAAGAAAACGCCTGTCTAGATGTACTGCACAAAGCCAGATTAATTCACAGAGTAACTAGTGAGGTCATCTGATGCGTCAGTACAGTAGCAGACTCATCTTTATGGCTGCTGTTCCATTCTGACCATTATTTAAGGTATCACAGAACTCAAGTTCCATGGGTGGCTTAACATGCGCGCCAATGGATACAGGAAAATCGGATCTATATGAAACAGCTGGCTTTTGTGAGAAAGTCACAAAGATTCTTTGCCTACAGAGTGGAGAAGTGGGCCTTACGCTGCTTGCCATGTAAAATCTAACAGAAATTATCTCCTGCTGTAGCACTTTAGGAAAGGTACTGTAACCTCATTAACAATCAAGTCCTTTTTGTATAGCCATGCACCAATCTTCAACATCTACATACAGCACACTAAAATTGCTACTGACACCCAGCCCCTGTGAGGCAGCATGGATTCTGGAAAGGGGTTTTAAATAGCATTAAATCAAGCTTTGCTTTTCATCCTTGTCTTACAGCTTACCAAACTATACATTCAGAAAAACATCATCTTTCTTTAGACAGCTTTTTTTCCCCCCACAGCCTATCTTTCTCTGAACTAGTTTTCCTAGTTAGCCATCATAGAAATACAGTTCATGTTTTAATTAACCAAATGAAACCAGACTATGGAGCATTTAGGGATTTTTGTGACAAAATAGGGAAAGTTATCCCTCGCAGCAGATATCGCTGATGAAGCATTAGGAGTTATATGGAGTTGTGTTCACAGTCACAGTTAATACAGTTTTTAAGTTAATTTATCAGCAAATGGTCTTGTGTCTAATCACAGCAAACAGTGTGAAATCTTGATGGACCACGGAACCTCTACCGCTCTATCACCCACCGGTTTTGTTTCAACATCTCACTCCCTAAAGAGTAAATGGATGCAGGCTACAGAAAATGCAAAAGACTTCTCTTTCCTTTTAATGTGGACACTGCACATTGTACTTATTTTTCTGTCATAATACAGTTTTTACTGTGTTATTTGTAAAACTTGTGCTTAATTCAGGATTGGGTAAAACAGGCGGCTATTCTACACATCAGTGAAAGAACTAAGTCTGAAACAATTCAGGTGTTTCCAACTTGCCAATAGCTTTAAAAATACAACTCTTAACCGGGAACTGTTAAAGGTTTCTAACACTTCCAACAGTAAACAGAAGAGGTCGCAAAGAAAGTTGCCTTGGGATACACTGGTTTGGTTACCTTTGTCTCTTATTTATTTGAGTTACAGTGAAGAGTTACTTTACTGTCGTACAACTTGATGTGTTTATAACTCAGCATACATAAGATAAGGAGGGATAGGAGGGAATCACCTGGGAAGCAAATCTGGGGTGATTTTTCCCTCCAGAAATCAAACCACAGCTGCTTTACCATGGCTTCCACTCCAGACCTGCATCTTTGTGACATCGTGTTTATATCTAGAAACAGAAACAGAAAAAGAGACAAAAGATTAGCATCACTTACAGAGTTGATGATACTACATACTAGAAAGAATGAAAGTTTGGCTTTTCTCCTTCTCAGACTACTTTGGTTTTATAGCCTTGTTTATTTCTACCATCTAAAGCAATTCTTTGATTTTCAGTACTTACTGATTGCCAATTCTAGTCTGGCTTTATAATCTCATCACAGGATATTTCTTTGACCTGTAACATCTAATTTCTGTTTGTACAATTTTGTTCTCTGATCTTAACATGGTATCAATAGCTTTAAGTGTATTTTTTGATTGCACGCCTAAGGCATTTTCTCATAGTTCCTGTGGTACATTTAGCACTGCTAATACAAAGTTGCCCAGAAGGCTGGCGTTTGTTTTTGTTTGGGGTTTTGTTTGTTTGTTGTTGTTGGTTTTTTTAACAAAAGGCAACTTTGAGAAGCAGTGGCCAAGATAAAGACCTCAGAATCAATTTCAGAGACGGCATACCATGAAGCTGAAAAAATTAATCTAGAAAAGGCTAATTTCATCAATATTACTATTTCCATCTTCCAATAGTCTAAGTGCTTACTCTAACAGTATATTAGGAAATTCTTATAAACTCAATCAAAAGATATGGATGGCAACAAGCGGTGTATTGCTCGATCTCACAGGGCTACCTGTGATGAGAACTGGGTGCCCGCTGCTCGGAGGTGTTATCAGCTAGCCCTGCTTACGGGCTGCACCCAGGCCCAGCTCCAGCTCTCTGCTAGACTGCAGCCCAGCTGTGGCTGCTGCTTATGATGCCATTTTAAGAACTCTTGCTATAAAATCTGTAAGAATAATTTAATTCAATAAATTAAAAAAAAAAAAGTACTCCGATCTCATAATATTAAAATAATTACATTTTAGCTGTTCTGGAAAAAAGAAGTAAATGAATAGGAATTAGAATAAATTATAGTATTATAATGAATATTTATAATATAAAAATACAGAAATTAGAATCTTTAGAACCTCTTACCTGCTTCAGAACTCCACCCTCCTCCTCACGTCCGCACAGCAACAAGCAGGGCAGTGTCTTACTGCGCTGTTACATCCCCTGCCCAGCCAAACCAGTGCCATCGTGAAAGTGCGAATGATTACACAGCCGTCGCATCATGTCACCTGCAGGTATGCCTTTTCCCCTCCGTTTTCCATTAACCTGCACTGCTATGATTATCACAGGATGGAGTCTTGGCAAAGACTAACTCATCAAATTTACAATAATACTCCAAGACAATCATAATATCTTGAAATTAAGAACCATCAGAGATGTTAGGTTTTGGAGGTCCCCCAAAAAAACACGTGTACTTCTGATATTTATCAACTTGTTTTGATTTTTAAAGGAACCAAATTAAAATCAGATTCTGTTTCCATTCTTGAACAAGCTATTAGGAATTACTTCTACTCAGGCAGCAATCAAACATCTCTTTCTGATCTGGGACCCTACTGAGCTGCTCATCCCAAAACACAAACAATTGTCAACAGAACCTGCTGTATGTGCCTCCCGCCGACTCGGACCCGCCAGTGCACAACAGCCTGCCTCCACACATCCATTTCCAAAAATCTTACACACTAAATGAGATACAAACTCTTAATCTAGCCACCAACCAAAACCAGTAAGCCCAAATTCCACTATGTCCTTCTGCTGAGGATTTCTAAGTAGCTGGAGGCCTCTGTGAAGTGCAGACCTGTCACCAGGAAGCTGCACGGCAGCTGGAGGACAGTGCCCATGGGAAAACCGGTCACCGCCACAAAAAGGCAGAACGTTCTTGAAGACACTTTTGGTGGATGGCTGTCACAGGGAAGATTAGCAAAGAATGAGAAGATAGATGCTAGTATAGAATATACGGAAGCAGCAGATAAGTCAGCTGATACCTACGTGTACCAGGAAAGATTCTACTTCAGTCATGCATAAGGCAAAGAGGCTCTTGCTGGCTCCAGCTCCAGCGTCACACGCAGGGACAGCAGAACACAGGCTGCAGCCGCTTCTTTAGGAAACATTCAGTTTCCTCGTCCCATCTCTGCTATAGACCTAAAGTCTATTTTGTCCTCTTCTGTACCTGTAGCCAATACAAGGCAAAAAACCCCAAAACCCCAGCAGAACCGGCAAGCTTTTAGCTAATAGGATTAATTACAATCTTTCTTAGGTGTCAAAAGTGAAAGAAAGGAGACATCTCTTTGCTCTCACAGAGCACTGCAATCTGTTATAAGTCTACTAAAGACTAAATACAAGACACTATAAAGACAAGATGCATTATTTTAGGTTGGCCTTGAATACATTTTTTTTCCCTTTTCTCTCTCTCCCCCTTTTTTTTTTTTATTTTAAACAAATCAAACACGCATTTCCAGCATAAAGGTAATCCGTTCCAGTCAAGCTCAAAGGATGTCTACTCTCTACTGCAAAATAAAACAAGAGTTTGGTTCTTATTAGTAAAATATGTAACTAGCCTTATATCTGACAACAAATACCTTAACTAATTATCTGTACTGTTTATTTTTGAAGGAAGAAATGAATTATGGAAGTGTGCCATGGCTGCGCAGACGACTGCACTGGCAAAATACAATACTGCAGGACTGGTAACACAAGATGTGCCTGACATTACTGGCAGTTTTTCATAAATTTTGTACTTAATTCATCTCCAAACAGAAGTTCCAACTCAGGTAAGGTGTAGGGAGGGAGGTCAGAACTGCACCAGGCTGGGAAGTCAGAACCACAGCCCCACCACAATCATTTCTTACACCCATTCAATCTTTTAAATCAAAATGTCATTTTTGCCTTAGAACAATATTGTGTATTTAGCTTCAGGAAGTCAGTGCTATGTGCACCACATTCAAAAGTCTGTAGGAAAGTAGGGCAGGAGTTACTAAGAATCATCTACAGGTCGGTATCGCACTTGCATTGAGTCAGGCACTGAGCAAAACCAAGCTCCAGTTCCCACTGCCATGGTAAGCCCAGGAGAGAATCAGGACCAGTAACAGGAATTAGTTCTTGATACAGCTCACCAAGACATCATCTCTTTTTAGGAGGAATTAATTCTATTGATCTTTGGTAAAAAGTGACTAGTTCTAGCAAAATGGTCTGCATAAAGGATAAGATAAAGACAGGAAAATGAGATGAGCACTGGATAGGAAATCTAAGAGATAATCAAAAGCATCAAGGAAAGACTAAAGAACTGAAAATCATGCCTATGTGAAGTCTAAGCTAACGGCTGGCACATACAGAACAATTTGCAAGCTTGCCTCTAGAATGGTTGGGGAATACACAACCTGTGCTAAATTCAAGGCTAGTTCAGGACACAGCATCACTTGGGATTTGGCCCTTTATTATCGCTTCCGATATGCTCTGCATTTCAGAATCAGCCAGGGGGTATGAGGAAGATCATCTTCCATCGGGCAAAGAGCAAGTGCACCTTCTTCTTCACCAAGGGATTGCAGTTTTCTTTAAAGAAGGTTTTCAATTATTCAAACACTGGCATAGCACCAAGATCCCAGACCCTGCAGTTTTCTGAACTCACAGCAAGATCCTTCAGCTCCTGGCAGCACAGTGTGAGCAAAGTCGAGATCCACGATTACCAGCTTCATAACTTCTGGATTTGTCAGAATGCGCTCCGCAAAGTGGCTATGCTGCATGCAGGACACAGCTCTACAGCACAACTTGTGAAGTACAAGAAATTCCTAACTGTCACTTCACAGACTGCAAAAAACACATGCAGCCAGCACTGAAAAGAATCATGTGCCTTCTTGTACGTGCAAGAGAAGGCAGAAACACTGCGCAACACCTCACTCTGGTAGCAGGACCAGAAGGTGTCAGGGTATGGTTTCAGGATCATCAAGTTCCTCAAGTTGCGAAGAACAGCAAGCAGTAATAAATGTCCATACTGCCAGGTTCCCTACTCACCAAACATAAGCATTACTTGCCCCCACCCTGCCAATAAACTGTCTACCAATTAATTTTTGTAATCTCGCTTTTTTTTTTTTTAAATCCCAGTTGTCTGACTACGGTGTTTCCCAAACTCCTCCTTGTATTCATGAGACAAGTCTGGGACTTCACAATGCAGGGTGTTCAAGAAAACAAAGTCAAACAAACAAAAAAATCCCTACCTTCGGTTTGAAAGAGACTGATATTACCACCTAAAGCTAAGATATAGTCAGCTACGACTACGACCACAACACCCAGGGTTTTTAACACCAACTTCTAGACTATGTCGACTATTGAACAGTGGCGCGTGGCTGGAGCTCAATGCACCAACTGTAAAAATCAAATAGATGAAAACACCAACTCTTCAGTTTGGTTTTTAAATATATTTCACACAGGGATGACTAACAAGAAACCCATGCGCATACGTTAACTGTAAGCTATTGAACATTCTTCACTATTTCTTGCTTAAGTAATTTGAGTCAAAACTAATGTCTCTTATTATGAAAGACAAGTCCTGCTAGGTCTGTCTTCGAGATCATTTTTTGATTGTAAGTTAGGGGATCAGTTCTGAAACGTGCCTTCCTATATGGGAGGATTTTATAATTACAACTGCAATTAGAAAAAAAACAAAACCCCGAAACTCCCCTTTTTCGCCATAAAATTTGTGACTACATGGCGTTGTCCCAGCAGACTTACATAGGTCTTTCATTCCACAAAAGAAAGCTATAAATTTTGATGGTGGTAGGTCAAGGCAAGGTTTCCATGATGAAATTTTCAGTGAACTTTGCCTAGTGCTAACAGTATATTAACTATGAATCATATAATATCTGTGGTCTAAATTCAACTCAGAGAAAGTTTCACCACTACTTTTTGAGAAAGAGTACGCATTTATCTTGGACTAGTTTCTTAACGCGTAGAAATTAATCTTTTGGTTTTAACCACCAAGTCAAGTATTACACTAAATTAAAATTTTTGAAAAATATGAAGCAGGAGTTGTCTGTTCACCAATTCTTACTTGATAATGAACACTGGAAACACAGTCAATATGTCCGTTGCTTAACAATTTTACAGATAAGTCAAAGCTAGCAGGCTCTTCTTCAAACATTTAGTTCTCTCTGAAGAGATACTGATTTATAAAAGACCTCTAAAACTATTGCAGCCTTAACAGAAGCTTAGTTTACAGTTTAATACCTGTAATGATAAAATACTACATAAAATAGGAGTCACAATATAGGTAATGGAAACATAACTTGGATTTGAAAGTGAATTTAATCCCTTATGATGACACCTTAGAAATATCTGGATACAAAACTTACAAGCTCACTTTAAGAGGTGAACACATTAACTGCCGGAGAAGTCATCCGCTGGTGACAAACCTTGTACTACTCACCCTGGTTTCAGTTACTTTTTAAGTATAAAAACCACATCTTCTTGTCTTTTCAATAAACTGTTCCATTCAAAGTTTTTGACAGCCCAGATACGCGTGAAGTGAAAAGAAAAATCAGCCACCATTGTTCAACATCATTTTAATCTCCACCAAGGGAAAATGCAAACATGTTAACACAAACAGAAAAAGTTCTGGAAAAGACCACATGGTACTATGACAGGGTTTTAGTTTATAGAAGTGTAATTTATAATTTTATAAAAATTATATGAAAGAACAACAACATATTTCAGTAAGATCAGACAACATAGAAAAAATAAATCTCAACATTAGTTGTACTCCGATGGTCCTTCTAGTAAGAAATTTAAAAGTGCTTTTTAATAACAGTGTTGCAACTCAAGATTAGTGCAATATGTCAAATCTGTTTTAAAGCGGATATTTATAGCAATTGTGCAAGTTCTTACAATTACAAACCCCAGCAATCTAAAAAACTAACACTAAGTGAGGTAAGTATTCCAATTAGAATTAAACATTCCTTAAATAGCTTACACACCAACTGTACTACAAGGAAATTACTGGTGTTTCTTCATAGAAAGGTTCAAACCTAAACGTGACATGGAAGTTGTACTACAAATCACTGAATACCTGGAAGTTAAAAAAGCTCTTGCAAAATATACAGTTTAGTACCTTTACGACCCAATGCCACAAACAGCACCTAATGCAAAATGTACCAACTTAAATAAAACCATACTGTACAGTTAGTGTACTGATTTTGCTTTTGAACACGCTATTTTGTTCTCAAATCCTCCTAACAGCTCCCCTATAAAGTTAGCACATTAACTTAATGTAGAAATTGCACTGTATTTTTATCTGTAAATATGAACAATTTGCTTACCAATTATGACTGCAGCTATGAGTACCATTACTCGTCGAGCAATTGAAAAACACAGCACTAGTCAGGGAAAAAAAATAACCAGATTTACTCTTCACCGTTTTATACATGACAAGCTGGCAGTAAGAAAAGATAGCCTATACTTCTACATAATATTTTCTACGAGAATTCTCAGAACTCTAAAATCAGTTTTCATTTTATTGTAGTTACTTTACTCTGTGATTTACAATGCATAGTAACTATTGCCTTTTATATGCAGGCCTCATTTTAAGAGAGGCAAAAACTAGACTGTTAATACTGAGCCTTTATGGCTCATTTGCATATGGAGCCAAAGGCATTTCATATTTATTTCTCAAGGTGTTTATAAGTAGGATTTAAGTCACTAGCAACAACAGGAATAAAATATAAACTAATGACCTTTTCTTCTAATAGGCTATGGCTTAAAAGCATACCAACCCAACTGGTTTTTATAGTATTGCACTTAACTTTAGTATTAAACCGACAGCTGAAGCCTGTACAGCACTCCTTTTATAACAGTTTTTCAATTAAAAAAAAGCAATAAATAAAATGTAGTATCTAAAAAAAAATGCCAGTAGGTTTAGTCCATATTTCTCCCACCACAGTCTGAACTGCATCATCTGAAATAGGTCTGGGACAGTCTTTGGATACCAACTGCATAGTTCTTTCAACATAATAGACTACCCATAACAATAAGAGAAGCAATTGAAGCTTTCTACAGTAATATTATAAACTGAAAGACAGTACCCTTGAGTATATGTGTCAATTAGCTTAAAAGGTTTTGTTGCCTTTGCCGAAGGTAGCTTCTGAAGTTAGACACAGTTATTCTGTCACTGCGCATTATCTCTACTGTGTTATTTTACAGGCAAGGTAAGTCTTTTTAAAATATATTAACCCTGATAATGATGTAGATATTTCCTGCTCCTAAACCAGGAAGCTGTTTCCTAAAATTTAGTAACTCATCATTGCAGTGACAAGTCAGTTAAGTCTTTAGCAGAGTCTCTAATCATCTGTTCTACCTTGGGGTTTCCAGCTCCACTGATTGCTAGCTCCTTGTCAATAAGCCCCAGGCTGTGCAAATTGAGGATGGAATCGGCAATAATCCGTGCTGTCCTCTTCTGGTAGCCTCCAGACGTCACCATCAGGATTGGGATTCTGCGGTTTCTGGCAGCCTTGAACACGACTTCATCTCTCTTCACAATTCCCTGGAAGTTTACAATAGTCATACACACCAAAAAAATAAAAAAAAAGAGCACTGACATGAATATATTTTAGTTCTAGCCTATGGTTTATGGATATATAGTATTGGATGCTTGGTAAGTGATTAAGCCCTACGCTTTACAATAGGAATAAAGAATTCATTGAAAAGTCCCATTAGCAGGTTTATGTGCATAATCATTAAAAAAAAAAAGGAAAAACAGAAAATCAGAAATCCTTGACTCTGTTTTAGAGGACATAACAGATAAGAGTCTTTAGCATAAATTCCTAGCAGAATTCTTGCTCAAAGGCCATGAAGTCTAAATGGACTACGAAGTTTAGAGATGTTCACCCCATTTCACAGGTGAGGAATTGAGACTAAGAAAGATTGTCTGAATTCAAAGTGCTTTAGTTTGTGCTCAACTTGCATAGCACCCTCTGACAAAAGTTTAGCAGCTTGATCGAGATTTCAGAAACCTACAGAAGAATGAAAAATTCAAATCAGATTTTACGCGTTCATAATCACCAGTTGAATTATAAATCAGTTTCTTTAATAAAAGCTAATACTAGAAGAATCTATGGCTGAAGGGGAAGTGCAGAATGTAAGTAATGGTAAATCCACAGAAAGGGAAATTAACTCTAAATAACCTGTTACTAATAGAGAAGGGTACGGAAATAAAAAATAACAAGGACTGCTGACCAAGAGGTACTGTGTTGTCATTGAACCCACACAACAGAAGACTTCAAGCCTCTGAAATAAGTGAGAACAGAATTAAAATCTACTTTTGTGGAAAAAGTAAAAGCAGAGAGTTCCAGAGAGAAATAGAAGGCATAAATAATCCATTACAACTCTTCAAAAAAAGAAAAAAAGACTAACAACACAATAGACAACAGCTTACAATGGTCAGCTCAAATTTAAATAACTGCAGAAGCTGGGGAAGGGGAAAGGGATTAAAATACTATCAAGTACAAAAAATTAGGGGAGCAGCAGCAAAAGTGTTACAACAAAATGAATATGCACTACTCAGACTGGTTAGAGGAAGACTGTAAGTACATCAAGAAATACACCACAAAATAGACCAGAAACAAGTGGTAAAGGGAAAGAATAAAATTCAAATGTAGCTGAAAAAATATTTTGTAAAACCCTGAAACAGTAACGGGTTTTGTATAGTTTGACACAGCCCTGTAAAAGAACAATGGGAGTAAGGAATAACAACTGAAAAATAAGACAAAGGAAACTGCAGAATTATATTAGGAACAGATCCTTAAAGGAAGTAACAGAATTGCAGAATGAGCTGTTCGTCCCTCGGGAATCCTCGCTGGATGCAGCAAACATTATACCACACAAGAACTGGAAGCAGCCACTATTCCCAGGAGCATAGCCGCCTCATCCCTGCTCCAGCATCTCCGGTGGCTGACCCTGGAAAAACTGAGGGGAAAACACATGGGCTTATTCCAGCATTTGCGTGTTACCAAGAAAGAAAATACATCAAATGAAAACGACAGCCTGACACAGTTCCCACTTACAAAGATAAGAGGGACTTACCTTCTACATCTCACGTTTTCTGGCTATAGCCTCAAGCACAGAGAAACCATCACTCAGGAGGCATAATTCTGAGTAGAATTAACACTGTAGCAAGACTTCAAAATATGAATGACATCTACAACTGTAGGACTGAAGACTGGACTAATGAACCTTGAAGAGATGAACTATCCAGACTGAATGCCTTCAGTTTCGGCACTTCCAGTAGCCTGGGATGTCAAGCTTGGTGAAACATGCCATTCACAGCTAAACCAACGAGATCAGAAAACAAAGGCCTGAGCTACAGAAACCTTTTCTCCATCAGGCACCTGAGCCGCTGGTTGTACGGAGAAACGGCACTCTGCCTTTCATCTCCATTTGTGACCAGAAGAATCATTTCACCTTTCTTTCCCCGCCCCTACAAGTTTGTCTCTTTCCCTACACAGCACCCAACAAGCTACAGCAACTCTTTTTTCTTGGCAATTACTACTGCTCCTTCTCAAATGGCAGAAAAACTTTAGAAAAGACACATCTTACAGTATTCTCCGTCTACCACCAGCTTCCATTTCTCTTGGTGGCCACTGCTTTCCAAAAAGCTCTGCTCCACCAAATGAGATCTGTCACATCAGGTCATACCTTCTCGCTCTCTACAGCTCCCTGAAAGAAGGGGGTAGCCGGGGGAGGCGGTCTCTTCTCCCAAGGAACAGGCGATGGGACAAGAGGAAACAGCCTCAAGTTGCGCCAGGGGAGGTTTAGGATGGATATTAGGAAACATTTCTTCACAGAAAGGTTCATCAAGCATTGGAACAGGCTGCCCAGGGAAGCGGTGGAATGGCCATCCCTGGAGGGATTTAAAAGCGGGGTAGACGTGGTGCCAAGGGACATGGGTTAACGGGGGTTTTGGCAGCATTAGGCTGATGGTTGGACTTGATGATCTGAAAGGTCCCTTCCAACCTAGACAGTTCTATGATTCTATACCCTCTCAAAGGTCAAAACCAAACAAGTTCAAGCCCCTCAGCTCTTCCTTTCTCCTTCGAGACTTTTACATGGCCATGGAAACAACAGCTGGAGATCCAGAGTGGCTCCCAAGTCCTTCCACCTTGGGTCTGTCAAGGACTTCGCAGGCAGTCAGAAAGCAAGAAAGTGGCTGCTCAGTGACATAAGAATGAGGAAATACATACGGAAGCCAATAAAACCCAGCAAGGAACAACGCTCTGTGCAAAAGGAAGCATTTGAGAACTAAAATACTGCAAAACAGCATGAAAACCAAACAGATCGAGCAACGGGTCGATTAGAAGGGAATCTGAGAGGTCACAAATCAAGAAAGCATTTTTCTGTATTGAACCAGTGGACACCAGAAGAGACACAAACGTGAAAACAGGAGAGAGAGAACTGAGGAACTGTCAGAGAAGGACTCATTTAAAAAAAAAAGAGGAAATAAGAGATCTGTAAATTCTTGTGTGCTTTGAGAAAAGCAGACCTGTTGTATCTGGAAGGTGAAGACTTCAATGAAGCTATAGAGAATAAATCAAAATTTGAATCTGGTACCAAACTGGGGAGAGAGAAGGTAAACTGAACTGAAAAAGGGTAATGATATTTGTATAGAAAAGAAAAGGGAAAGGGAAAAAGTCTGTTCTTTTGCTAAGAATGCACAGACAGGCTACACAAAATTGCTAGAACTGGAAGATACCAGAAGAGCAGTTTAGAACAGCTGGGAGCACTACAGAGGAAATTAAGTGTAAGATACATACTGGGGACAGATGACAAAAGAAATATATCACAAAATGGGTTATGGGAGGGTAAAAGAAAGAACGAACAAACCAAACAGGAAAAACAGGACTCAGGTGAAATGTGAAAATATATGCCCCTCTGGTTACTGTCCGGATGTTTAAAATTGGTACAGTTTAGAAAGAAGACAACTAATACTGGAACAGGCACCTGAAGAACAAAAATATTTAGTCAAGAAGAACCAACAAAAAAATATGGTGAAACAGATACATCTCCGGAGCTCTACATATCTGTAAGAGGAAAATGCTGTGGTTGAGTGTAAAGTATGCACCTTACCTTCACCTAACAGACGGCCACAAGTCACTCTCAGGACTGCCTTCGCTACCTAGTGAGGAGTTAAAGACTGTAGGTGTTTTAGTATTATACAAACCTGAGGCGAAATAGCCAGTCCTCCCAAAGGATCGCCATCGAGAATATCAGTCCCAGCATTATAAACAATGACGTCTGGTTTTACTTCATTTAATGCTCCTTCCACATGAGTATGTACCTTCTGAAGATATTCTGTGTCCTCTGTACCCCACTCTAATTCCACCTTGCGTTTTATGGCACCTACAGAAACAACATAAATGTTTTGATGTTACTTAATAAACAAAGCATTGCTTTGAGAGAAAATGCAAGATTTCGGTAAGCAAGAGAAAAAGATAACATTTCTGGAAATTTTGTAAACACACTGCATTTTCACAGAACCTTGAATTAAAGAAGATTACTCAACTACTTGTTTTCCCAGCAAATCTAAGTACGATGACCTTGAAAAAATTCCATCGAAGAGAGAAAATTAGATGTAGGGGAAAAAAAAAATTAAAATATCTGAGACACAAGTGGGAAAATGTTATTGAAAAGCAGCTGATCTACATGTCCATTTACCAGTCAGCAAAGAAATCAAAGCAAATTATTAACTTAAAAGTAACCTAAATAAAGCATAAGGGAAAGAAAACACTGAATTGCTATTGCAGAGGAAACAGTTGGGGAAAACACAAGATAAATATCACTAAGAAATTATTAAAATGTTTTATTTTTATCACAACACTCAAAACTTAACAGCAAGGGATCATGAATCTATGTGAACTGCTTTATGAATGTATAACAAGATTCAGCTTTGCCCCAAGCAATTTCAATTTAATGTTCTTACCCTGTAATCCTACCAGAAGAGCAAATATCTACCCTTAATTTAAATCAAATTATTTCTAGTGCTTCTAATAAAGCATTAGAAGTAGAAAAGAAGGGTTGAGAAGGTAGAGGAAAGAAACCCAAAGTTATGCAGCGTAGCTTTGTGTGCTTTTACAGAGTTACGTGTAACTAAATCTGAACTAATCAAACCTATGTCAGAAGTGTTTCAAGGTACGACTTCCACCTCGCTGTACCCCATGCCTTGAATTAAATGACTTCGAGTCTTAAATCTTAAGTGTGGATTCGGCACCCACCAAGCGTGCACGAACCCATTCAACACAGAATGATACTTATTTATTCTCATCATTGCTCGTTTGGGTTTTTTTTCTGCTTTCCATCCTCATTCAACATTAGCGAAGCATTCTTTTTCTTTCCTTTATGTTACTGCATCAACATTAGTTTCAAACATTTTGTTTCTTTACGCTATTCTTCCTGAATTCTTTTCTTATTGTTATATAAGTGTTCATGTAAGTCCACACAGCTGTGCTCTTCTGAACAGCACTTAAAGCCTCTTCACGGTAAAGAATCCCCTAGCTGGGTAGAGCTTTAGGGGAGGAGGTAAACACATTATCATGGGGAACAAATAAGTATTGTTCTGATGAAGCCATTAAAAAGTTGAGAGGATCACGAATAAGATTCCATGCCTCTGCAAGTTTTTATCTTCATCTCCACCACAAAACACAGAACTACAGTGACTAGTTATTACCCAAATTGTGGACTACTGATGGACACAGTGACTTATCCATAGGTTAGAAAGAATGTATTTGCATTTGATAGCCTTTTGTCCATCTCTTGCTAATTCGTGAATATACTTCTACAGCTTTGAAAACAGGTAAAATGACACTCGAACCAACAGCATCACTTGAAGGCCTGAACTTCGAGTTTCAGCTGTCAACTTTTTATGCACACCTTTCAGTGAGCTAATCCTTTTCCCCATCCATCTTCTCCTTTCTCTTCCTAAACTTCTCTGTCATTCTAAACTACCACCCCTTAGGGACTCAATATGCTTGTGGTTAAGCATTACGCAATGTTAGCTAGTCTCTCCCCCCCACGGGGCATGGGGCAAAGAAATGTACAGAAGAGACTCCTGTAATAAAACATTGTGAAAATAAGTAGGAAGCCGAGGGAGACAGCGATCAGTTAAGAGTTTATGCTAAGGATTCAAAATCTCAGGTCCAAGCCTCTACCTCCCTTCAGACAGATGCCCTCTCTGATCTCATCTTCACCTGGTCACCTAGCAGGAGAGACTATAAAAGATTTAGAGCCCCTATTTAGACACCCTTAAGCAAACTCTAAGGGAGTACATGTACACACGCCTTTGGCCGCAGCCTCTGCACCTCACACTTCATCTGCAGGAAGGGAATGGTGGTACTCCCAGATTCACGGGTGAGGGGAGAGTTCAGCATTTCAGATTTGCTAATAAGGGCTTACTCTGTTTCAGTCTTAATCCTTCTGTTCAAAACGTCGCTATTTGATATATGAATGAAGAGATGCTTTTCTTAGGAAAAAAATAATAAAATCTTCATTTGCTTTCAATTTGTCTGCTTACAACCATGATGTGCTTTAAATGGTCGTTTTTTAGTTTAATAACTTGAAATACATATACTACAGTTTTCAAAATCTTTACTAGTTAAAAAACAGAAGTACAATGCACTGAAGCTAATTCTTGCCAAGAATCCAGATTAAGTAGGCTTTTCAGACTGAAGAAATTCAACAGCAGAAGAACATCTCCTCCAGTAAACTATCATTCAGTTCACAAATGAAGCCTGTAATAAACAGAATCAAACTGTAACAGAATCAAAGATCAAAAACTTTGGGCTTCGCATTCCGATTTAACCATTATCAAAAGCTCACTAATTCATTGTGACAGGTCACCAGACACAAGAGGCACATCACAGTAGGAAAAAACAAACAACAAAAGAATCAAGCACCAACTCTTCACATCTGTATGACTTCCTTTTGTTTCCCAACTTGTTTCACATTCAAATACATCTTGTTTTCTAGATGCTTATAACACAAGTTCTATTGGAAAGACAACATTTAAGTATGTTATAAATTTAACTTCCAAAAGAACATGAGACCTTTTTACACAACATTAGCTAATCCTGAGTGAATTCTTTTATAAATTTAGTGTAAGGGAAAGATTAAATTCCAACAGTTGTCTTCAAATCAAAAGGACTATTTAACTCACTGTTCTGAGCGTGGCATGAGCTTTTGAACGGACAGCTAGCAAAGTCCACCTACACCTTGCATTCCAGAAATTCATTCCAGAAGTGAGGGAAAACACTACAGTATTAACACTACTGTGATATATCACAGCGATCACTGAAAATCCTATGTTCAGTGTGAAATTAAAAAAAAAAAAATAATGTCTACTTAACATTGTTGCAAGGAAACTTATTAGTAAATGAACAAGTTATTTAACAACACAGTAAGTCTTTTATATTTTGGAATATTGATTTCTATTATACTTACGTTTAGCAAATCCATCCCCTGGATAAATATATCTATTGTACACATCCATAATATACACCCGATGATCATCCATGAAGTCCCTCTCATGGCCATTTCCCTGAAGGAAATTTACAGTTAGCTACTCCTAACACACTAACGCAGAACTAAATCTGCCAAATCTAAAGTAATTAAGACTAAAAAAAAATTATTAAGAAGTCCTGTGTCATTCTCTTATTTATAGTCTTGAAGGTTATTTTGAGATGTAGAGTTTGAGGGTTTTGACAGCATCAGTCTGAAGACTGCAGATATTACGAAAACTAGCATCCTTGTATCTGTGTGAAGGAAATTATCATAGATTTCATTGCACATATAAGAAAAATAAAAAAAATCAGAAGCAAATTGTCTTTAACAGCATCACAAAAGCAACTCTGACCACCAAATAGATCTCTCATCTTCCAACTGTGGAAAAAAAACGTCCCTTTCAACTGCTGCAGGGATACTCATATTCTTTTCCAAGGATTAAAAAATAAGTAAGTAAATAAAAATCAGACTACAGCTCTTCTGAGAATTCAAGTCTTGGCAAAATAAGTAATCCCTGTAAAAATTACAAACACCAAGGACCCAACAGCTTAATGTTTTGTTTAACACTGGAGATTCCCTACAAAAAGACTGTATTGGGTGTAAAGATGGATACTCGAGAAAACTCAGATTCTGAATATTTCCCCCTCCCCCATTTCTGAATTTCAATGTTATTCTTTTCACCCTCATTTAGACTTTCTTCCACTATAAAATATAAAATAATCTTTTCACAGCAATCAGCGTAACACACAGAACCCCAGCTCCTACCCCCAACAGAATTTCATTTAAACCATAGAAACAGACATTTCCATCAATATATCTGCTGTAATTCAGTTACGTGATTTATGTTCATTTTGTAACTCTCCCTGGACAGGTAAGATATGTTTCTAGTACAACTTCCCCTCCTGGAAACAAACAAAAAGAAAAAAGAAAGAATCACTGAGCTAAAGCTAGCCAATGTGTGTGAAAAGGGGAATGGGAAGCTCCAGAATTGCATTTCTTTATGCTTCTTTATGAAAAAAAAAAAGTCACCTCCAACTTACTACTTCTCGGTCCGCAAATAAACAGTTCATGAACAGAAATGTAGGAATACAAGAGCCTCTGGGTGAACCATTTTCTTATGAAAGGTGAAATTCGCCAATGCGCCAAGAATTGGAACACTTAAAAGATGAGAATATCTGCATACCTAAAAAAGATCTGCTGAGCTACTACTTCACAAACCTCTCCCTGCCCAAAGAAAGGAAACAATTAGAGAAAGGAGTGATTTAGTGTGCAGACTGAAATTACCAGCACGATATCCAAAAAATTAAAATACATTCCAAGAAGTTTTTAAGAAAAACCAAAAAACACCCCAAAAAAGCACAAAAAATTCACACCCTGACAGCGGTGGCTGAAGAGAATCACGAACATAAAACTCCTTTCTATTGCATAATCTATGTCCTTATTTCATAGTAATTTTAGGATGCCTTAACTTGCAGATAAGAGAAATGACAGAAGATGGAAAACATGCAGCCATTAGGTTTCCTCGCTGCAATGGAGCTACTTAAAAATGATTTATTTATGCATACTAAATTATCTTCAATGCTTTACACTGGGCATCATTTTGGTGCGCTAGCTGCTTTTCTAAAAATACTATTTCCCTCCTTTCAGGATTTATTTTGGAAATCCTAGCAAAGATGAGATTTGTTCTCAGTGCCCACAGTAAATCAGTCTACCAGGAGGAGAGAGATGTATTCTTTACTTCATTAGCCTGAAGCCAGGCTTTCCATTAGACCACTAAGTTCATCCCCTGCAAAGGTTGCTGCAATGATCACGCATGCTGAACTAACTGTAATTCCCTTTCAAGAGATTCTCATTTCTTCTGGGATGCTGGTCTACTCTGGAGACTGTTATGCCTCGGATCAGTACGCAACTCAAAAATATTTTTACATCTAGCCACATGATGGAGCTATGACTCAGTTTAATATTATTGAACTGACCTAATAGCCTTTTGGACTATAAAATAATCAACCAACTAACCTGTTCACAGTTTCCATCGTCTACCTCTGTATTCTGCAAGATGACAGTTTATACTACTAGTAGAAAAATTGGTATTTATCACATTTGTATTTCGAGCAAAACACCTGCAGCACTGAATACAGGTAAGCTACTCACCTGATGGGCATCCAGATCGATAATTGTGGCTTTAGACACGCCTTGGACTCTTTCAAATAAGAACTGCATATATAAGCAAAGAAAAAGATGGAGAAAGTTATGAAGTTAGGTTAAACTGGAGGCTTGAAGTGTATTACTGTTCTGATTGGAATGTAGTACGTGTCTACTCATTTCATTCACCAAATAAACGGCTAAATGATTCCAATACATTTCATTACAAAGGCTCTAGTTAATGTGCATAAAAAGATAATTTCTTTCATGTCTTTCTACAGCACCCCACACTAACTTGTAAAGCGGACTCCGCAAACGAGGTGTTAAGTCCAATGACGCTGAGTGACACACTGTAGCCCAGGGTCATCAACCCAGTTGTGGTCCAGCTGGTGCTACCCCAGTGCAGCTGGTTCATCCCTGCATCCCACGCCAGCCCCCCTCGGAAAGGACAGGGCCAGAGAGGGATTAGAAAGCTGATGGTGGCATTGGTGCCATCGGAGGCTGGAGTGGAACCAGCAACAGCACCAAGGGTGGGCTGGGACAGGTGACGCAAGAGCTGCAGAGGCCCCAAACACGGAGGAGCAAACTTCATGGGGCACAAACCACAGCACAAGTGGGGCTACCAGCAGGAAGGGAGAAAGGGTCCACTGGGATGGCATCCAACTGCATAAGCACACAATCCACCATTTAGGAAAAGCTGCTATAGGGACTGTATGCATTAAAGCTACTTTTAGTGACAGAATTAATTTCTTATTCCACGCCTGCGAAGAAAAAAAAAAATTATCTTTTTTTTTTTTAATTCTTTTGAGTCTTAACTTTGACAAGTTACCATCTTAATTTAGACACGGTGAAACCCAAAGATTTTGTACAAACTGCCACCCACTATAATTTCTCAATCGGTATATTAATGACAGGAAAAATAGAACACTGTGGATTACTTTTCTGCAAATTACCATCTGCAGAAATTAGGACGTTATGTCATATAGTGTGCTGCAATCACTAGAGCTTTTCATGTTTGATTATTACTGATACTTTATAAATATTCTAGTATACAAATATACCACAGTACATTTGATAAAAATAAGCGCTAATTGCAGAAGGCTCTTGCTTCAGCTTTTCAACAGCTAAATACCAAATGTATTCATTCACATTTAGTGATTATTTTGGAGACATTCACATTTTTATTGATGAATCCGAACTACTCTGAGCACTCTATGGCTCAGCTTGATTCAGAAAGAGGATTTCTGTGTCTGCATTCGTCTTGTTTGTAACCACTGAAACTCATGGGGAATTTTCAGGTTCAACTGCAAGGCTAGGATAATTATCATTGAGGATATTAGAAGACAATCTGGTTTGATTCTGAGTGGCTTTTTTGCAAGAAGGCATTATTAATGCCGTTGTAGTGGTTCATATTTACATTGATAATTCTGACCCCTGCAACTCTTCCTTTCCACTTCACAATGCTACATATGCGTTATGTTCTGCAGCATCAAGTACCACACCATTCTCCTATTCCTACCCATCTATCGATGGCTTTATTTTCTCCTATTGAGATGTAAATTAGTTCTTATGAATTTATGTATTTTTTTCCCCGTTTGCACAAATAGTAGAAAATACTGGTTTAAGAGTACTTCTTACCTTTATTGCCAGTGTGATATCCGCATATGCACAAAATCCTCCACCTTTGTCACTTGAACAGTGATGAAAACCACCCCCTAAACATAAAAAAAACATTGAGGAGGTGAAAAGCTAGATGCTAAGGAATATAGATGGTCTTTGCAAAGAGATAACAATCATTTACGTGTCAGGCACTTTTCTTTCTTTAGCAAATACCATGCCTAGAGCTGTCAAACTCCTACCTAGCACCACCAAACATCTCACGGTGTTTCTGTAGGTACGTTGTGTGGGGCCTACCAGACCATCAGGGAAAGGATCTGCAGATGCCCAGTTTAAAGGGCATGAAAGTCCCTTTCATCTAGCAACCACTCTAAGAACAGAGAAACGTACATATGTACTAGTGGTGCCTCCAGGACAAAGCACACCACTGGAAAGGCTCAGCTTCCCCAAGCGTACCAGACTTGCCCTGGGTTCCCGTATCTCAGGCTGCACATCCTAATGAAACCAATTAACAGCACGGGGCAGGTGGAAAGGACATGCGGGAAGTTCTTTTCTGTGCCAAACACCGGCCCAAAAAAATAGCAAACTAAGAACTATGGTATTATCATCATTTGCACACGCCATTGTCTTTTACAAACACTCAGACCAGAAGAAACTTTAAGAATTCCTCTTTAAAACACAAACATACACACACTCTTTACACCAAAAAAAAGTGCTTTGACCTCCCCTTATATTTTTATACAACAAAGCAGAATTTCTTACTGAGAAACCCACTACAAATATCTGAACAAGCAATTTAACAAGCTCACTTTAGAGATCAGTAAGCACAACAGGCTTTTGGGTTTGTTTTTAATGTCTATTTAATTTTTAGGGTTAGATATTCATGTTGTAGAAGATGAAGATGTGTGTAAGAAATAACGGAAAAATCCCAGAATTGATGAGCTCTATGAAAACAACAAGCTACATCCTACATGACACAAAAAAGTGCTTCAGTAGTTTACTGGTTTTGCATTGCTATTTGCTATGAGAAGGAGGAGATTTATATTCACTATATTCATGATCCATTCATTCCAGTCTTCTTCAGGAGAAACTGCACAGCTAAAAATAGACCCTAATTGTCCAGCCCTGCTCTCCAGCATACCAACCAATCCCTTCATCTGGCATAATCTATAAAGTAGCTGATTATAAGATCAATGAAAATTATTTCATAATTTAATGAAAGCAAAGATTTTACTGAAATATTTCCATTTATCCCAAAATCTTTCTTCTTAATTTTTTTCACACTACTTCAATTCAAATACTTTTCCTTATATATGGCATCATATCTTTATCAGTTATCTTTTTTTCTTGCCAAAAAATATTTTATTTATTTATAAAACTGCAATAAGGGTGACAGTGGGTGAGAAAAAAAATCCAGTACTTCTTCCATTTTTTTCCTTTAGAGTTGATCTTAAACACAATCCAGTCACTTTCTGTTGTTATAAACAGAACATACATCATGCTAAATGAAAATAACACGATGTTAAACACACTATTTCAAAGTATCATTTAATGCACTACGTTTGTACTTACCCACATTGATTGCCCAGCCTCTATCAACAGCAAGTTTTCCTGCCTTAAGAAAACAACAGTGAGAACTTCATGAATGAAGGAGCCAAACATTTAGCACCGTCTGCTTCCATCCCAAATGCAATTCTTGGCATCCTGACATGCCCATTGAATTTTCGGATGTTTTACCACTGCACATCATTCTGAATCAGATCTCTGAATACGAACCATACAAAACTATCCCCAGCATAATTAGCTGAAAAAAATATTTAATCTCTCATCTGTATTTCATTCTCTGGCAGTTGAAGGGATCTAAACCTAACTGCGCTTTGGAGAGAAGAACACCGACCCCTAGCAGACAAATGAAAAAGGGAAAGTACAAGCATTGGTAAGAATAAAAATAAGCAAGAATCTCCTAAATCCTTCTTGTTCATGTAAAAATAGGAGGAACATAAGCTCAAAATCCTGAAAATACAGATGAACATAGTTTCATCTGGGGGTGGGGACAGAAAAATGCTATACTATGAAGTGTCCTGTGACTTCTTTTATTTTTTAAAATTATATAACATGCATGGTATAGAATATTACCAACCTTTTTCCCTCCAATACAGGAAAAACTGTACCTGTATCTCTCCTGTGAACTCAAATGACACTCAGGGAAGGAAAATAATTGACAGAGAAGAGATACACAAGACTTAAATGATTAAATTTGAATTGAAAAACCTGACTTATTTTGGCCAAGAAGAGTTACGCAAGTGTTTAACTGCAGTATTCCTTAAGTGTCACATTGAAAAAAAAAAAAGAATATATTACTAGCTATAATTAAAAAACCTCAAAACAACAGATTATTCTTTTCCATAATCATGGAAAGAACATATTACACATCATACATGAAAGGAAGTTTGGACAGCTGAGCATACTTCATCACCACTATTTATATTTGAACAGTTCTAATTTAGTATCAAGAAAACTACTGGGAAGGTAAACATCATACTGTTATGAAGGTGCTAACTTACACAAATTAGATCTTGAGAAAAAGATTGTAGTTTCTGAACTATAAAAGCCATTAAGTCACAGGGAAAGCACATTATCTGTGATTCAGCATACTTCCTAGGGATCCCTCACCAAAAAACAATCTTCCCTCATTGCCAAAAAAAAAAAAATCATTAAAAAGTGCAGAAATGCAACAGGAATTTTGCTGATAAGCAGGACTATCAGGAACAGCAGAAGATTCTACCTCTGACTTATACTGTACAAATTTTATTGTCTGATGAGTCATAACTGCTTTTAAAGTACACACCTATTTCGCCATAATGAAAAATAAAAAAGGTAAAAAAAATAACACCATATGGCATCAAGATCATTCCAAAAGTGACCAGTGATGTCATCCGTACTTCAGGAGGCATGATACAGAGACATAACAGACGACTAGCTCTTCTACATGACCACATTTATAACAAGTGAACACACATTTATGAATTAAAGATAACACAAACACCATGAAAAACATCACAAAACTATATAAAAGTATTGACTAGTTCGAACCATGTTGAAATAGATTTCACACACATATGCGGTTAAGACCTTCAAGAAATATCAAAGGTAGAATACTAGGAAACTCTAGACTCTTCCCAATTCTTTATTTGTTCTACCATTTCCTTCCTTCCTCATAACTAATGTACAGTAGGACAGCGTGGCTATGGTAAGAGAAGACTCTGCGTGTTCCTATTCAGACAGGACTTTGCAGACCAAAATCCCTCATCTCAATAACCTCTACTGACTGCATGCAGAAATACGGCACTGAAGGGACAACTGACCAGGTGTCTGAACTGATGCTGAAGGACTACATGGAGACAGAATGGAGCTACTTCTTTCTCTGTCAGCGACAACCAAAAATTTTTAAGCACCTTGAACTATATAAACCATATGAAACCAGAATTCTTTCTAATATTCCCCAGTCTATAACATCAGGTTTTAAAAACAAAACAAAAAAAACCCCAAACCAAAAAAACCCACAAAACAGAAATAAAGTCAAAAGTACCCCCAAACTTCCCAGCAGTCCCTTGAAAGTAAGATGACTACACAGGTATCACTAAACCCAGCCTGGTGCTATCTCCAGCTCCTGCTGGTAAGTAGCCAGCAGAAAGCATCCCTAGTGGCCTGTGCAGGTTGCATCAGGGAGATGCTCCGTGTTCCACCTCTATCATCTCCATTTTTCCCACTTACCACCTACTGAAGGAGGTAGAACTTTTTGTTATCTAGCCAATTTCCATAATCCAGTAAGTCTAAAGATTTACCCAGAACCTAGCACGTTCATTTCAAACTCAGATACTCAAATTGTCCTTAAAGGTTGGTTTAACATTTTCAGTAGTTTATCTGGTTTTCTTACGCTCATGCAGGCTTTCAGGCTTCAACAAAAGCACCAGACATCGCTACACTGTACACACACTTTCACAGATTTCCTTACCTCACTATTCTTTCACTTTAAATAACACGTACATCCAAGAAGACAGAGCAACACAAGAGAATTAAAGTAGAATTAGGACATGGGATTTAAGAGGCGAGAACAACAACAGCTGGAGAAACAGAGTCCAAGGTGGGCAAGATACATACAACTTTTATTTTATACAAGACAGCCATTTCCCGCTCACTACTTTTTCCAACTAGAATTGTGAAGAGCTCCGTTACATCAACACTCCATTCCCCATTATAAATAATAAAATGCACCAGTTTGCAACACAGCTCAAACCTATACTCAAACTTTTTGAAGAACTCCAGATTTTTAAATGTGTACAACCAGTGTTTTGGATATTACAAAGGGAGGTAAGATGACATGCTTAAAACAAATCACGCTGTTAGAAGATGTTGCTGAATCTTAACAGCAGATATTTAAGCCGAATCACAAGGTGCCCAGTCCATTTGATTCCTTTCTCTACTGTCTTTCGGTAACAAAAATCAACAACTGCCAGAGAGTTACTTTTACATACACACTTGCAAATCCAGCAGGCGGATGAAACACAGATTTAACAACAAAGTACTAAAATATTGAAATAAATTGCCTTTTTTTTTTTTAGATAAGAACAAGGCATTGAGTAGCTCTATCATTAAAAAAGTAAATATAACAGAAAAGCAGGATATTCCGCCTTGCCTTAAAATCTGCTAACAACTGGCTTTCTACTTTCATTTCACATAGTAAAACCCGAAGGCGGAAACTTAATAGTGCCCAGATCCACTTCAACCACACACAAATGACAGTCGCAACAGTTAACCTCACGTCAGCCCCACAAAATTAAAGAAAGCTTGGAGAACTGCTTCACCAAATTTTTGGGCTGGCCCACATCATTCTCACAGGTCAGACTCACGGACAGATTCAACCTTTTTCATTGTTTCTGAAAACCGTATTGCACTGCCTTTTATGCACTAGTCTCTTTTATGCTCTAGAGCTCTTTATATTATTTATGTCTTTAATGAATTCTTGATACATTCACAAAGGGAAGCATTTAAAAATAAGAAATCTTGATTCCAGTGCTCAGATTACTAAGTACCTACATTTCTGTTGACAGAAATGGGAAGCTACCTACTAGCCTATTTCTGAAAATAATGCCATTACTTTATCATTCATTTATGGCTTCCCAGTCTCCCTCACCTTTAATATCTAGTGGTTGCAATAAGTCGTGTTCTCATATCTAGCACAGACGTACTCTGAAAGATTTGCCAACCCACAGAATAGTGTTCTTCAAAAATTGGCTTCAAATAGATACAGAAAAAGCAATATGGGCTTCTATCCTTTTCACATGCAACAGCAACCTTCAGGAAGAGTAGCTAAAATGCAGCAAAGATCTATTTGTACTATAATATTAATGATTTCAGATAGGATTATTTGTCTTCAATTTATGTAACTGTTACAGCTCAGTGCCTGCGAAGAGTGATGGGGACTGTCACCATCTTCTCCCAGCACCACGCTGTACAGTTTCCAAACTCTACCTCTAATATGACAAGGAATGATAAAAAGGGCAGAAAAGGTTCCATTAATTACCGGTTTACAATTATGAAGGCACCTTTTCCTCAATACATGGTTTAAATAACTCATTCCTGGCTCCAGCTATTAACTGTTTTCTTACTTCCTACTTCCTCAACATCTCTAATGGCAGTTCTCAGGCAAAATTAAATCTCTGGTGACACTTACACAACTCTCCTGACTCATTTAACTAATTAGAAAACAATTCTGTTAAGGTGAAGCAGGCTATGTCTCACTCAAGTTCTGCTGAGCTGCTTATGTAGTATTTACAATAGAAGAAACAGATAAACTAATCATTAAAATGAGCAAGGTCAGATGACTTTTAAATTTAAACACTTATCTAGTCTCAAGAGCAAACAAACAAACCATGCATCTCTTCCCATATAGTACCAAGGCCGTTTGGTAAATCTGTGCTTTAAAAATAGCTTCCATATTGTCAATTTTGAAATCTCCCATTCCTAGAATTAGCCTGTATTTGTACTCTGTTCAAAACTAATTCAGTTTCTGTATGTGCTAGCAGTCGTGCTGTATCTATCGTTGCTTGCCCAGGCTGCTCCTTACTGTCTCTGCTGCTTCTACAAATTAGGGACCGTAAAATCAGGTCTGTCCTTCACCTTGGTAGCTGCTAACAAGCTACAGACTTTGCTCACCTTTAGGACTGTACATTAACTCATTCCCTCTATGGGCCTCCAGGGCTCAAGCTTTTGAGTTGTCCAAAATATCACAACACACGGTTTTACGCTGTTCTGATCAACAAGTGTAAATACAGTAAGAGTGAATCAGGAGCACCTTACCATTATTGTTCCTCCTGTCTGGGTTCGTAGAGGTTTCAACACTTTTCGCTGAACAACGAAATTGGGAAGAAAGGCAACTGGTGGAATTTCCGTGATTGTAGCCACAACAAATGACCACTACAAGAGGGGAAAGAAGTTACAATTAATGTAGCCTTAATGATGACGTTTCGATCTCTCATCAGTTGCTATTTATTGGAAAGGAGCTCACAGGTGCTTCGCAAGATTTTTAATATTTTTAGATGGAGGTGACCACAACAGTCCTCATTAGTAATGGCAAATAGGTTCATCCTCAAGTTGTTAACTATAAAGAACCATCACTTTCAATCACCATCACTAGTTTTTTCAGATTTTAGTATCAAATGGAATAAATCAGCAATTTTTCAGCAAGCTAGTATTTCAGAGTATCTAATATCCCTAGGATAGGGAGGAAGAATTGTAGAATGTCCTTCAGCGGTATTAACGGCAAGCTACGCTTGATCTATTGTTCAAACCTAAAATATCTTTCCCCATGTCAAGTCAAAAGCCTATACCAAGGAGAAATGAAAAACAAACAAACAGACAATTCATCTGAGAAGTTCAAATACTTAGATGAACACACAGTGCAAATTTTAGCACGGAGAACTGATTCAAATTTATTTAGCATATTAAACACTGCTGGAAAATGGTTCAAGGAAATGTTTTGTTCAAAAGCCCTATCATCAAGAATATGATTTGAAGGTTAGAACACAAAATATTTGCAATATGTAAATGCTTTTTTTGCAAACACACAGATTACTTCAAAGAACTTCTACCAACATTGCTACCAGCAATACGACTTCTAAATATATTTCAATGCATAAGTCACTAGCAAGAATAGACCTCTTCATCCAATACCGAAACACTCAGGTACCGAGAATTATGAATTTGACAACCTGTACAAAGATTCAGACAAGATCCTATTTCCTTCAGCATTAGAAAATTTAACTAGATTCAGTACCTTCGTTGCCCGATTACTGTTAGCTGTCTGTTTACAAGTGACAGAATGTGCAAGTGGTCAATTTTAACCGAATATAATCGCATTCCAATTTCAGGGTCCTCTAATATTAAAAAAAAAAAACCAACTTAAGCTACCTTGGCTTCCCAGTTATCAATGTTTCACCTACAAAGTCCTATGGGATAGGGTGGAGGGGTGGCATTAGTCAAAGTTCTGAAGTACTAACTGTATTTTGTCAACAGTTCGTTTTAAGCTCTTACTACTTTTATATTTGTAAGACATTGTTCTATTATCATACTGTCTGCTCTCCATCTTTAACGAAGTGCTTTAGCTATTTTGTAATACAGTCAATCTTGATCCAGTCCTCTTGCAAGATACTTTAGCTTTTAAACAAGCATAATGTAAAAAAAACCTAGATTTAATCCTGTTGCTCTAAAATGGAATTGAGAAGGTCACATTTGGATAAAATACATTTTGATCTCAAATATGAAGTATGATAATGAAATTTCAGAGAGTTTTAACACAGTCACTGCTTCAGACTTAGTTCTTTAGTGTGTTTGTGTAATCCCTAACATACAGGGAAGAAGCCGTTTGACAGTGAGGAAAGTCTTGGGGTTCAAGAATGCAGCTATAGACTAATGAAAATGCTTCTCAAAAACCACCACTATAACAACTGAGAATTATATGGCCTCAAACTGTGGCAAGTTTTCTGCTTTCTTCCTTCAGTGCGTTAAATTTTGTTTTCCAACATTCCCTGCAATAAATTAGCAGAACAGCTACGTATTTACTTGAAAAAGAAATCAAGAGGAATTGGGTTTATATAATTGTATGCTTTTTTTATGTTGTAAAAATAAAAAATTATTTTGAATAGATGAGGACTACATTAATTACATTTTCCAGTTGGCTTTCATAACACAAGGCTTCACAAAGATTCGTTTCTTTTGACAGAGAACAAACCCTTTGAATTTTTTTAAATCACTACTTTTTGCATTCAAATTGCATATATTAGAATAATATCAGTTACTATTTCTTTTAGTAGATACCCGCTCTCACTCAGCCATCATCAAGTTACTGATTCTCTAGGAAAGTTTTGTAGATATGCAATTATGTAACTTAACAGAAATTAAAACTTGGTCTGGATTCAGAAACGAGTAATAATCATATATAAACACTATTCAGTAATATGCCTTTACTTATTCTTTATAGTTGTCAACTCCATTTAACTCTTTATTTTTACTGCTAATATCGTAAGATTTTAAATTATTTACTTCCCTGTGGTTCAGATAAATTATTCAATGTATGAATTTAAGTTTCAGTGTTTTTAATAATTTCACTCCCTGTTTTCTCAAAAGGAGTGAAGAAGTCAGGTTAACCTTTAACCAGGTATATTTTCCTTTAATACATGCCTCCTACCAAATTAACTGCTAGGCAGTATCATTAAACGTGGATAGAGCGTAACAGCATACCAAGATGTTACATCCAAAAAGCCCCAAAACCAAAGTGAAACAAACAAAAAACCCAACCAACTTCAAGAGTTCTTAATTTTCCTTCCTTAAGCCCAAACTCTTTAAAAACATATACACTTAATGAGGATATTCTTGCAGGACTTCACTTACAAAGTATTATTACCATTAACTTTAATTCCTTAACTATAAAAACTCTCCTTAGTACGGTTAAATGACTTTACGAATTATTTTGAATTATTAGTGTTCAAGGACTACAAGTTAAACTGAAAACCTAATATTAGGAAGATAAAGGTAAAGTAGTTGCTTTTATGGTGATACATCCTGGATTAATACAAACAGCACATTAATGATCAAAGCCAACCTGTGATGTATTGCCTTTTATGTTATGCATTCATCGCATTCCAGCATTTTAAAATAGCCAACAACACATGAAATTTTTTTTCTATATATGCAATTTTGTTCTTTAATATCTAAATTTAAACTGCGTTTAAATCTTTGAGTAGTTCCTGGAGCTAGTCCCAGCTTCAAGGGAAAATTCATGGACTTACAAATCCAGATCAAGCAACTAATGTGATTTTTTTTTTTTTATTTAGAAGCTTGCTTGGGACAAAGCTATTTGGGTCCATCTTCAATAGACAAAGAAAGTATGTTTTTAGCTTGAATCAAATGAAGATAAAATGATAAAGGACAGTAGGAAGCTTGTAATTGTCACAGAAGCTTCCAGATGAAGGTATGAATGCACTATTATCATCAGGAATAAGAGACCTGGTAGAAAGCGATGATAGCCAGGTCACACACCCAAGAACACCAACCAGCCAAAAACCAGTTTTGGTGCATCAATCTCCCAACCAATGAGTTGGAAATATTTAAAGGAAAGAAACAAATCACTTTAGCTGCAGAGAACACCCTACAGCATTTGCGCAGCACTGTAAATCCTGAACGCTGTCAAACCACGTTCCCCGTGACCAAGTATTCTTGTTCAGTGTTTTCTCCAAACATACTCAAATATCATTACCTTTAAAATATCATTTTTATATATTCCTACAGACCTTTACCTGACACATTACCAGTTCCATGAAAATTTAGGTAAAAGGGATCAAATTCGTTTATCTGCTCTCATGACCTTTTAAATTAACATCTTACAGCAAACCACCATTCACCTTCACAAATTTTTCACCAATGAAGTTTGAAAAAATTGAGCAAGGGAAAAGCACAACGTAGGGAGCAAAGAGAGACAACGGATGACAGCACAAGAACTGCATGAACTGAGGAACTGGACAGGGGAATTTTAAGCACCCCTGAAGGTGCCCATTTCATCCAAACCAAAACCACTCATTTTCAGCTGCCAAGTCACCTCTGGTCACCACGAGAATCCCAGAATGGTGAGGGTTGGAAGGGACCTCTGGAGATCATCCAGTCCAACCCGCTGCCAGAGCAGGGTCACCCAGAGCAGGTTGCACAGGAACGCATCCTGGCAGGTTTGGAATGTCTCCAGAGACAGAGACTCCTCCTCTGGGCAGCCTGTGCCAGGGCTCTGCCACCCTCAAAGGAAAGAAGCTTTTCCTCATGTTTAGATGGAATTTCCCATGTTCCAGTTTGTGCCCATTGCCCCTTGTCCTGTCGCTGGGCACCACAGTCTGGCCCCATCCTCGTGACAACCTGCTCTTTAGCTATTGCTAAGCATTGATGAGATCCCCTCTCAGTTCGCTTTGCCCCAGCCTGAACAGCCCCAGGGCTCTCAACCTTTCCTCAGCAGAGAGATGCTCCAGTCCCCTGATGGTGTTTGTAGCCCTCTGCTGGACTCTCTCCACTAGTTCCCTGTCCTTCTTGAACTGGGGGGCCCAGAACTGGACACAGTGCTCCAGATGTGGCCTCACCAAGGCAGAGCAGAGCGGGAGGATGACCTCCGTCCACGTGCTGGCCACACTCTTTTTAATGCCCCCCAGGAGACCGTTGGCTGTCTCGGCCACAAGGGCACATTGCTGGCTCGTGGGCAACTTGTTGTCCAGCAGGACTTCCCAGGTCCCTCTCTGCAGAGCTGCTTTCCAACACAACGCACGCAGCCCAAGATGCATTCTGTGCTGGTTTATCCGAATACCTCAAACAGCCAGAAGTATCACAAGCCGAACCGATTATTTGAAGAACCTGCTCCTCCTGCCCTCACTCCTGAGAGCCCTACCACACCCCTCCCCAGGCACACCACGCAACAAACAGGCAGGTATCTCTGGCCTCTTGGCAAGAGGCAAAGCACACAAACCCTTGAGCACCATCAACACTCCCTATAATCACATCAATCCACTTTTCACTAGGCATAAAAATTTACATTACTAATAAAGTGATTAACTTTTTATTTTTAAACCTACATAATTTGCAAATATATAAAACAGATTAAAATTTGTAAGTCAAAATGATCGATCTGTTTCAGATCACTTTCAGAAAAGCACACCTTGCATGATGAGGATAATGCCCAAGCATTGTCCTCATCATTTGCGTTTCACTATTTGCTCACATATGTTATCATAGAAATTCTGGTACATAAAAAAAGATTCAAGTGAAAGACTTCTATGGTCTGAAACTAGCTTAAACCTCACTGCCTATCTCCTTCCAAAATTTCAGAATGCTGATATGCAGGAAATCATTATTTTATGGAACGCTAGAAAAAGGCAGTAAGTGGAATAGCACTGCAAGCAAATTATCCAAAGTCCAGCAATTACCTTAAAGATCTAAATTCTTCAAAGGAATAACTGAGGGAGAATGACCTCAATTCAAAAAACCAGATTTTGTTGTAAGGACTAATCATGTTACCTGAAGCAGGGAAATGGGGAGACCCTTCCTTCCAACGCAGAACTGATCTGCAGGACTGTTTGATCTACTTTGTGTATACCATATTGTTTCTCTCCAACCAGCTTCCAGCCAGCTTCTTCGGCTGCTGCTGAAATACCGACCACCACCTGTTCTTGCAAGTGTATGGAATTTCCTACCAGATTCATGGTCAAATTTAAAACGAAGAATACTCAAGTGATCCATTATTTTAAGAGACCTAGGCATTCCCAGAAACACAAGCACTTTTGTAGTCTTCAGAGCTGATCTAACACAAAACCATGCCATTTATTGGTAGATTCGGATTTGGATTTAAAAAAGAAATAGCACAGCAGACTGGATAAAGCGATACAGAGGATACCTAGTGCCTTTTCACATCTAGCCATGTTATTTTTCATTTGCAACTAAGCACTTTTATCTTGACTGCATGGCAGGAATTTGCTGGCATGGTCAATGCAACATCTTCCAGTTTCTACTGTTGCAGGAAACATTCTCTCAAGAAAAGGGGAACAAGACACACAGTTAATCACTGGTTTTGAACACCAAGACACAAGTTATACAGACAATTCACTATGAAGCCACCCTGTAGGTTCTAAAACTATTATTATGGTATTCCACACTGAGCTACGCACATTACACCCTGCTTCAAAGAAGTGATTCAGTAAAAAGAGGTGGGTGGTTCTATGGAATTAAAAATCTCAATATCAAGAATAGCTGCAATAAGATCAAATCTAATGATGTACGAAATTACATGTAACTTTATAGCACAGAACGAAGAAGTGTAAGAGAACTCAGAAAAGGAATAGGAGTGACAAAAGTTCACACAAATAATAGAACCCTTACATAGAAAAAGAAAACGTTCCAGAAATAGCAATACAAGGACTCTTGCACTGTGGAAGGACAAAGATGACTCAAAATAACTTCTTTTGAATTATGAAGTGGAAGTTTATTTCTCATATAAATCCATTCTCTGCCTTCCAAGTAAAGAGTTGCAAAATGAAAGCAATGTCACCTGCGCTCATCTACTATCCAATTTCACCTACAGATGTCTGAATATATTCAGAAACAGAGATCGCGCATGTTTATGCTTTAAAGTCAGACTGAAGCTTAACAAATGGGTGTTTCATTTAGAAATACCCAATGAATGCTCTTTATCACTTGTGAATATGTAATCCTGTATGAGCTGGTACATTGGAAACCTTCACACACAGGTAACATGCAAGGTTATGCCCCTACATTGATCTTTCAACTCTCTCCATATTCCACTGACACAGGCCGTATCTAAGTATGAAGCCAGTACTTCCCTCCACAACAGAATCCCTACAAGGATGCTCTTTCAAGATTCCATAAACCCCAAACCCATACAGCAATCCTTGCATTAAAAAACGTTCAATAACGTACCCCATTTTAGTGGTCTCCAATGTATTTTCAATTTCACAACCTTATTTTACTAGTGTAAATCAAAACCTACACTTTCGAAGATTAAAACCCTGGTACTAAGGAGAATATTATTTACATCTCAAACATTAAAATTTTCCTTATGTTGATTTAACTTTCCTGAAATATCATTTCAGGTCACCTATATAACATGGTAGGCCCTCTTTCCCCTCCACCCCTCTATAGTGTGAATTGCCTACTGTTTCTGTTTTTCTTTCAGTATTCTCAGTGACAATGTTATCAATGTTATGAAAATACACCATTCTATAACCTGTAAAAGTTGATTCTATAACAAACATAGTAGGATATTTGTTGCCTTTGACACTAATTCTAGGTATTTGCTTGAAAAACACATTAATAAGTACAGCACCTTTAACTTATTAAGGTAGCGCCTTGTGTGAACAACCAAGAGATCTTCATCAGTGGCCTCCCGTGCCTGTACAATCAAGTCATCTGCAATTAGTTTTTCTTCTGAAACAGGAGAGAAATAACAATTGGCATTGTATACCACCACTTAACGTCCCATATTCCACCCTGCCACAGAAGCTACTTCAATCTTGATGTAATAACTTCATCTGTAATGCAAAGCACTGAAACAACTTTTGTCTACTTGGTGTTTACAAAATTTTCTAAATACATTCCCTCTATATGTGTAAGCTATTAAGTTAGTGTGTATACGATAAATATTGTTCACAGAAAGTTGTCGGAGTGTAATCATGGTAAACGACATGTAGTGACAGAGGATGGACAAACACAAAAGAACCCTTACAGTCTACGGCTTGATAAACTAGGGAAACCATGGTGCTCATACCATCAAATATTCACCACTCTAACATGCTTTACGAAATTACACACTTGACACTAGTATTTCATTCCCTAATCAGTGGGGAGCAAAAAAAATAACCAAAATTCAAAACAAAATAATAGCTTGGATGTTCATGGAAGCAAACATTTACACTTAATTAGGATATTTCTGTCACACCTCTACCTCCATTTAATTTCAAGAAATACCAATGACCAGCTGTTAATTCTTCGCTTTAGAGACCAAAGGATTTAAAAACCTAGTTTTATAAGAGCAAGTTACAAAATAACAACAAGTTACAAAGATTTCAGAGTGTGATCAAATACCTTAGAACGTATACATCTGGGTATACTTGCCAGAAAGCTTAAGTTAGGGTCAACTAAAAAAATCCAAGCAGTGGATGAAAACAATGCTGCTTTGCATATCATCACTACAAACAAATACAAGGCACCACGCTGATCTCCCCAGACAAATTTTGATATTTAATTGCTGCATGGCCACAGACTTCTAAGACTACCTTTTCTCAAATTTATACTTGGAGGAGGAAGAAAACAACCCACAAATGTGAGAGATTTTGTTTTGAAGTGTCATACAAGAACAGCACCCGCAACAATATTTGTTTTGGCAAGCTCCTGTTTCTCCTGACTGAGGCTTGAGAAACATTGATTCATCAGCATCAGAAGGAAAGCCAAACGTGCTAACAGTTTCATTCTTGAGACAGGAGAAAGTAAGTGTAGAAAGATTTTCCCTGGTGATTTTCTAGAAGATGATAGGGAACAGTGTAGGTCAGCTGTTGGCAGGAGCTGCTACTGAGCCAGAGAAAACCAGGAGCGCCCTGAGGCATCCTGTGGCTTCTTTCTCCTTTACAAAGCAAGGAGAGTAAAACGATTCAGTAAACCAATTTTCTGTGAAAGACGGAGAGTAAATAGTGGACACTCCACACAGAAAACAGCTGGAGGAAAAGACTTTACACAGAGAAGGAGCAGAAAGGCAAAGGTTTTGATTAAGAAAATGGTCATGGAACCCAAGACTTAACTATTTAAGGTTGTTCGAGGGAAGATCCAAAACTCAGCAACTAAATGGAGCGTTAGAATTTGTTTAACCTTGGTTAAATGAATACAAGACAGCCTAAAGTCAGAAGGGCAATGCTTAACTGCAAAAGTTCATCAGTTGAAGGAGTCATTAGGACCGCATAAATGGGAGAGGCCTGGCTCTCAGACAACCTTTGTCTTGGCAAGAAAGCAAGCTCTTTTTTTTTTTTTTTATAACTTGATGAGCAAGCTTAAACTTTAGATGAGAAGATGCCAAGATTTTATAGGCCCTGATCCTAACCTTGGTTCTTACATTTGTATTTCCTTAATGTATTTCTGCCTGTATCTTCCACTTTGACTAAACAGCAATAGTGAGCACCATCACAAAAAGTTCTGCCTGTCACCAGAGGCATGCTAGAGCTCTTCCCAAACAATATCAGAATATCATGAGGTTGATAAAGAATGGATTATCCAAGCTGCACTGATCTTTCAGCCTGAAAACTAAGCCAGTCGTTAGCACCTTTAGTTTCACAAGCCATGAGGGACACCCCAGTTCTTGCTGCACCAGGTGTAAAGCAACGGAAGGACAAGGCTGTAGGAACTAACAACCTGCAGTTCAGGCCTTGCAAGCCAAACCCTTTGTAAGCTTGCAGCAAACACAGGAAGGATTTCCCATTCACTGCTACGAAACTGAAGTCTGTGTTCTCTTTACAGATCCAGGCTTGGTCCTCAAAAGAAAGATGAAACTGGAACTGCAAACGGCGGCTATCCTCAAGAGGAAACTTAAAGGAAATCTTGTTCTCATAAATTAGTCTAGAAGTGAAAGGAAGTGTTTGAATCATTAAAAACCTGTTAAGTATCAAAACGTGGCACCCTGAGCTACGTCCACATGGCTCCAGCATTCTGCACCTAACTCGGGCTATGCTGAAAGTCAAGGCTTTGGTACTCATTTCAGAGGTGGAAACAGTTCTCAAGTATCCCCTGTGGATGTTTGCTGTAAAGGCTAAGCAATGAAATTCTGCTCACTTCATGCTTTCGTTCAAATCCCAAAGACCAGAAATATTTTAAGATGGACTAAGACATTGCTATGCTCATGCTTCTCCTTACCCCATTTTACTCATAGTCTTGCAAAGCTCTGGGCAAGAGTGAAATGAACCAAACTAGTTACTCTGACTAGTATTATTCATGCCTGTGGGGAGAGCAGACCATTTAACAAGCTTGAATTTTTCATCACATTTCAGGAGTTTCACTCTGCACAGACACCATGACAGAGCTGAAACCAAAACTGTGGGTTTATTTAATGGAGCAGGCTAGAACATACTTTTTCAAAGGATTGCAGAACAAACCTTTGTATTAAAAAGCCCCTGCTGTACGATGTTTGCTCTAACATTACAATTTCATCTTTTAAATATTTCATAGGCAAGATCTTCAACAATACATAACATGTGAAGTTCAACTCACCTCAGAAATCCTACAACCAAATTAACTTGCTGAGATTTAAGTCTGCAAATATATAAGAATACTAAAGCACTCCGAATATGATTATGGAGCATAACTTAAATCTACGCAATGAGCAATGAAGGTTTACAGTCACTATTATATTGGCAATTATTAACATAAGTCTGCACTAACTACATAATTTCTATTAGCTTTTGTGCAAATGTTGCACGAAACATCTAGGAGGTGCCTTCTGTTATTTTACCTTTCAAGAAATTGATTACTTTTCCCCATTTCCCTGCATCGAATGGATGCAGTTTCTCAAGTCCCATGAAGGTGATGTTGTAGTCTGGAGAATATACGATAGGCCAACATGCTGACGGAGCGTCCTCATACAACTCAGATCTGTGAGGCCTTGAAAAACAAAAAACCCAAACTAGTCACCATTTTTAGCAACTATTTACAAAGTCAAATGTTTTTCACCAAAATCCCAAATTAAGAGCCCTTATTAATACCAACTTTACATAAAGAATGATCCCTGAAGATGCTACTTCCCATGGTTACTGAAGGAACCACCGGGTTGTTTTAACTGCTCTTCAGCAGCAGGGTCAGGGAGACCCCTCACATCCCTCACTGCCAGCCAGTACAGTTAAACCCTTGAACTAACCAGTACTGGGGAAAAAAAGAATAACTGAAGAACGCACATTAATGAATTATGCATACAAAGTTCACTGCACACAGTTAATGGAAACATTTACTTCCCTCATCTTTCCAAATTCATCAAGCAGCACCTGTGTCTTAGAAGGTACATCCCATTTTACAGACAACGCAACCTTCAACAAAGACCTTACCAGACTTACATTTTAAAGTCTGCATCACAACACAATTGAAAAAAACCAAACCACACAGCTCCTGCACATGATGCTGATAAAAACACAAGGTTGGTAAGACCTCTAGGATCCTTTCCTAGGAGCAACAGATTATTTCATTCAGCAAAAGTAAAGAGGCTTGGTTTTGTACCTGCATAGCATACAACCACAGGACATGCCCTCAACTCTAGACCTCATGCCTCTAACCCTTACCCAGTACTTTCCCTCTCCAAATTCATGTATTCTAAACTCAGTGGCACAGCTAGCTCAGAGCCCTCCTTCACAACCCGTTCACAGGGCCGGCAGGCAATGGTGTGCTCTGCACAGGCTGGGTATTGGGCAGACACTGGTGGGCACACACGGGCCAGCAGCCAGGCCACACCGAGAGGTGATTCTCTTCACACCCAGCTGTGGCTCCTCCGCCTCAGACCCCGCAACACCGAGTTATGCTGAGACCTCTCTTACTCCCCGAGATTTAGCTGAACTTTGCAAACGGCTCTGCGAGACAAGAATGGTCCTTTGTCAGGTGAACAATACAAACAGAAAAACCTTTATTTCCAGCCTAAACATGCTCAAAAATACCCTTTTAAAATGCAGTTAAAAACAAAACAAAAAAAACCTAAACGGAAAGACAATGGAGGTTCTTCACCAGTCCACAGTCCCGACCCCACACACCGCCCACAAACACAACCGGGGCTCCCTGGATCCTTCCCTCGTCCCACTCCAACAAAAAAGGCGGCTTTTGCAGGGGGCGAGCTACCACCCCGGGCCCCGGCTGTTCTCCCGGCCTGCCGGCAGGGCCTCGGGGCTGCGGGAAAGGGACGTTTCCCAAGGGTTCCCCCCCCCGCCCCAGGCCGGGCCCAGGCTCCCCGGGCGCACCTTGCGGCCCGCCCCCNACGCGGCGGGACCGCACCGACAGCCCCGCCCGCCAAGGGGCGTGGCCGGGGGCGTGGCCGGGGGCGGTGTGGTCGGGGGCGTGACCACGGCATTGTGACACGCGGGGCGTGGCGTTCCCAGGCCAGGGCCACGGCGCGGGTGATTTTATATCAAGGGCCTGAAAGCGGCAGCGCGCGAACGGTGTCTTTGGTCAGGAAAACATGATTCTCACTGTAAAATAAAATTAACGAGGTTCCAGGTGAAGACACAGAGCATGGCAGCAGCAGAATAAGGAAAACAAAGGTGAAATAGTGGTATTATTAGCTAGTGAAATATTATCTAGTTAGTTAAATGGTGATATTAGTTAGTTAAATCGTGATAATAGTTAAATAGTGATATTTAACCCCCCCATGGCTGGGGGCTTCGAACTAGATGATCTTTAAGGTCCCATCCAACCCAGACCATTCCATGATAATCTAACGGAGCAGCAGAGCTCCCGCTGATTTTGTCAGGTCGGGGTTTGCCCCCAGAACACCATCTCTGAATTCAGGCAACCAGGAAAAATAAGCTAGTTTCAAGTCAAACGCCAATTTCTGAGCATACTTTACTAATGCAGCTTGAACATATTTCTTAGGTGGTTGCACAGCTAAATCAATAATACCATCATGAAAAATGCTCCATGAATAGCAGTGATATCTATCAAACCAAGGATGAATGTACAGGAGCCCTCTTTTCTCATGAGGTATAATGTCTCGTTATAAGAGTTCCAGATAAACGTCTTTCTTCTTAAAATATGCTGGCTTGGGCTTGGCATTCAGTTTTGATGGATGCCTGGGCTTCACCTTGGTATTTATTTAGCAGCAGGAGGGTGTTATCCCAAGAAAACATTCCATCCCTCTGACATTATCTTTTAATTAACATTTCTTTTTGTTCTGGCCCTTTGTGCACTTGCCTCGGTATTAGTTCACAGTATCTACCTTTTATTCCTTATTACCAACTACTTAATGCTTGGTGCTTAATTGGGGTTTTGAGTGTGGTTTGGTTAACTAGATACAAATATAATGTGTTATTTCATTTTCATTGAAATTAAATTAAAAATAAACTTGCAGGTTAGTTTCCATATTTGTTAGATACTGTGAATTGGGTTTCCTATGTGCTTTCCCATTAATTGCTCACATTTAAACTATGACACTCACACGTCTCCAAATGTAGTTTGCTTCGTCGTTCCTTTTTTCACCACCAAAAATCAAACGTAAATATCACCTCTTCTGTTCCAGATAGCTGTGAGGTCTTATGCTTTTGTTTTCCTCCTCTGGTGCCATAGTAAGTTGGATTCTTACCTGAAGGCTGATTCCCCCCCGCAGCCCCCAATAATACCTTTTCCTTTCTGCGTCGGGGCAGAGACGGGCTCTCTTGGAAGCTCCCCAGGGAAGTGCTGATTTACACTAGTGCCTGGTCACTCTTGCTGCGGTACGAGTCTTTCTGTCTCCAGCAGAAAAAGAAAAGAAAAAAGAAATACGATGTATTTCAGTGTAGGACACACTATTTACGATATTATAAATTAGAAAATATTGTTTATAGTATGTATTTACCATTTGGGCATTCTGTGATCGTTATTCTTGACATTCCAAGGAACTACAGTTGCAGACACCGAAGATGTGACAGGCCGTCTACGGGTGGGCACTCCTCACTCCAGAGGAGGTACAGTCCTTCTGCAGAAACACAGTTACTCTTGTTACCCCTGTGAGTTTTTAACAGTTTTTAAACAAACCATATGGGGCATACCATTATTGTTCAGTCTTATCTTTTTGGCTAGGAAGGTAATCACTTCCTCATGAATTAGGCCCAAGATACGCAAAAGAGAGAGACCCATGCTGGATTTTGGACATACTCTGAGCTCCGGTTTTCTGCCAGCAGACCTTTCGAGGCATATGGGTTGGGAAACCTTACAGTGTGGTAGAAGAAACAGAACTGAGGAAATAACACTTTTGGCTCACTAGTCACTTTGAAAAAAAGTTCTTTTGAAGAAAATTTGGGGTTCTTACTATTTTATACAACATGGCAATATTTAAAACAAAGTGAATTTTTTTTTCAAAGTTGGTCTGTCCTGAAATTGTATTTTAAATACGTATGAGTGAAATATTTTGATATAAAAAAAAAAATCAGACCCAAGCAAATAATAAACTTTTAAATTAATATACATCCACAAAATGTACTGGAATACCTGAATCCATACTTTTGGCTGAAAGGTATTTCTTTTAAAAGTTCTGCTGAGTTCTAATCTTCTCTTTACAAATTAGGAAAGCAGGGCAACAAGCATAACTCAGCAGCAAATATGAGAAGATGACCTAAGTCTCTCAGAAGAAAAGCCCATACTCATAACAAGCAGAAAATAGTTACAGACCATACAGAACCCATCTCTCTCTAAATTTCTTGGAATCCTTCAAAATCAGGCCCCAAATACACCATCAAAGTGAGAAAATAGATGAATTGCAACCCAGCTCGTGCAGACAAATGAAACGTTTCTCCTTATACCGTTTTGCTTCTGTTGAGACAAAGTGCAACTTGAATGGTTTTGACAATCTTATAGATAACGCTGGGGTCCTGTGGTAAGGGAGTTTATTAATTGCTGCATACTTGAAAGCGCAGGCATATCATTGTTATAATAAATAACCAGCAGGCTATTAACTCTCAAGGTCTGGCCTGTTTAACGTGTTCTTCGTCATCCAGGACATCATTCATCTCATGTTGAAAATCATAAACAGCACCTCTGGGAGGACAGACTTCCTTCCAAAGAGAAATACTTTTTTATAATGGGGCTCCAGTTTGAAGCTGATTCAGATACTGGCCCTGTCCTTCTGGGGAACTCTTTCCAGGCCGTTCATGTGACTGGTCTCTTTAAAGTTCAGGGATCCACTTGTGCGGATCCATTTGAAGGTGGGTCCAGAGTCTGAATTGCTAGCAAAACCAACTTTTAGCAAACAGAAAAATGAGCCTGACTAATGTCCCCTATGAAAGAGACTGGCCAGTTGGGCCTGCCAGGAATTGTGACAGTTTATTAAAAATTTTGTTCAAGTAATTTGTTGCACATTCATTCTTCAGTACACTGAGGGAATGTGGCAAAAGCCCTTCATCACCTTCTCAACCTCCCATAGAACAGAAAATGACTTCTTAGTTCTCGTGTTCCATGATCGTGAAATGACTTAAACATGATGAATGGTGAAATAATGATAAGGGTTTTTCCACATCAAGTAACAGTGAAGTTAGAGACAAAAGTCAGCAGTAGCAAATTCACAATACTATGAAAATAGGGACGATGGATCCACTCATCCATAACCTGTATCAGTGAGGTAACGTTCAGATCATTTGCTTCACAGGTGAAGCAGTATGATGCCAAATTAAGAGTTGTAGCAACTTAAGGTATTATTTTAACCTCCCAGAAACTTTCCAGTTACTGCCTGGAGCTGGAATAACGCGAGAGTTGGAATCTTCCCGGTAGGTTTGCTCAGGCCTGACCCATGCAGCTACCTCCAAGGTCTTATCCCCATCTCTTGTCACGACAGCCTGTCCTCTATGGCAAAAAAATTAGTGTGCAAATCAGCTCATTTTGTTTCAGTTGTGAGATGCAGCATATCCTTCCTTCAAGGGCGAGACACCCTCAGAACTGAAATAAAAGCCACGTCACAAATAGTTTACTGTCAAACTCCTTTGAGTTGAGGCTTTTGAAAGAGGTTAACATGAAGAAATGCGCCACAGATAAAATCAGGGATGAAACACTTTTAAAGGAACATAAAGAAATGGGATTGTTATTTACATTGAGACTGACTTGTCCTGTAAAATTTTTACTACTAACTCATTACATGAATTTCTACAGAAATTTTAATTAGTGCTTTTTAATCAGAAAATAATATTTTGAGAGCCTGTGCTACTTTAATCTCTTTGATCCTGAGGGCTTTGATCTGCCATGTGGTGACATGACTGAGATCAGGCATTTATTTCCATGGTGGGTAGAAAATGTGAAATTATTGATTCCTGTAATCCAGCAGAGCAGAAAAAGGTCCATGCTTTTTATAGCTCAGAAACTGATACAGTTTTCTTCCCTCGCTGTTGCTCAGAGCAGCTGGAAATGCAAGGCCTGGATATTCCTTAAAGATATCATTATTTTCCTCACAGTCTTATCTTCGTTCTTATTAGCCTAAGTCCTTCTCCCTTGCTGAATTACATCGAACTGAAATCCTCAGTTTTTAAAACAATAGAGCATGATACCACTAATCACCACTTTGTGCCTTCACTGTCATGTGATTTTCAAAATGAGAGATGTAGGCTATCGCAACAGAACTCAGATTATACAAATCTCAGCAACGGTTTATCCAAAATAGACTTTAAATGGCCTTTTCAAATTCACCAGAGGGACTCAGCTTAATGCCTTGAGTTGATAACCAGTGAAGGAAGCCATACGACTTGATTTACTCTCATACGCCGTAAACATCTGCAAGTCACTATCAAAATGGAGAAAATAATGTTTAGCACAATGAGGTGCTTTCTGAAGCAAGAAAATTTTTCTAAGAAGTGATTCATTTGCAGCTCCCTCCAGAAGTGCAGGCAGCTACTTTACACGGTGAACAAGAGTACAGGAGAGAAAAACAATTAAGTTAATAACACAGTCTCTATTACTGCAAATTTGTCTCCAAATTAATTTGTGTCCACTCTCCTAGAGCGTATTTGTAAACATATATATGGTTTATAATTTTGTAATTTCATTGCCAATTACAGAGACAACCTGATGTCTAGTACTCTAATAGCTATCCAAATAAACAGCGTTGTGTATAACATGTAAAGTTTTCATTAATATTCAGTCCTAAGAACAACCAGATACAGAAAAACTGTTTCCATCTAGTAATTAGCATGTTCAAGTGAGCACGTTTAGTTGATATTTGCTCTGCTCTGACAATATGATTGAGATTTAGTCAGTTTACAGTATGCAAGAAAGTGGTGAAGTAAAACACAAATTTCTGTTCTGTATTTTCCAAGTACATTCAATAGAAATACATTCAGACATCTAATACTCAGCTGGGGGTAAAAGTATAATAAACATTGGCAAAATGTTTAAAAGTATACTATTCCTTATACTACCAGGAAAAGATTAAATATCAGATTTCGTGACATCTTTTTGTTTCTGATGGCCTCGTGCACCTTGCCCATTAACAAGGTAACAATTGCTACAATTTTCAATGTAACAACTGTAACAATTTCCTAGTAATTAGTGTTGGTACTTAATTGAATTAGGGGTGGAAGGGTGAGGAAGGAAATGCGGTTTTACAGAATATTTCTAAAGATATCAATAAGTAGAAAGGAGAATTCCCACTGGAATAAAGTCTAAGAAGGGACTAAAATGCCCAGCCCAACAGTCTCACGAGAAAAGATTAATAAGAATCATTGATATGTCCTTTATATACACATTACACGTTTCTTGGCATTATACCATTCTTTAGAAAAGGTACTGTACAGTAAGTAAGGAAATTCAAGCTTACGCTGGAAAACAAATACATGTGAAAGTTCAAGTTCCCTTGAATCTGCTCTAAAAACATAAGTTAAACCAGATTTCTATATTAAATACATAGGGCGGTTATATTTGACTATTCCTTTGTTACAGGTTAAAGCCAGGCACATAAAGCATAACCAGCAGCATGAATTTTCTGCCACCAGCAGCACAATTAGGATTTGCAATAAGTAGGAACACTTCTAGTGTCCCAAGAGAAGTGAGGGGTTGAGCGAAGGAAGTGAGATGGGGCTTGTGGGAAGAATCGTCATGACACAAAACATACTTGAAACATTTTCAAATCCACTATTCCTCATCAATATTTTCATACTTCTGTACTAGCTTTAGATTCATAAATCGCAACGTAACAATGCCTCAAGTGATATCCTGAAAGAATTTCATTATCAACATTTACCTGAGCACAGTCAAGAAAAGCAAAGGAACTACAACAATATGAACCATTACTAAACAACCTGGCTTTATTCCAGGCTTTTTAGGTTTGATAAGCTCAGAACTATTCAGAAACTCTCCTTCAGAATCAGAGGCCTTCAAATGAAATCCCTCCCCGGCACCATGAGGTGTTTATACCTTTAGATAGGGATGTCATGCGATAACTAGACTGGACATTTTATTTGTTCTCAAATATCACGGCACAACTTAGAGGTGAATTATCAGGTAATTGGTACTCAAACTATATTAGGCATCATCAATTAATATCAACATTCTGAATCGCTTGTTTTAGCAAACAAGCAGCTAGTGCAATACAGCTCCGTATGGCTGGCATTACCGAACAGACGTTTCAGCTGCTGAATGACAATGATGTATGATCACAAGAAGACACGCATGGTAAAACGTAGTTGAATAAGGCCATGCAGCTTCCAAGATAATTGCCCTACACCACTGCATTCAGCCAAACTGTGGTTATGGAAGGAAAGAACTAAACTATTACACGAAGCAATTCAAAAGAAAAGTGGCACACATGGGGATGCTAGGGATATCCAGTGTTTATTTTCAAAGGGCAAAGAACGCTACTTCAGGCCATGTTCATCAGATTCCCTAGGAACTTCTCAGTAGTATTTTAAAACCCCTTTTTCAGTCACTTTAAGCAACATTTTTTTTAAAATGGACTTAATTACTATTGAACCAGAACTGCATATACTGCTCACAGAAATTAGAGGGAGTAAACAGAGCTCTGCAACAGTGCTTGCTCTGCCAGAAATCTAGGAAGTGAAGTGAAGATAAACCCCACCGGCAAGAAAACAGAGTGCCAAAGGTGAGCCTGCATTGGTGCTATGTGGCTACAGCACGACTCAGGGGTGCTCTGGTGGGTGGCCAGAGCAGCTGTTGACCCGAATCTACCCAAAATTAGTTGTGGCAAATACTGCTGCATCACACTCCCACATCCAAGATGTGATCTGTGTTCATTTTCCCTAGAACAAAATAATATTTCTTAGCTGTATTGCAATAAAAATTCCTACTGGTGAAGAACCATAAGAGATATATAGGCATGTATTTATATAAAAAAAGATAATAGAAGTAATATGGGAACAAATATGGATGTAATACACCCTGATGTAATCCCAGTTTAAGAAATACTTGCTTTTTTGAAAGTATCAAAACCAGGGATCCTTCATATTGTCTCACAGAGAGAGTTTCTGAAAAAGATGAGCCCCTTGTGTTTTCTTCACCATCTTCCATCTGACTAACACAATCAGAGCAAAACAGAAACACATTTTTCAGCTGTCTCAGCAAAACTCCTCTTAATGTGTAAGGAGCAGCTCATTTCTTATTTTTATTCCACAGGAAGCTATTTTGACAAAGATGTGCTAATCACACAACATGATAGTAATAAACCTCCCTCATTTCTAAGGCTAATAGGCTGCTCATCAGCTGAAGTATGTCAATGACCAGCAATTAGCACCCTTCTTATTTAGCTACTGTGATTACACCAATTCTTGTACTAGTGCTGCATTAATTGCAGTTTATATCATCTTGATTTGGGGTGTGTGGTGATTTAAAGCCGCAGCAGGGGACGGAGACTTTTCTTATTTCCCTCACTGCCAGAAAAGCTGGGAAAAATCACCAAAACAAGGGGTGAGACAATCCAGCTCCCTCACTGCTGTGTATCACAGCTTCCATTTCCTCTTCGTACTCAGTCCTCTCTAATCATCAAGACTCATTAGAATGTTTGCCGCTCCCTCGAGTTTAACTATTATTTTTTTCTTATGAAATAAAGGATTAACTTCAAGGTGAGTAAATTCTACTGGGTCAGCCTGGTCTTTCTTGGTGCTTCAGTTAATATTAATCTTTGTAAAATCTATACATCCTCGGGTTATGTGGCTACGAAGAGGGAGACAAAATCTCCCAACTGGGACTTGGCAGAGCCCCCAGGAATTTGCAACTTCACATCTATGTAAAAAAACTGTTATGGCAGAGTATGGCGAACCAAAATATGCAATGAAGTTTATTCTTTCTGGGCTCTCCCCATTTGAGAGCAGTATCAACCTTGCCTCTGAAACGGAGTTCTTAATAACTAGGACTAAAGCTTTTCACAGATGCTCACTAGTAATGTGTTGTTTAGGGGGTGCCGGAGGTTGGCACTTTGTAGCTGGCATTACAGACTTGTTTATACATACAATTAACAAAAGTAAAATCTGAACATATCACTGTCAGAAATCCTTAAGTAGGTCCCTAAACCAGGGCATTTTGAATGAGTAGTTTCTTGTGAATGGTGCATCTGTGGCTCAGTTGTCCACCAGCATATTTAGTATTATTAATACCACTACTCCTATAATGATGACAAATACAACTTTTCTGGCTTGGAGAAATGTTGAGGAGATCTGTTCACTAGTGCTGGCTCTTGGATGGCTAGATGTGACAGAAAAGGAAACTAATTATTCTTCTCCAAAGCATGGTTTGAATTATGTGCAGTAGATAAGGCTTCAGGGCACATGCTTGAAAAATTAGGAGAAAACAAAATAGCTACGTATCATCCTTTCTGTGCCCTTGAGTAGAGCAGGGCTGCTTCTGAAAGGTCCCTGTCCATATACCAGCACTGCCTGAACAGGTAATTAAAGATTACAAAATCTTACATGTGAAAGAAGAGGCATATTAAGTTTGCCCGAGTAATCTTATTATGGTATTTCCTAACTTTTCAGAGTTCTTTTAATTTTTTTACATAATTTTTAACATATTTTTATTTGAACTTGTCTGTATGTTTTGTTACAGCCTGTCCTCTGACAAGCTATTATTGCTTTATTGGAACATTTGCATGACTCAACAGTGGCATTTGGTAAAAAAGAAAGCAAAACTGAATAGTGGGGCTGCTTTTCCCTGAATGGATTACCCTCCTTTTAAAACCCAATATTCCCCTCTCCATGGTGCAAAACTAACCCAAATTGGAAGCCACCTTCCACATAAGCCCAGCTGAACTGTTCCAGTACGTTTCATTCATTTAAATTGTCAAGACAACTAAGCTTTTGGGAGGTAGCTTCTCCATACTTTCCAATGTGTTTAAGCGGAAGGCCACAGGCAGGAGATCAGTCACCACAGATTACTTTTATTTCCCTGCAAATTCTCCATTCATTTGGTATGACGCCAGCGTCCTGCTGAGAAGACCACAAAACCTCATAGCATGTTTTGGACTCGAGGTGAGCTGACAGATAACGTCAAGTTACAGATAATTAGAAACAAACTCCCTAGTAAAACTTAGCTCCAGAAACAGAAGATTGTGAGTTATTCTGGCTGGGTTTGAAATCAGCTACATATAATATTTACACAGATTGATGCTGTCGCCTGGCAGTGCAATGTGCTTTGGGTTTGACCGTGCTTCGTCTTTCCCTCTTGCTGGAGCACTTGTGCGGAGCTGACTGACTAGCAGTGATGGAGTCAAGGATAGGTACCGTTTATCCCGTTCTAATTTTGTCAGCATACACACTAATTTGACCTCTCTAGAGAATGTTCCTCCTTCCTGGTGTCTGCCTTAGACTGCTGAGCAGTTTACCTACTTTGTTAATTATTAGACAATCACATTTGTCTGCCCTTCGTATAAACCAGGACAGAAGGGATAGCTGGGAGAAAGGGAAGGAGGAAAAGGGGTGAAGGACAGTACCAGGTAAACACAGAACTTCAGACACCTTCTCTTTTTCAATATCAGATACATAAGCTGTTGGTTCATTAATCAAAAAGCAAATCCTTACACTTTACCATAAGCTAAATTTCAGCAGTTTGCAAAGTATATCTGTTAATTTCGATTGTATTACTAAGGCAAGTATGTAATACCCATTTGTAATACCATAGCTAAAATGTAATTAATGTTACTCATTCATTATCAATGTAGGCTAGCGTGCTGGGGATTTGCTCTGTTATCAGGCAAAAAGGCAACACAGATGAAGAGTAAACAATGAACTGCAGCAAAATGCAAACACATAATGTATGTAAGTATGTAATTGGATATAATCAATAGCCAGGTATAAATTCAGGTCACCAGCCTGAACTAGAAGTCCCAGCTTGCAGGGCAGATAAGCTCTGTTTTGGGAAGGATGTGTTCTCTCCAATTGTCTCTAATGCATTAAAAGACAGACTTATAATTTTTTTTCATTTAAGTAGAGAAAACATTAAAAAAAACTTCTATTTCCTACTTGGCAATTCATTACAGACCCCTCTGAAAGAAAAGTAGATTTATCTGGTTAAAAAGATATCTTGCTTGGCCTTCTATGTCATCAAAGTTGAACTTTGGTCTCTACCCACACCATCACAGTGCCAGTGGAAAGGAATGTAGCGTCTATAGCAGGATTCGGACAGTATTTGCAAAATGCAAGCAAATGTGAACTCCAGGCCATATATCCACTTCAGATATGCTCACCTCACAAATCTGATCAATTTATAGCAAAAGATGCAACTTCAATATAACAAGTCAGAGGGCATAAAGTGTACAAGGGTGAGAACATGCACAAATCTGCTGAGGGGCAGAGCACCTGTAATTGTAATGATGCGATTTTTTAAAGAATTTAGAAAGTCAATAAAATATTTAGATCCTTTACAGATAGTTTTTGCACTGAAAGAATATGTTATGCTCTACTGAATTGTTTATAATTAAATTATGTCCTTTACAAGAAGATCTATGATTAAGAGCATAGTTAAATGACTGCGATATTGCTTAATATTTGAAGTATGAAGCAAATGATGTTTTTTGCAAATATCGTGTTTATTTGCACACGCACATAGTCCTACAAAATAACTCATCTGTTTAGTTCATTGCAAGACGAAAATCAGGCATAATTTGGAAGGAAAAACTCTTTATGGAGCTTTCAGCATACTTTTTTAAAGTGGAATAGCATTACAGTCCCGAAGCTAAGCAGATGCAAGATCAGATCTGAAAGAAAGCTCCATGAAGGTCAAACAGAATGTGATCTGAAGTCACGAAAACGAAGTACATCATATTACAAAGCTACAGAATAGTGTAGGGTATTTTTTGTTTTATTAAATTTGGGGGATCCATTTAAAAATAAGGGCTATTCATTATTTATGGAGAAAAATCTCATTTGTCTTCTGCTTTTCACCAAGTGCTTTTCAATTTGAAAGGGTCATTTGATTGTAATTAAGCCAAATGTTAGTGAATCATTCACTACCTTTTTCCCTTCAACCTGTCCTATCAATTACGTACAGCCAAAAGGCTCAAACTTTCAAATAATAACAAATCTTTATTCAAATAATTGGTAATAATCAAAGAATCAAAGCTGTTACACCAGTCCATTATGAACAAAGAAGACTCTGTTTGTGAAATGGGAACTAATAAGTGAAAAATTCATTTTTCATCAACCTAAATATTTCCAAAAATGTAGGCCTTCATACAACATACTAATGGGAATCTCTGTGTAATTTCATTTGATAAACACAGAGCTAAAATTGGCATCCTTGTAATTAATTTATGATATTGCATAAAAATATGGGGAGGGTAACTCACAAAGAGAAACTACATGCTGCAGAATTGCTTTAAATCTGTTTTCCTTTATGAATGATGTCAGGCACCTAGTTATATAAAACAGCATGGTACTTTGTGGGGCTCTTATAATCTGAAACTCTTAAAGAATCTTACGCATTTTAAGTAGAACTCCGTAATTGTAAAATAAGCCAGTATTGGTCTATATGGAGATTCTTCAGATTTTATTGATATGTTTCACACAACTTGTTGCAAATCTCTTACATGAGAAAAGAAAGAACAACATCGGTCTACTGTTACTAAAATGAGCCAAAACTTCAAAATTGCATGAAAACCTGTTGAGAAACACCCTTCTGTGGTTTCGGTTCTGGGTTACCACCACAGCTACAGAGGGCTGTTTGGCAGTTCCACTGGAGAAAAAGTTAAAAATTGCAATTTCACGCTGGAGCAGAGTTCATCTAACAAAACTGTTTAGTCCTGTAGGATTACTGTTGCTTACAGTGCAACTAACCTTGGCTCTAACCTCAGTGTGTGTAATACTAATGAACTTAGAAGTTGATCTTCCTGTCTCTCTATCCCCCAATTAGTATGCGTGTTATGCACAGAACTGATCTGAGATAGTGAGAACTTACTCGAAAGGAACCAAAACCAATAAGAAAAGCAAACGGGGAAAAAAGGAGAATACAAATGTGTCTCCAGGATCCCAAGAGGAAATATTTATGAAGAACATAAAAAACAGTGTCATCAAGATGCCAGCTAGTTAGGAGAAATAAAATGGAAGATTGATGTTGATTTGCTCAGGGTGATCATAAACGAATAAAACTAGACTTATGACATCTTGTAGAGAGCAGATCTTCTCTTGATAAATTGACAGAAGTACGTTCAAGAGAGTATCACCAAATGGCACTGAGCTTGATAATGAAAAGCAAAGGGTGCAAATGATCTTCACAGATTCCTACACAACCCAGCATGTGTTATAACAATGGCCTTCCAGCTTCTTGCGTCAGAAACAAAACAGACTGGATTTAGGAATTACTAGAGGTACAGCCCTCTCCTATCATATCTCATGTGAGATAGAATGACTTTAGCTTATTGTAAAGTTTAAAGAAAAAAATGGAACTAATATTTTTCCACTATATTTGGGGTCTTTTCTATGCTATTTTTTGTATTACAACCCCTTATTTAGATTTGCACAGCTGCTGGGCATTGAGAAGTTTTTAATTGTGCTGTGTGCTCTTTTTTCTCTTTTTTCCTTAGCAGTTAGCGATAAGTTAGAACAGGGCCATGTGTCCAAGCAGTTCAGATTTTTCAGTCTAACATGCTCTACCCTGTGTTTGTTAATGTCTGCATTTCAGCAACCATTATGCTGCCAATTTGTCTAGTTCTGTTTCCATGAAGTTCAACACAGCCTTCTCTTACAAAGACTTACACTAAACAATTTTGTCATCTGTAATTCCTGCTGACCTCATTTTTTTGTTCTACCTCTCATTTCTGCCTTTCTGGGTAATTAATGAATGTATGAAATACTAACTACAGTACAGATCCTTGGGACGTAATAATATTAGCCGCCTGCTGAATTGAAAACTGACAGCCTAATGAATTAAATTTCCTACATAAGAATAACAGTGCTGAGAGTGAAAATCAGGAAAATCAGGATGACTTGTGATTTATCCCTAATCTGAAGGAAAAAAAAAAGGTAAAAACCAACCACCCAAACCTCTGCAAGTACAAGCACCTGCAATTTCCACAGACTTTAATGCAACTTGTGAAAAAACAGGGTAATTAATAAAAAACCAACACCAATTAAAAAAAAAGAGGAAATATCACCTCTGTATACTTGTTTCACTTGCTATTTATGCAATCATTGAGCTACCAAGCAGTACCTTAAGCATTTTTTCCTCTATGAAATTGTTAAAAGTGGCTTGGCTAGAATATCCTTGGAATGTCAAAACTTGTTTAGGTATTTGATCCAAAGAGGACAAGGTATAAAATTTATAGTTATTCAAGTCTAAAGAAAAAGATGAACAAATTGAACTAAACTGATGACTACTATAGCTATAATCATGTTGGCAGGACATGCTTCCTTGTCAAAGTCATTTAGTTTTTTCTAGATATTAGGAAATTCGTCACGCTTCTCTGACACTTTGATACAGTATCTGTAGCATACATTTCTGTAAGCAAAAAATATATTTGGAACAAACATTACCACGCCACACAAAAAAGGGCAGTTTCTTAGTGTTCTGCCACTGATATAAAAACTAATGTATTAAAACTTACCTGTGTTATAAACATCAGCAGAACGTCTAGAATTATTTCTGAAATTATTATACTTCAGCATGTAAAAAAGTGTGTAATTTATACAGCAGCTTTAAAATGCTCTAATTAGTGTCTTCCAAGTACAAATCCTGTTGTTTGAACTTTGTACCAAAGAGCTGGAAGAATAATACAAAAAATACTAATGCATATTCACATGCTCTTGAAATGAACCCCCTTCATTCACGAACATTTTGAGATCAAATTTTATTAGCACAAATGTTCACAAGAAGTATAAAAGTGTAATAATGCATTTAAATTATCAACATTTTAATAACCTGTACTGATGAGCTAATAGGCCTTTTCATCCGAAGCCATGAAGTTCTTTGGGAGATGTGCCTTGTTTTACTAAATTTTTCACTATAGGTTCTAGTCAAAGCAGATTCTTTACTTAAGTTAGAAGAAGATTTTACAAAATGCCTAAAGGCGGACACAGGTTCCTAATGTGTGATGCTGAGAAAATTAGAAAATTCTGCTAAAATTAAAAAAAAAAAAAAAAGAGCATTCTGCCTTTTAAGTCCTATTGGATGCTATCTGCATCATTACACACACACTCACGTTTAATCATCTGGATCGTCGACTTAAGAAATGAAGATCCCATCTCAAAGATAAAGTAGAGGCCTAAACCTACATGAAGGTCATTGTTACTGGACTAGACTATACTTTCAGTGGCTGCGCCAGAATCGGGCAGCAGTCAGGGTGTCCTAGATCTTCTCCATATATCCACCATTGCAATTTAGATGTTTGTTGTTCAGTGGAACATTGGTTTCTTGTTCAGTGGAACATAGTACAGTCAGATTTATTGTACTGAGATCTGTACAGATTTTAGCGTGCACAGGGGCTGCGTGCAAGATTTCCAGGTGCCCAGCAAGAGCTAATGCTAATGTCCTCTCTGAAGAAAGTCCTAGTCAACCTCCAAATGTCACCCAAATCACATTTCCAGACATGATATAGGCCACCTGGGAAACCCAAACATATAGGAGACTGGGAAGGTGCACGGTATGTTAGAGGGATATCGAACGTTAAGAATGGAATTTCTAGCATAATCTCTGATTTTTTTCATGTGGTTTTGTTGCATGTCCACAAAATGGGGATAATGGGCAGCTGTGAAAACACAATAATTAAGTACTTGTGAAGCATGCCATACCAGTGGTAAAGTGGCAGTGTAAGATGCAGGACAGAAAGAGGAAAAGTGAAAATCAGGCTTGCATGTAAGTAGGATGAGTCGGAGTCAACACAGAAACAAAAATGAAAAAAGGAAAAAGTTGTTTGCACGTAGAGATGGCTACAAGCAGCACAATTCAGACCTGTTTCAAAAGCCATGGAGTTTGGCTTGCTGTGCCATACTTCGGCCTGGGCACAATTTTACTCATGCAAGCTGCATCTGTGTTGCTGGGACTAGACCTTGATTTACCAAGATCCTGAAAGTATTTTTAAAAAACAAGAGACCTTTAAAATCTCCATCCAGTGCCTCACTATCTGCACTCAGTGCAGTCTCAGTGACACTTTATTTAATGTCCTTGTTACAAATCTGCAGTTGCAAATTCATACTGAAGATTTTTTTTTTTTTTTTGCGCTTCATGAATGATAGCTTTATTCCACTGATTGGTAGGTGGCCTACCTGGAAAAAAGCAACTCTGAAACGAATTAAGGAGACAAAATAAAAATCAGTTTACTTCAGTGCAATGTGTACGTGATCTGTTATATTACGTTGTGTATTGCAGCACCTCCTGCTTTTCAACTATCATTCTACTGCTGAAAGTGAAATCTCCTTTGTAAGGACTTATACACATCACAGAATTTGTGTTAGGTTTCTCCAAGGTCAGCAAAAGGTGACAAATTTGTTGTACTTATGTATATATTCGAATGGAAAAAATAAGTTTATTTTGAATAAAAAATGTAATTTTACTGTTGAAATGCACACTATATACTACCAGTATATATGGACAAACAGAGGAAGCCTGACAGCCTTGCTGTGCAGGAACAGAAGCCCCCTAGGCCACTGCCAGTGCTGAGATAAGCAACGTCAGCAGACTACTGCAGGAAGAGAATGGGGAAAACAGAAAAGATCATGGAATTTTATAAATTGCCCCATGTTGGTGTTTAAAGCATAGAAAATAACAAACCAATTCAGAACAGTGTTAACCTTTGAAAAGACTCAGAATTATCGTACTTGATTGCCTACTTAAAATTTCTGAGGTGTACCTACCATAATTTGAAACCAAGTAACCTTGAAAAGTTCGTAATTCACTTTCCATAGTGCTATTAACTAAGTCATTAAACATAATCACATGCCTATTTATAAATTGTATTAATTGTTTTCAAGATTTAAGACTACTATATTCTACTAAATGTCCCTGATGTATTTAAAGCAGAAACAAAGGTTCGGATTTTTGTTTGTTTGTTTCTTACTTGTCTCTTTCTTGTGGATTCTCATCACTCGTGCATTCATTCAGTTGTTCAGTGAATAGCTCATTAACATGATTTCTATCTGTGTATAAAGGCACACGGCAAAAGCACTATTATGTAACAGTTTGAAAAGACAGCTATAAATAACCTACTTTAATAACCATAAATTTACATTAGAAAGGTAGATAAACTCTGAAGTGAAAAACGTTTATTTTTATCTGATGTTACTGTTTCATAATCTCAGCATTATCAGACTCATCCTGAATAATTTAGTAAGGTCTTGGGGTTTTATACCATCTGAGAAACGCTTGCATATCAAACAGATTTATACGATAGGAACAGAGACTTAAAGAAGACCTACATTTCTCTTTTGGGACACAGCCTTACTTACCTGGTTCCCATTCAGAACTCCCAGTGACATCCCTGGCAGATTAGACTATGCAAAGAATGGCAGGTTTGGCCCTTTTACTGATTTTCTAAACACTAGTGCTCCTTCTGAATAATTTGAAGGAAATCAACCTTGATGGAATTTTAAAATTTTCCTTCCTTATTACCATTAACTGGCTGCCTTAATTTTAGAAATTTAGTGAATTTATGCCTTCCTTTGGCCAAACATCTTCTCTTGGAAGGGAAATACTGGCAGGCAAAACCAAAGTGTTCAGTTTTATAGATGCTATCAATCCATCATTATCTCTGCTGTAAGGCTGAGAGGATGTTCTCATAAAATCTTCAATAAGCGTTATGAAAATACAGAAAGTCTAATGCAGTAAATGGAACATGATAACTCTACTAGCAGAGAAAGTGATAAAGAAATAATTGAAAAACGAATGTTCTTTTATGTACTCTGTAAGTCTAGGATACTTATTTTAAAGTAATAAAGTGTAATGCCCCCTCTTGCAATTGGATCTCTGTGAGTAGACAGGAGCAGCTGAAGAGAGACTTAATACAGAGGCAGGAACATATCCCATGCACTTCTGGTGGCAGGATCAATGCCTAATTAATGAGTTTTGCCAGTCAAGCTTAATGACTGTGTACATTTGTATGTATGTAAGATCTTCCATTGGCTTTTTAAATAATGGATGGTTATAACCACATGCTCAAATACAATAATCTATGAACTCCTAATTCCCATAAGCCTTTTGCTAGTACTAAGGGATAGCAGTTGTAATCTTGTTCCTGTATTGACTGTTTTTTAAGTGTCTTTTCATATATTGGACTACTTTAAATACTTCTTTGAGTGATGTTTTCTTTGGTGGAGATATTTTGCAAGGCTCTGCAGCTATGAGGATGGAACCAGGCAGCAAACTATGCAGGAAAAAAGCACAGCGATGAAAGCCATAGAGCTGATCAGCCAGGAAATACAGGTAAAGCACTGTACTTTGAGATCAGTGATGGGTAAGATGGACACAAAGAGGGCAGCTGAAGTGTTCTAAGATGAAGGCTGATAAGGAGGAAGAAAACTGACCATCTTTCCCAGCAATTTTTGCAGGATACTTCTTCAGCTTAATCACAGACAGCATCAGACAAAAAAAGGCCCATCACTGTTATTCGCACCTTAAGTTACTATTCCCAGACCAAATTCTTTCTCCAAGTCTCTTACCCTGCCCTTTTCATCTCCTACTGGGCCTGGTGTAGGCAACTCCCCAACTCTTCTCAACCAGAGCTTCATCCCTAGAGGAACAGTCTTTTCATTAAAGGTGTTACTATTATTTGCCAGTCACTCTTTAGCCCTTAAATCAAACATTATTTTATTTGAGAGGTTCAGGAGCATGATAGCGCAGAATATTTTTCATCATTCTACTGTGGGAGCCCTGTTTCTTCCAGTTTAATGAGACAGTTCTTACAATTAAATTGTATGCAATGCATTTACCTGCCGACACTACGCAGAGCCAGCCCTGTACTGTTAACACGCGAGTGTAGACATACCCACAACGGTTATGCTTGGAACTGTTTTGAGTCAGCTTGACCCAGTACACTTTAAAATAGTCTTCCATACCTCGTTGCCTTATCATTTTGCTGGAATTTCACCTTCTGAGTTGCAATTATTCAGAGTTGTGTTTTTGGGGGGTTTCGTCTGCTTTGTGGTTTTGGGGTCTTTTTTGGCAGAGGAGCATTTTTAAAGATTTTAAATTATTCAGAATTTTAAAATATGAAATGCCTGAAAATAAAGTCAGGTGTTCCTTGGCCAGATGTTTTTTTAGTAACCTTTTTTTTCCTGAATGAACTCTAGAACCTGAGGTTTTCTTAATTCTAAATTTATCAGAGGCTCAGGCCTCAATCCAGGAAAGTGCATATGCATAACCCTAATATTAGAAACATGCTTAGTACTCATATCAAGTTGGTTTAGCCTTCCTGAACATGATGAGCCCCGCAAGTCCTTGTAGTGCCGAAAGACGTGAGACACAGATATTGAATACCCTTGAGATCTGAGGGCTGGGGAAGCATCAAGGGATGCATCAAAGGGAAGACAGGCAAACAGGCACCATCATCACTGTGCCATTCAAATACTTTGGTTTTCTGAACATGGATTTTAAATTATTTCACTGCAAACAGAAGATCACCTCATGATATACTGATACAGGTTTTTTCTAGCTTTATAAAAAAGTAGCTTTCCACCAGAAACTGGTTAATTTAAAAGATTTAATCCAAGTATATGTCTCCTTGCTTCCTTGGGAGCGTTTCCAGCTCTTCAGACCAGCCAAGTGAGTTCATAAGATCTTTCAGTAATTCTCCCCCTTTTATTTTCATATTTCAGTAGAAACATTATCAGCACCTGGTGTTTTGTTATTTACTGCATGTATTTTGATTGCCTCTTAAATCTCTTTAAAACATAATTCTTCCACAAATGGCTCAGCTGCTTGGAGAATAACCATTTATTGTTTGCCTTTATCCCTCTCACAATTAAGCAGCTCATTAAAGTACTCCCTCTGTCATTGTATAATTGCATTCTTTGTGACTAAGAAATTTCCATTTTTGTTCTTTATCACACTTGCTCAGGTGTACATTGATATGCATGTAAAATTATCTTATATTTCTAATACGTCTATCCTGTTCCAATCCTCCACCATGCCAGCTAACCACCCCACCAACTGGAGGTATCTTTATGTTCTTTGCACTCTCATTTTAGTCTGAGGGACGCACTGGCTCCATACGTGTCTCATCACTGCAGTATGGAAAAAGACAGTGGGGCACTGCAGCAACCACGCTAAGTCAAACCATGATTTTAGTAACTCCTCACCAAGCGTGCAGCTGCACTCTCTGCCTCCTAGCCTACTCTCCTCTATCCAAAATTGTCTCTAATGCTAACACAGTGCTGCAATGCATGACTTAGTTTAAGCAAGTGGAAAATTCACTTCATAATTTCACCGTGTAACAGAAATGGCAGAGTTGCTCATCAGTGTCTCCTGCCTTACAATTGTCTACTCTTACAACTTCTTAGCATGCTTTTGAGTATGCACTGAAAGATATGTCAGGTATTTAATTGCTGTACTTAACTGTCACGTTTTATCAAAAAGCTTTAAGGTCCTAAGTGCACTTTGCTGTTCCTTATGAAAATCACTCAAGTCTAAGAGGTATTTGAGAATAACAATAATTTTCCAGTTACACACTGAATACTCATCACCATACACTACTGATGAAAGAACGTAAAGACATACTGAGATCGCAAAACCTACCTTTAAAAGCAAGGAGGTACTGGGATACAGACATTTTCTCACCTCATTCACTGCACAGGATGCAAGGTGCTCGCTATCTACATCTTATCTACTCAGCTGTAATTGTACTAACCATAAACACATCATATTGATTTAATCACAAGCTATTTTATCACACCCCTCCCTAATAGCTGAGTCTTTACTGAACTTATCTTCATAACATGCCTATGAAGGAAGGTTATGGATTGACTGACAGAAAGAGTAAAGAAAAAAAACCAACTCTGTATTTTGGGGAGCAATTTAAGGTGTAGCGTCTTGATTTGACAGAGCTTTTAATACCATATATCTTTCTGGGCCCAGCTCCCAGTGACTTAAATTGCAGCTGTAAAGTTCAGCTCTTCTCTAAATCAGACCACACAATTTCAAGATGTGCATTCAGAAAATGAATAATATACCAACAGAAGCTGCAGTGAGAAGTGAACTGTCCAGCAGCACACAGTCCTCTGGGAGAGAAAATGGAATAGCCTTGCTGAGGTACTGATAAATAAAACACTAGAAGAATAAATATTGGAAAAAAGAATGCTCCTAGGTAAATAAAAAGTCCTGTAAAGTTTACTCACTTAAAATAGGTAAGAATTGCTTAACTTCTCTACTACCTAAATTAGAACTGGTTAAACACTCAGGTGGTGTCCTTGGACAGCATTTGATCTTTTGGGGCAGAATTCGAGTAGCTTAATTCAAAGATGATTCTTCTGTTCTTAAAATCCCTTCTCTCACTGAATATATACCATCCCTCTGTCGAGGTAATGACAGACAGATCCTCCACACAATAACTTCATTCACTAAATAGGTTTGATTAATTCCAGAAGCATGACTTTTCCCATGCACCGTGAATACTGAAGAGATCCTACTGTTAAACATATGTTGAAATAATGATACATATGAACGCATACTGACAACAAGGACAAATGAAGATTGCAATACCAGCCTGACTTTTGACTTACAAAACATAACGGTCTTTCAGAGTACTTTCAGATGTGTTCAAAGTTTCTAAAAAAGCAAATTATTAAATACACAGAAATTCCATCATACAGAATCGTGTTTATCGCTACAGAGATCACCAGTTCATTTAAGTCTTCAGCAAAAATATCTGTAACAAAGTGAACCGAGTAGTACAATGCCATCCACTACAAAGTCCAATCACCACCAGGAGATAAAATATATATTTTGCAACACGTTTACAAAATATACAGTTAAAAAAAAATTATCAATTTGAGACTTGCGATTCCTGAATTCCATTCCAGGCTCTGAGCACACTTAAATGATTACAGATCTGTCAGTGCTGGTTAAAACTTTCCTCCTTTTTCTTCTTCTTTCTACATTGTCCTACTCCCCATGCTGTTCAGCCACACTTTTGAGCAATGCACAGGAAAAAGTCAAGCTCGTGTTAGGCTGGCTGATGAAATCCAGCTACTTACTGTGCTCCTTGGAGGAGCTCCAAGCAGCTTAGACCAAGACCGCTTGTGGTATTCACCTGGTTTGCAGAGTTCACCTACCACCAAGTTCCTTGTCTCGACTTCTTCACCTTTTTCTGCACTTTGGTCTGCCTAACTCCCCCCCCCCGGACACAAAGAATACAGGAAAATAAGTCTTCTTACTTGAAAGATATAAGGATGCAGATAATTAGTGTTTTTATAAGAAAAGAACTGTTTAGCTTAGCTGTTAGCGTCACTGTAAGTGCTATAATGTACACACTGAAAAAGTATAGTATGTAATGTAACCATACCCTCAATGGATTTTTTATTTTGGAGTTTCCTAATCCATAGGATTTAGGATTAAATCCATTTAGCTATTATTTGTTTGGGTTTTTTTTAAACCATAGGTCCTATTTTTAAAAAAAACACCACCTCACCCCGCTCACGGTTTGTGGCAGGTGCTCCCCGGGGCCAGAAGAGCCTGAAACCCCATGCTTTTCCCCCGACATCCCCAATGGGGTGCAAACCAGCACCCGCTCCCTTATAAACCCCTCTGGGCCAGCTGAGGCGGCCTGAGGAAAACCGAAGCCCTTTCCCAACACGATGTACCCCCGACAGGAGCCTTCCTAGCGGCCCAAACGGGCGGTAGTTTGACTTAGCAGGCGTTCCTATCGCTTCCCGCTGTTGGCGCCACTAGAAATTACCTCAGGGAAGGCGGCCCCGGGGCGCGGAGGGGGCGAGGAGAGGGCCGGGCCT